>CM035815.1:50649392-51219392 GCA_020458035.1 Magallana ariakensis | reverse complement strand
GTGAAGTCCGACACGAGACAGGTGCATGCTTCTGACACCGGAAATAGTTAAACAAACATTGACCACGCGCCGAGTCAACAGATGGCTGCTTATGTAATAGCGAATACACTGGCGATATTTGAACTTGTATGATGCAAGAAATAGTGTTGAGAGAGGATAAATATTTCAATACATGGAAATAAAACTAAGAATAAGCTAGGTATTTCTGACACAGTAAATTTAGTACGTACACTCATACAACTTGCATAACGCGCTGTATCGGCAGTCACTACTACTACTGGTATCAAGAATCACGGCTTGAAAAAATGGGGTAAAATTTTGGTCCTATGTACAATACACACCCCCCACTTTTGATAAAATTTTGGCTGAAAAAAAGTGTGTGTTATACACGCGACTTTACGGTATATATGTCATATTTTTTTATACAGAATTGAAAGATGTTTTCTATGATGTCTAATGGAAGGAATATTTAAAAAACTTTCTGGTTTGGTTTGAACAAAAAATGTTGAAGTTCACATTTAATTGTACTAGCCTAACTCTCTCCTTTCAGTTGTTCTGTTGACTGAGGTTGATAAGCTGACAAAGGATGCCCAGCACGCTCTTCGTCGTACCATGGAGAAATACATGTCTACCTGCAGACTGATCCTGTGCTGTGTGTCCACAAGTAAAGTCATTCCAGCCATTAGAAGCAGGTGTTTAGGAATCAGGGTTGCAGCTCCAAGTATTGATGAGGTATAACCATATGAATCTCTACATTTTCTTGTTACCGGTATTGAATGTAAATCTCAAAAAAAAATTGTTAAATTGAAGTTTGAATGAATGTACTGGTATGTGAATTCATTTAAAAGGACATGGTCACGACTTTGGTCAAAATTTATTTTTCTGTTTTTGATGTTTACAATTCTTCAGTAAAGCATTTCTAATAGTCAACCAAAATTTGAGTGTCAGTTGTTGAGTTATAAGGGAGATACAGAGCTCACAATTCTTTGTTATGTAAACAAATTATTAAAAATGCATTACTAAAGCATAGTTAACAACAGTTAACAGTTAAACCAGGGTATATGTTAACCAAACTTCAAAATTAGAAATTGATCTCTGATTGCTTAAAATAACCCTTTTCAGATAACCCAAATTCTGCAGACCGTTTGTAAGAAAGAAGGCTGTCCAATCCCAACAGAGTTAGCTAAGAGGGTGGCAGAGAAAAGCAAAAGGAATCTCAGGAGAGCATTGCTGATGGCCGAAGCCTGCAAAGTGCAACAGTAAGTCATCGCCCGGTAGTCAATTCGATTATGGTTATTTTTCCATTTATTGAGAAAACAACTTGCGTGGTCTCTTTTACTAGAATCATTTGTAGAAATTGTGGCCATACAAAGATACTGTGAAACAAAGACCACTGAAGTGTATAAGTCTATGAAAAACGTGTGCAAAATCAAGTTACAAGTCCTCAGTGATGACAATACAGGGCTGATTTATCTCTGATGTCTCCTACCAGATATTACACATATCTCATTAGTTTAAGTCTGAGAGGACTCAAATATTTTTGATGTTGTTGTTAAAAATTTTTCTCATGAACACAAAATATACATTTCAATAATTTTTTTCTCATGAACACAAAATATACATTTCAATATTGGTATTTTGAAATGGCATTTTATAGAACTCCATTAAAACCAGACCAAGAGGTTTCAGAGCCAGACTGGGAAGTTTATCTGAGAGAAACAGCAAATATGATTATACAGCAGCAATCTCCTCGGCGACTGTTGGAGGTCAGAGGTCGTCTCTATGAACTTCTCACCCACTGCATACCGGCTGACATCATAATGAAGGTCAGTGTTACATTATCAATGCAAACCATGACCAACATATAAAAGTCTTGCCCTTTTGGCTGTGGTGTGCATGAGAAGATAGTTGTAGCTCATTAAAATATTGACCTAAGTGAGCATAGTCAGCATTCAACCTATGATGCAACCATTGATTATACAATTGCAGTCAACACTTAATAACATGTCGTTACTTTTGTTGCACATACAGTGGCAGCATGTATTATTCAAACAAGTTGAAAATGATTTCACAAAAGGACACTTATGGTGGAATAACACACCTGGAAAAACTTGCTCAAATTAACAGTAAATTATTTGATTATGAAAGATATATAATGATAAATAAACTGTACATATGTGAAATAAGCAAAAAATGTGATTTGGAGGGAAAAAAAAAAATTCTGTAAGTAACAACAAAAGCCGGTGCAGGATTCAAACTCGGGATGTACAGATCACAAGCCCGACACTTTAACGACTCGGCTATGGAGTAAGTTACTTATTGCCATCGATAAAATCCTTGTAATAAAACGAAATGTCGTTTCGATCAGAGGTCAGACATTTTGTGATAATGTGTTATTCAACCTTAAATATTCAAGATTTCTATCCATTTATATGTGATCAAGCAGCTTCTAGATTAAAGCTGAACACCGCTCGTAAATAGGCACTGTCCGCCATATTTCTCTTTCATCACTGCTGTCCCTACAACCCTTTTATAAGGGGCAGACCTCTAAACAGTTCAAAGTACTTCGCTGTAGAGGTCTCACCTGTGTGGACGTACATCTTGCCTCGCCCTGTTACTCGGTCGCGATGAAATTATCAAATTTTACGCACTTTTTTCAAGATAAGAGAATTCTAAAATCAAATAAATTGGTCAATTCATTATTTACAAACAGAATATGCACATAGTTTAAGAAATAAATGCATAAATTCCAAAGACGACGAAAGGAATACTACATGTCGGCCACGAGTTTCAGGTGTGCAATCGGGTGTAACGAAATCGAAGGGTTTATATACCGTACCAGGTACCTGTGTGACGGTGCCTATTTACGAGCGGTGTTCAGCTTTAAGAGAGAGCAATACACGACTTTGACTTGAAATAATGGTGTTTCACTAGTGTAGTGTCTTACATGTATATCTTGTCTTTTAAAATGAAAAGGATATTTGCTGCAAAAGAATTGGGAAGATTTTTATGGCAACTTCAAATTATTGTGCTCATTATATATAAAATCTTAAAAAATAAAAAGGAATTGAAGGATGTTTAGAGTGATATAAAAAAGATGCAAAATCTTGTGCGTTTGAAAATTTTGATTTGCCTTTTACTGTACTGATTCAACTGTTCTTGTTTGAAGGGATTGCTTCAAGAGTTGATCAATAACTGTGACGGAGAACTGAAAACAGAAGTCGTACAATCTGCTGCATATTATCAGCACCGTCTTCAGCTTGGACAGAAGGCAATCTACCACCTTGAGGCATTCGTGGCCAAGTTCATGGCCATTTATAAAAGATTTATGGAAGAAAACATTGCTGACCTCTTCTGAGTATCTGAAAAATAAAAACTTTTGTAATATATGACATGTTGTATAGATACTGGTAAACAAATAAAAGATTTTCACTTCAATGTGTGTTAGATTTTAATTTTTTGAAGATAAGAAGATAATGATTGTTGCTCACAAACACTATGGATCATTCAAACAAGGGGTGGCATTGTAGAAATGCTTTAAGACATGGGCATGATTACTCACAAGTTGGCCCAAAAAATTTCAGTGAATATGCAGTTGTGAGACAAATGTGAGAACCTTGCCAATTATTGTATGCCATTAAAAAATAGTGATTCTATCATTCATGATCATTTTATATGGCAACTGACAAGTCAGTATACTGTTATCTAAATATTACTGTAAAAGTGGTTAATTATGCTTGGAGGAAATTTAACACTATTACGCAGTAAGCTGTATAAATACCCCTTCGTGTTTAGCAAATCGTGCAACTGCCTATTTAATAACCATGCGTATTGTTTGACTATACAAAATGCGTTCTTAACCACCAACATAAATAACCACTTCAGTATTTACTTTAAACAGCAGCTCTGCACCTCAAAAACGTTCTCATTACTGTACCCTTGATCCAGACTATAAATATGATAAATATGAGGTCTGTCTCATAATGATATACTGTATACAGGGTTATTTTCGCTTCGTTTTCTTTTCGCCCTTCTTCACTTGCAAACAGTTTCGCCCCATCTTCAAATCGTCCAGACATAGGTGTGTTTAAAGAGAGATAATTTAAGACATTGGAATTCGCCCAGTCTTAAATTCGCCCGCTGACAAGGGCGAAAGGGGCAAAAATAAAACAGGTGCAAATACTTCCCTGTATATAGTACATTCCTAAAATGTAGAATTCAAACTTCTTTTGCTCCTGTTTACTTATCAATAAAAACACTACAATTGCATGTGAAAGTAAACTAAAACACTGATTTATATTTTACAAATCTTTAATGTACTTGTAAGACTTCATACAAATTCATGGAAACTTTTAACCTAATTATTTAAAAAATCTATAGATACAAAAACAAAGCTCTGCATCAGGTAGTGAGCATTGCCTTGACAAGATTAGTGTGCTTGTATGGGGCACATTAAGTCAAAACTAATTAAAACAGTCTACCGGTATTATGGAGATGCACCAAAAAATTTCATGTACCGGTAAGTTTAACAAAATAACTGAACACAAACTCACCTAATCAAATATTGAACATTCTGAGCAGCTAATAATTCCTGCTCTCTTTCTACATTAAAATTCCGGTATTGAGAAATGAGTATTAAAAAATGGCCATTTACGACAACTGATGATTATGGTTTGATTTTTCAAATGTAACCTGAACTGTATTCAATAATTTTATAGAATCTGAGCTGGAATTCAAAATCATGATGAAAATAACATTTAAAAAATTGATAGATTAATATCAAATTAAATGAAATAGAAACTAGCACTAACTTTGTAATATGGCATGCATATATAAAGCTCTTGGCACAATAAGTTTTTGACAATTTCTATTATAAAAAAACAAGAAATTAATTGATACACTGCTTTACAAATTAACATTTTAGCTAAAAAGTACCTAAAGAAAAGCAATAAAAAAAGCCAAGTAAAACCTCATAGGATCAAAGATCTTAAATATCATTCAAATTTTTTTTTATCAATTTGATGAATGCTTGGCCTAAATGCAGCAGGAAATTCAAAATAAGCTAGTACCTAAATATCAATAAAAATCGTGAAGTGAAATGCAGCAAAACATTCAATTAAAAAAAGAGATCAAAAATACAATTGCATGGTGATATACTGATAAACTCAAACAAAATCTTCCTTAGAAATGAAAATCTATAATAAGAAAACATTGTGACAATAAAAATTGAGGCATAAGAGAATTATGTTCACAAAATCAAAGACAGGAAACAACTTGGCTCTGTAGATTAGGTGTGGTGGAGGTCCTCTGTATCATTGAGCAGAAATGATGGCTATTTCTCTCCAGGATCTGGAACTGGATGTCGGCCTGAGTGGCAGCGAGGTTCAAACTGTTTACAGCCAACAGCTCCTCATCTACATCCCCAAGAGTGAAGACCACCGAGGAGCTGGAGGGAGAGGGTGAGGTAAGCTTGGGACTCCCAAACTGTGGATTCCAAGCCCCTGCTGCCAAGTCCTGAGCAGTGAGAGGTGATGGAAGACCCAAGACAGGACCTGCTCCAATTTGCAGATGAGACAGGTGTTGGCGGACATACTCCGTCAAAGAGGGAGAGGAGGAGGACAGGTGGAGAGAACTCCTTGAGTCGTCTCCCTTTAGCCCTGTTGTCTCTTCTCTTTGAGGGTATTTTCTTGGAATTTCTTTTGCTTGAGATTCAGCTTTTTCCTCATCGCTGCCAGAAAATCGATCTGAAACAATAATTATGTTTATATACCATACATGTGAATGTAAATACCAATTTCAAATTTTGGTTTTCTTTATTGTTTATTACTCTATATCTCTATATGAATTTTAAGTATTTCATTTATCATCTTATTACTGTAAAATTGAGATAAACAGATTCAAGATGATACCTAAATCATGTAAAAATTCATCCATTCTGCAAGTTGGATAATCTCCCTTCCATGGCTTAACAACTTTCTTGGCTTCTATCTCCATTACTTTATCCTCTGCCATTTTGTTACCAAGCTGGGCTGATTTTCTGTAGAGCTCCTCAGCTGAGATGGAATCTTCTGGTAAACCTATTGACATATTAAAAATACAATGTAAGAATAGAGAAGTTAATGTCAAAATGAGGATTCCAAATTTCATTTTAATTCCTGACAGGCAATTTCAATGCAATATTCATACATGTTTACTGGGATGCAATTTTTAGATACATGTATCATTTTTCTTAAATGTTAACTGACCTGTGTCAATTTGTGGGGAAAAAACGTTCCCTGAGTAACAACTATTATAAATACCATGAAATTCAAAAACTTGTTCATAATACACATGCTAGTATATGTAGAGAAAAAGAATGCTTCATACCTCCAATGCCGTACTCATGAAACACAGCCAGGTTGAAGAGCGCGCCGTCGTGACCAGACTGAGCAGCTTGTGAGTACAGGTGGGCTGCCTTACACTCGTTGACTTCCACACCCCATCCCTGCTCATAGCAAATTCCCAGGAAGTACTGCGCCTCAGGATTCTATAAAAACAACCAGATTTCAATAATGTATACTTTCCAAGCCATACCTTTCATTTTCAATATTTTAAGGGCAGATACTGTAAATTCCTTACATTACGCGAGTAATTAATTTTGCGATCCCGCTGTATTTAGTCAAAATATAAAATGGCGAATGCGGAACTTCTATTCTCATTTCTTATAGTTTTCAACTCTCAGAAAATAATGGTGAGATTTTTAAATCCGCGAAAGGTGATTCTTGCAATTTTACGCGGATATTAATTCCTTGCATTTGATTGGGAATCTACAGTAAGTTCTGGAGGCCTTGTAACCGAGTTTTACCTCTTGTTTTGCTGCCTCACTGAACATTGACACTGCCTTGTTGTAGTCCTGACTATCGGTTTCTGTGTAATGTACTCCAAGATAGGTCTGAGCCTGAAGTTATAATGTAAACAAATAATACGGTAAGTGAGGAGTCAGTAGTAAAGGTAACATGTTAATAGACAGTAATACCTGAGATAAATATTTCTTGTGGATTTATTTTTTATGATATTGTGCTTTATCTGTTCCCTCAAAATCATGTTTTCCATAAACCAATATCCACATTTGCATATAAGATGCTATAGTAATTGTATACCGTTTAGAGATACTGGTACATATTTTCTAACCACATAATCATATCTTATTAAAAAAAAAAAAAACAGCAAAAATTTCTAGTACAATAATAAATGCTATACATATAATTTTGAGAAGCCCTATCTGGCCCTTTCAATTCCCCTGTCATACCTGGGCAAGTCCCTGCTCTGCAGCCCTCTCCATCAAATCAATGGCTTTGCCTGGGTCCTGTTTCACTCCTTCTCCTTCACTGTACATCAGGGCTAGGTTGTACATGGCCTGGGTGTGATTCTCAGCAGCTGCTAGCTTGTAATACTTGGTCGCCTAAATCAAAATGGTTTCCCCAATTAAATGCATTTAACTCATTTCAAATGAAGGTCTCCCACTAGAATACACTGAACAAAATACTGTGTATGTATCGAATCTACCGGTACACACTAGTTTAAATCATATGTATACTAAAAGACATTCTAGTGCATACTTTAAACCATATTTTCAACTAATGAATAAAATAATAAAAGAAAGCATCATCAATTTAGTAATCAATAAGATTTAGGATTATTTGTATTAATAAAGAACTCATTGGGAAACATACCTTCCTAGCATCTTTCTTCACTCCTTGACCTGTCTCATAGCTGAGGCCCAGATTGAACTGTGATCTAGAGTATCCCATTTCGCTGGCCTCTTTCCACATGCTGACTGCATCAGTCATCTCCCCTTTCCTGGCCTTGCGCTGGGCTTGAATTGTTTTGGCTATGGCCACATATTTCTGAACCACGTTTTCAAACTCACTCATCACCTTCGCTAGTGGGTCTTCTTTTGTTTTCTACAACATAGAAGCATTTACATTGTAATGCAAAAAAACATGGTTTCATGTTTTTAAAGACGATCTGCATGCTTGAAAATTTAAGACACAAAGTAATATGTGACCTACCCATTCTATTGGACCTTTTCCACTGTCCTGGATCTCCCCTCTCTGCTCCCCCAACCTCCTGACTGTGGTGGGATGACAAAACACCACCTGGGATATCTGAGAGATAAGGCAGTTCCTGGCATATACAGGCTTTTCCTTTTTCTCTGAGACTTTTTGGTGACATCGTGATACCTGCAGGCTAAGATACACAATCGCACCCTGGAAATGAATGTGGAGATAAATCAATAGGATTAAATACGGACATGTTAGATAAATTATCTTTATAGTGGACATGTTTTCTACCTACCAGTCCCAGGACCCCTAAGGTATCAGATGGAGACAAACTGTTCCATCCTGGCTTGTTGTTCCACCACTCCTCGTACTCTCTCTGATCATCTTTCTGCTGACCGTGAAAATTACTCTGCCTGCTAATCAATCAAACATCAAGAAAATTTTGAAATAAAAAGCAATTGCAAAACGAAACTTGAACAAAAGAAAAAAGGTTTATTTCACAGTAAAATTTTTTTATTCATCTTTAACAATCTCTCTTTATCTTCATTGCATTAGAGTTGCTGTGCATAGATCAGAACAGAACATTTATTTCTAATTTAGAGCCCAAAACAAACAAGTACGAATTTAATACAATTACAAGAGAAAGATATGCCATTAGATATCATAATATAAGAAGTAATTGACGTAGAAGGAAGAACTCAAGTGGCAGCTAGGTTTAAGTAGTTTTCATAGGAGTGAGAACTCAAGGGGTAGGTTTAATATTTCTATAATTTGCTTAATCTAGGGCCTAGCTGTATGCAAAATTGATCAAAAATTCTGTGTGTAGAATTTATAGCATGATCATAAACCTATCTGGTAATCAAAGAGCATGGCAAATAATGAACTTATCTTTTAACTTTTTGTATAACCCACCTGGTTGTGTGACAGAATCTGGCATGATTGGTCTTCTTTTCTTCCTCTAAACACGCGGTAGTAGAGAATCGCGGGTTATGAAGGTGCTGCCGTACCGCTGTAAATAATAGAACACAAACACATGAAAGTAGGTCAAAGTGTCATTTTTAAGAACTTAGGATTAAATCAAAATTCCATATTGAATCTTTTTTTTAAAATTGGATTTAATCTAGGATTTTCAATGGACTATTTTTGTAGGATGTAAGAGAAATTATCTTACATCACGCGGGATCACAGGTGTCAATTGGATATCAACAGAACTGATATTTATGCTTCGTCCTTGAAGATTTACAGGTAAAAATTTTGAGGTTGTGTATTGCGTCACTATCAAACAATGGTTAAGTAATGATGATTGTTTATTTACCTCGTGGAATCCCACATATCCACCTCCACATGACTCTTTGGGACTACATAATCGAAGAAAACAAAATGCTTTTTCAAGTTCTTGTTTTCGCCACCATTTATTTTCCCCTTTACGTCATCTTTCGCCCCATCACGGTTTTTTCTTCTGAAACGATGAAAACTCAAGATGATTCCGAATGTTCTAAAAATTCCAATGAGGGAAGCACCTGGCCTATTTATAGCATACAGCAGGAACAATGTAGGTCGTACCGAGCTGATTCGTACCAAACATTTTAAAAAGTTCCCTATTTTCAACGATGTTATTGTTATCTTACCATTTTAATACTTCTTTATTTCTTGTTTTGCGTTTTCCTTCGTAAGAAAAATGTTTTTCTTTTTAAAATTGTCCTCACTTCTTTTTTTAAACAACCTTAAAACGGCACAGGGTTTTGGCACAATATATGCAACAAAAAAAAAATTATAAAAAAATAAAATAATAATACTCTACACGTCCAAACCAGTTCATAATGACACAAATGCATATTTTATGTGTTTCAGTAATATCTTGATAGAAAAAAATCTTTTAAACTCTAGCCCTGTCTTAAGTTTATTTAGGGTTCAACACTCTTTATATGGTTTATTTACTATAGTATACTTATAATAGTACTTGTCATTGACACTAAAGTATTGATATATGCTATCATCTTAAGAAAAAAGGTTTACATGATTACTCCCCACCCACCCCCATCCCTACCCCCACCCCCATTCCAGTCATGTTCATAATACGCATTCCATATTAAAGCCACCGAGTCACTCAATCGTAACACAAAAAAATAATAAATTTTTCGGTTCAGTGGATGAAAGGTTGTTGTTAGAAAAAAAAAACCTGTAGGTTGTACATACATGTATACACTGTACAGGCATGATTGACTGATTGTAGAATGGTCGACAAACTTCTGAACTGCCTCCGTACCAAACCAAATGCTAAATATGCTTTGATATGTTTTCCTTGGGCCGGTGGAGGATCAAATTTTTATGCACAGTGGGGGAAAAAGCTTCCGGACTCGATAGAGGGTGAGTGCACGTGAATCACAGGCACCTGCATGACGTTGTAAATTTTTGTCATAATAAAAATGAATACCCTATACCTAATCGTACCTAATAATGTATTAAATGGTATAGGGTATTTATTTTTATTATGACAAAAAATATATATTATGTGCCTGTGAAGTGAAAGTACAAATACGTGCGTTCTTAATGCACAGAGGGGAAAAACTTATAAGTATACGATATATACACTTATCGTTTTAGTTTGTGGGGTTTCTCTACCAGGGCGTGAATCTCGTTTTGGAGAACCCTGTTCAACAGACGCCAAACAAATTGTGAAGGACACATGTTCTGCAATCATTAGCAGGTACCCGGATAAAGACCTAGTCTTCTGGGGCCACAGGTATATAAGAAATTGCATGAGAAATCCATTTTATAGGGGGTTATGTGTAGAGAATATTGATATAATATGCAGTTAAGCGAAAAGTGAAGTGATTGAACGTTATGAAACTATAAAGTACATGTGGATTTTTTTCTTCCTTTTATATAATTAAAATCAATTCCATATAATTGTGTTTATAATGTACTATAGGACTAGCAATTAGTGGTATATAAAAGGAATAGCAATAGCAACATAGAGTTTTATTTATTGTTTGTTTGTTGTTGTTTTTTTTCTTAATAAAGAAATGTATTTTAGTATTGAACTGCAATTAACATGTCATAATTTTTAAGCTCAGTGTGAAGGAAGCTAGAGTTGATATTTGAATTATGCAAATAGATACCTATATATATAGAATTGATAATTAATTGACGTTTTCTGCAATACCATGAAATTTTTTGTTATTTTTTCTGGAATATTGCTCGTTGTAATTTACTTTTGAGAGATCGAGCGTTTTTAATTCACCGTGTTCTTATATTCCTCTACCTTTGTTTGTAGACTCGCTTTGTTGTTTTTTTTTTAATTCTTTTCCAAGACCCCTGTTTTCTTTTTGTAATTTGGAAAATCTTTTCTTTTTTTCCTTATGTGTTTGGAAAAAAAAACTCTTCAACAATGCCTTTTATATTATTTTTTTACGCCATCTCCCTTAATAGACTTTTTTAGTTCTTCCTTGATTTCGCCTAGTTGAGTGTGTACTGATGCCCATTCGTTATTAGCCGTTCTTTTAGTAGTTGCTGTGTTCCTATGATTTTACTAGACATGCTCGTTTTGGCAGCGTTTATAATGCATTCATTTCCTTTTTCAACATTGCAATAAGACGGTTGCCTTAGCATCCGTGTTCCGCATTTTGATAAGGATTGGTTGGGACCCCCCCCCGGAATTCTGTGAACAGCTACACATCCTGTGGATCTAACATATTTCTCGAACGTTTATGCAATAAATATAGTTTATAATACCGAACGATAGGTGATA
Organism: Magallana ariakensis; assembly: GCA_020458035.1. Classification (NCBI taxonomy): domain Eukaryota; kingdom Metazoa; phylum Mollusca; class Bivalvia; order Ostreida; family Ostreidae; genus Magallana; species Magallana ariakensis. The sequence continues at coordinate 51,207,599 of CM035815.1, read as the reverse complement.
ATTTATTATTATACCTCAATATAATTATTCTATAAAACGCGACATCTGATTGGTTAGCCGCTTGCAAAATACAAAGGGGGCGGGCATGTAACATCGTTTTTGAAAGTGAAAGGCAGACTCATCAAAAAAATCTTGACAAGCCAAAAAAAAAAAAAAAAAAAGAAAGGCAAATTCCCAACATCGTGAAAATCCTAATTCGTGGAGGGGGGGTGTAGCGTAGTACACCTATAATTTCAATTTCACTGTTCATTTTTCTATTCTTACTTCAATTTTTCAGTGGCAAATTCCTTGACAATTCACTTTTTTATACATAAACTTAAGGAAAATCTTTGCTGCGACAAAAGGTGGGGCCCGTCCCCCCCCCCCCCACCGATGATACGTGCCTTGGGGTACCAATGGAAGAGACTGTAACTTACTGACCAAATACACGTATGCCGAGAAAAGAAAGCTATTATTTTCATTCGTAACCCCAAGACTGTTGAGTTAAGAAAAAAAATAAGTTGTTTTAAAAAAATGTATTTACCTTTTAACGAGTAATCGACTAAGAAAATTTTATTCGATGATCGTTGTGACCGAGCGACAGTCGAGTACTCGAATACTCGTTGACATTCACGGGCACTGGAAGTTATTGTAAATATATTGTATGTGCATGTATAATAATAAGGCCCTTCTTGTTGACACCCCTAATTGAAACGAAAGCTTGTATAGGGGCTTGGGTCGTTTAATTACATCTGCTGATTTAAAATTTTACAGAAGGGATAGTATAGGGACACTGGGGGCACACCTTTTATCGATAAATGTTGAATAAACGTTTTTAAACGTTAAATAATTCTTGTTTCTGTGTCGTTATAGCATGGGAGCACTCTTCGGTTTTGAAACTGCTCTCTTGATGAAGAAATTACATCATAAAGAACCAGTGAGAATGTTTTGTTCGGGAGTCTCGGCGCCACATGTAAGTTAATCAAATTGGTCTGTGCATGCGTGAAATGATCAAAACAGTTGTGGAAAAAACGTTATCCACTTATTTCATCTTCAAACAATTTTACTATTTTTAGACCCCGGAAAGGAAAAGCTTGGGATCAAAAGTTCCGGACATGTCTGATTCGGAGTTTATAGAATTCTTGAAAAGGCTTGGTACATACTGCTTTTGATCCTATTTTTTTTAAAAAGTTAAATATAACTGATGCACCTGCTTGCAAAGCCTTTGCGATTAATGATAAATCAGATATACATACCTTTCTTCTATAACACACAGGGGGGACCCCAGAACAGATGATATCAGACCCAGAGATGATGAAACTTTTCTTACCTCCTCTCAGGGCAGATTACACGATGATTGCAGGTTTCAGGTAAAAAATTAAAAACATCAAAATTCCATCAAATTCCTTTATACACGTTTGCTTTATATATTGACAACAGCGTTTTCATTTTCTCAGTTCTGAAGTCTGTGGAACAGACCCGCCCCTTTCTTGTCCTATACATGTATTTGACGGTCAAGATGACGTCAAACATAATTTAGAAGGTACTATATTTGTTTGTCTTTTTAATAATAAATTAAATTGTAATAACAATTAACTACATGTTTTAAACTAGACTTGCCTAATCAATCATTAATTGTATGTGCTCTCATTTATACTTTTGGTAATGCGAAATCTATTTTGGGGGGGTAACACTTAAGTAAGGTAAAGAGCTGATAATTAATTTCTTTCACACATTACAACTTTGACCAAATTAAAAAAAAAAGAAAGAAAGAAGAAATCAACAGCATAGAAACTTCAGGAGCAATTTTAATTTTACATTAAGGTGGCTCACTACACCTTGAAATAGTTTCTCAAATATGCAGAAAATTACTTGATTATTATAGGTAAGAACTATATAAGCCACATAGGCGCAAAAATATGCAATTTTGGATAAAAATTATGATTTTTTAAAATTTAATTCAGTAAATATGAACAAAACCCCCAGGCAGATTTGAACTCGTGATCTCGCGCTTCGTAAGCACGATACTTTAACCACTGCGTTATAATGATTGATCGATACGACCAATTTTAACCAAAGAATAAATCGCCATCTTGTGACGTTATGTCTTAAAAAGTGAAAGTCCTGATGTAGCGAGCTACCTTAATTCATTACAATGTGACAGTCCTTATCATTAATGTGGGTGCTACAATTGTAATTTTACCTTTAACTTGTTAATCACGTGATGCATGATAATTTCAGCGTGGAAGGACATGACTTCAGGAGAGACATCGATCCAGTATCTGCCCGGGGGTCACTTCTACCTCAAAGAAGCAGACAATCAAAGCTTCCTCATCTCATACTTTTCCAAAACTCTCGTTTGATTGGCGAACTCACGATCTCAAGTTGCCATTATTGGAACTCTTTTGTATTTAATAAAATCACGTACAATAGCAATAAAAATGTGTCATATCAAGATTAATTTTATCTTATTTTCACCCAGTTATGCCTCTCCAGAAAACCCCATTCATCATTCGGTGATATTCAAGATGACTTGCCAGAGCCGAATTTTTTTGTGCCTTTCAGACAAATTGAATTGGAATCTGACAAAAACAGATGATTGATGCAAGGAAAAAAAACCTAATTGCGCACATGTGTGTTGATTTTCTTCCCGTTCTTCCAAAACCTTACAACAATTGAATGGGTGGATTTGCTAACAAATGTCAGAGTCACCATCGTTCAAAAATCGAATATAAACGGTCGCTAATTTTTCTCTCTCTCCGTGTGTTCTGTAATTGAGCAACTTCAGCAGCAGCTGGGAAGCATTCACTTAAGGGAGATTTCAGATATTTTCTTTCGGTGATGGTTCCTTAATCACCGCCGCATGTGAGCAGGACTCCCCTGACGTTGAAAAAAAAACTTTGCTCAGTGATAAGTAAGCGTGTAATGTATACACAAAATGCGCGTGCGGGGGCACGGACGAAAGGGTTTATATTATAAGGGAATCGTGCAATACTAAAACAATTGAAAAAGGTAAGCTACACAGTAATTAATGTCCTGTTCTTATTGTTGAATTCATTTACTTCATTTCTACAATTTCATGAGTAACCGGTACCAAATTAGACGAAATTGTATCTTCATTTGAAGTTGCATAGGTTTTTTTTATTTGAATAATTCTTCAATGACGTGATATCTTTATTTTATATATGTATATATTTACTAATAAAAAAGTGTTAGTCACATTAGCCATAACAAGTGTAGCAAATAAAGTTTATTATCATCAGCGACTTGAAATAACAAATACCGATAATAAATATATACAGTGAAAACGATTTATTATGCATGAAAACCTCCAGATGTTGGACGTATTGCTGGGTTTTAGATAGCCTAACTAAATATGTTTTCTATAAATCGCGTAACCAAAAACCAAATATCTATTGTGATTTCATGTACGAAATCGATCGTTAAAATGGCAAAAGTCATGCCTTTTATATAGTATGTAATATTAAACTGTAACTTAAAAAAATTCTTTTTTAGATTCGTAACGCTAGACAGTATGATTCTGTGGAATCTTGCGATTGCCTTTTTTATGTTCATCATGACATCATTTGCCGACTTCCGTTGCCCTGTTCTGGAAAAGCAGACGTCATGCACGTGCCGTGAAGTCGTCTGGTGGAACAATGACAGGCTGACCATCGTGAACTGCAGCCATGCAAATCTAAAAACGATGCCTAATTTATCATCCCTGTCAAATGAGAACGTGACAAAGCTTTTACTGCGCGGAAATAATATATCTTCAATTCCCTTATCGGATTTGGGCTTTCAAAACATCACAGAGCTAGATTTAAGCAAAAACACATTGGAGAACCACGCCATCGGGGCTCTCTCACAGCTTGCACCCCAAATAACAAAGCTCAATTTGGCACGCAATCGAATAGCAATCGACCAAGACTTAATGTTCATGAAGGATTTAAGTGTTTTAACAGAGCTTATAATGGATTCAAATATGAACCATAATTATCAAAATGATGTCCAGGTTCTCCCAAATGACATTTTCAGAGATCTGCGCTTACGCTCGCTTCGCAAACTGAGTCTGAGTTCCTGCGGAATCACGTCCATAGGGCCGCGGGCCTTCGTCGGGTTGGAATCAATCAAAGAGATCGATCTCACCTATAATTATTTAGAAAATGTGCCGTCGGCATTGTTACATCTACGAAATCTGCAAAAGCTATTCCTGGGTGGAAACGACATATCAACAATAGCAACGAACAGTTTTCACTCTTTAACAAGTTTGGAAAAAATAGTTCTTGACTACAACGGACTGTCTTCGATAGAAAATGGCGCCTTTGCAGGACTGGAAGGTAGTCTTAAAGAACTCGAGCTTCATGGTAATTATCTAAAACAGATACCGTCTGCCGCGTTGAAACCACTGAGGAAACTTCTGTTTTTAAAAATATCAAAAAACGACATCAGTACCATCCACAATGCATTTCAGGGCAATTACCAGCTAAACATGCTATATCTTGACAGCAATCCTTTGACCTTTAGCAAAACTACATTCCAGGGACTAGAACTATCGCTTGAGACATTGTTTCTGAGGGAGGTAGGGATGTCAAGCATACCCGTGTCTTCTCTAGCTCCTCTTAAAATGCTATCATACTTGGATGTATCTCACAACCATTTCCACCGCCAAACGTTTGATACCAGTCTATCTGCTTTATCAGTTAAAACTTTGGTCATGAGCAACAACAGCCTTGTGCACATATCTCCCTCAGCATTCTCAAACATGCGACACTCTATTGGACTCGACTTGGACAATAATAATATATCGGACATTTCATTTATTGTTCGTGCACCCCTATGCTCTTTCCGTTACGTAGATATAACGGGTAATCCACTCGAATGTGATTGTGACGTGGAAGAAATTTTACACAGTGGCACCATTTTTGACATGGGATTAACAGGTTTTTGCAAACTACGCAATACTGAGTATGAACTTGGAAGTTCTAAACTTGAGGAACAGCTACATGGGTTTTGTAACAGGAGTGAAAGAATAGTTTGGTGCCCAGGAAAGTTCGAGTCGAATCGTGCGGTGCAATCAAACGCAGGATTAACTTTGATGAATGTGTGGATATGCTTTGTTTCTGTTCTCCTTAACAAGAGCTACAAATAAAATAAATCACGACACACAAATAACACATAAGGATAAAGAAATTCAACATAAAGGTATTTTTGGGACTTATAAGGTTCAACCCAACATGTACGAAAGCATGCAAAAATAAAACTACCGAATTGGAATGGCTTCTAGAAGCTGTAAATCGACAGTTGTACGTAAGCTATCGCAGTTATGTTGACTTAAAGATAATTACACGTTTGTGAAAGCAGTTGTTATCAATGAACTTCCATGGCCGCATAAATTAAATGAAAGTGGAATGAATATATTCGTTTTGCACGATAAGAAACAAAGGTACTCGAGTGTGTTACAGAACAAGAGATTGTACAAACGACAGCTGATAAAAACGCACCCTATTACAAATGTTGAAAGAATCACAGCAAGTAAAGCCGCAAGAGGTTCAAGATGACTTCGCAAGGATGGAAAACGGGTGAAAATGCTGAAAAGTCTCCATCAGTGCATTATGCCAATTGGAAGGAAAACATCTTATTAAAAAAACAACTGCATGTATTGGAAAGAAGTGAGAAAAATGTAATTCATAGAATCAAAATAGACCAGAAAGTGTTATTCAAACGGTTTCAGGATAAGTTGTATAGATCTAAATTATGTGAGGCGCGCATGCATGGAAATAAAGAAATAGAAAGAGAACTTCGGGCCAAAAATCTCCATGGATTAAACACTGATTTCGGTAGTGTCGAGAAGGATTACGAGTTTCTAACAAAACTTCAGAACAACCGGAAAAAGTCACAGCAAAATAAACAGAAGAAACATCCAAAAATTACAGTCACCATTCCGAAAGACACTCAAAAGGAACTTGTCGATGATGTTTTTATGGACGGCAATGGTACTCGACGAAGAAGCAACTCTGTCAGTGAATGCATGACGTCACGATCGACCGGTACCCTAGCGGGTCTACCCCTGCCCACTGTAGACAGACCATCTACCACAGGGAGTCGTCCGCAACAGCGGGAAGTAGAAGTCAGCGTCCAATCCCTGCCCATCAAAAAAGACATCCAACTAAGTATTGCCACCAAAGGAAAGAAACAGAACAACAAATTGACGTTAGATTTGCCGGTGAAGCAGAAAGCGCGACCCCAGACGTGCGGACCGTCCCTATTGCAGCAAGTCACCAACGATGCAGCACCAGAGTCACGGCGGCCATCAGAACCAGAGAACCACAGAAAGAAATCCTCCAGTTTCTTTGAGGATGAGAAGAAAATCGACATTGTCGAATTACAGTTAAGAGCGATCAAGTCTTTGAATTATGACCAGAAAATCCAAGAGTTTGTAGACACCTTGAATGATTTAGTAGTGGACGACATTGAAGACAGGGACTACTATACCCTGAGACTCCGGGCAGCGATGAAGGAAATATCGGGTATTCAATACGAACAAGTTCCCGGAACTCCAGAAGATGAGTACAACAGACACGTGGGTAACTTGGATCTGAAAAGCCTCACTTTCAAAAACCTGAAGTTCGATTTCACGTCACGTGACACTGTGACAACGGCAGACAATTTCCGTCCGGACTATCAGCCGGTCATCTTGTCCTCTGACGAGTCCAGCGACGACGATGACGATGTAGACGCATGAACAATTTAAATGTTACAGGAATTCAAATCAAATACATTGTTTTATATCAGAATAGTTATTTCCAACAGTTTTTATTTTCAACAGGGTCACAGCCTGTGTACGGCGTAGTAATATACATGTAGTTTATAAATATATTTGGTTGTAAAGTCATTTACGTCTGACTGACGTCCGAGATGCCTTATGTTTGAAATACACATTTAATGACGAACTGTTTGTCAATCAGTAGTAATCTCGGAAAAGTCAGCTAGTCGTCTGGATATTGACAAATTTCCAAACTATTCATTTCACGTTGTATAAACCCATTAAGATGCACATGTATATAATTCTGGCAAAAATGATGTGATTTAGAAAAGTTAAGTTTTTTCTTTAGTTTTCTCTCAATTCAAGACTTCATTTTAAAATCCTACGACATGATAATTTCCTACTTGATCAGATTTATTTTCTTTGGAGTCAAGTTTCATTTATAAATATTTAAAAAATAAGTTTCTTATCATCCCTGAATGATTTGCGTTGTAGCTAGAATGTACATACCTATATTCACAATAGTACAGTGTAGTGTTGTGGGTTCAACCATGTTTAACTCAAGTTGTCAAAATATTTTAATGTATAAAAAAAATGTGTTTAATTTCATATTACTAATCAAAAAGGATGCGATAATTGTACATATGAACACTGTTTGGGATGTAGTAAACTCAAAAACGCAAAAATGTACACACAGAGAGAGAGAGAGAGAGAGAGAGAGAGAGATTTACATATTAGTAGTGTGTATTGTTTTCTTTATGTGGCTTTGAAGGTTAGAAAAAAACAAGCATGCTGACAGGAGTTTTTTTCTTTTTCTTTTTGCAATGCTTGATATCTTCATAACCACATGAACCAGCCACAGAAAGAAAGCATTTTACTGTTCAAATGAAATCACCACTTTATGTAGCTGCAGATCTGTAGCTCTCTGGTTGAAAAAATTCGAATAGACAAACCAGGTTTGTCTATCCGAATTTTTTCAACCAGAGAGCTACAGATCTGCAGCTACACTTTATGCTACATGAAGCAATACAGCTGATTCAAACCAAACAGATAATAGAATACATGACAAAATTGTGTTTTCTTACAAACTTTATTTTTTTTTTTAAAGAAACAATGAAATTTTTAAAACTATTGCAAGACTAGGACAATTCAATGTTTTACACTGTCACTTAAAACAAAGTCACCACACTGCAGGTTTTCATTGAATATAAAATTGTGTGCCTTGGAGGTCTTGCATATGTCATAGAAAAAAGGTAATTTTTTTCTATATGGGTGATTCCACAAATTTGATGCAAATTGAGTCACTCAAAATATAAACATTTATTCAATTTGTTTCTAATGCTTTTGTATCAGAATTAATTTGCTAATCTATAATGAAAAAAAAAATGGATCAATAACATACATGTACTAAAATTTATTTTAGTACTTTAATATAATATTTTTACTTTTATTATACTGATCAGGTTTTTTTAAGTTTCACACATGCTCTTTGCATCATTGGTCTTTCCATAAATAATTTAAGCAATGCCTTTTGGCAGTGAAATTATATGTATTGTCATGTAACCTTAAGACAATTTACATTTCATTTATGAAAAACGGTTGTAAAAAATGTGCTAAATGTTAAAACACAGTTTATATGAGCATACAGGTATATTTTGGAAGCTTACACTTCATTGATTAATACACTTAAAAGACAAATTATACTTTCTAATTTATAAAGATTGCACAAAATTTAACTAAACGTCATACAAATTGATAAACCTTTAAAGTCAATGTGACCTAGGCAATAAAAAAAAATTTAAATATACATGTATATAAAGTAAATACCTTAAATAATTCTGAATATAGTAAAAATTAGCAACAAAACATGATTTAGTGTTTATTGAAATGAAGCTTCAGGGACATCACATAACATAGTTTAAATAATCTGAATATCTATAAGTTCTCTATTTACTGGTCACTATACAAACTATAACTCCTCCATGATCAAGCAAATACATGCATACACATTAGAGATATTTCTGTTACCCTATGACTATCTATCGATCCTCTCAAAATTTGTACAGTTTTATCTCACAACCAAATTTTACGCTGACATAAATCTGTCAGTTTGTCCATTTTAACCCTTTCCTAACAAATCTAAATAACAATTATTTAAAAAATGAAATTTTTTACTCAATAAGGGTGAAATGTAAAACAAATGCATTAGTTTTCATTTGAATAAATTTGTTTGAGCAAATATAGTTAGTGGATGAGGTTTGTTCATGTGGGTGACCTACAAAAGGCTTAACGTTGTAAATGCTATCCATGCATTCACAGATTTGATGACACTATAAAAATTTATAAGCAATGAATAGTTTATATTGTTAAAAAAAGATAAGCCTAATGAAAGCGATGAAAAATAACACTCTATGAATATTTGTGATTTGTGCATATCTCAACATGATACTGTAAACGTATTACATTTGGCTGTGTATTCAATTTAGCATTTTTGGCGAAAGACAGCGTCCGTTTATTAAAGTACATCGCAAACTGTAAAATATATAAGTAGATACATGTAAATAGGTACATTGAGAAATGCACTAAATCAAATCCACGCAAACTAGTTGTAAAAACATATTCCGCCAAATATCATACACGCTAAAAATAGTTCATTTACAGTATGCAGTATGCAATTTAAAATAAACCAAAGACTAACCTGCCTGCAGGCTATGCCAAATGCCACAATTTACAACCAATCAGGTTTCAATATTAAACTATCATGATAGAGTAATTTCAGGGATGGGTCTTGGTGTCAGGAGACCTTCCAATGTGTCTGGAACTGGGGGAATACTTTCATCAACTTTTTCTGACTTCATGGAATTCTTCTGAGCTGCAATCTTCCATGAAGTCTCTGGGTTTTGAGGAGTCACTATATTTATAACGCGTCTGAAAAGAAATCCATTTAGGATAATTATTCTTAAGGCAAGAAAGACAACTCTCACTCCAAGGATGAATGACTATTATTCCTTCATAAAATTTTCATGAGGGGACTTTCTGTCAAAATTTTGTCCAAGAAGATACTTTACATGAATAGTATTTGATAATATAAGCCAACTTATTTAATCAATATAACTTTATTTCACAATTTATCTTAAGGCTTGTAGTTTTCTTTATTAAGAGACTCTCATTTAGCATAGTGAAACTAACAGGAAGATAATAATTCACAATGTTCTTATTGTATTCAGGAACCCACTACTAATTTTCAAAGTTGAATTGCATCATATTACCCCACTACTTCAGGTATTAAATGTATATTGAAGGAATACTGAACAATTTTGAATTATTTTGAATAAGTTAAATATGTATTGTTGGATAACAATGAAAGTGAAATGAACCAAATTCACATGACTAACAATTAACATATAAGAAGCTGGTCGTTTTGCATCTTTATTTTTTTTAAAGTTAAAGTTTAATATTTTGTAAAAATATCTGCAGTGAATGATTCATTTTATTTCATATTTTAATAAAGAAAAAGTATTCACCAAGAAATTTGTATGAATTTTAAGTTACCTTTTTACATTATCTAAATAAATTGTTGCTCATAGACTTCAGTGTAAAATTCAAGGTGCAATCAATTGGACAATATTAATTAAAAATTTTTAAAATTCCTTTGATGGAGTATTTTTATTTGATAACACCTTTAAAATGATATCATGATTACGAATATAGGACCATTCATTTATTAGGTACAAAATGTGGTCATTATATATTAAATACCTTCAACAATGACACTAGCCATTCACATAGTACTGTATACAGGGAAATATTCGCCCCCCTTTTATTTTCGCTTCTTTCGCCCTTGTTGTCAGCTGGCCAATTTAAGACTGGGCGAATTCCAATGTCTCCATTTATCTCTCTTCTAACACAACTGTGTCTGGGTGAATTTAAAACAGGGCAAAACTCTTTACAAGTGTAGAAGGGTGAAAATTACATGGAGCAAAAATAACCCTGAATACAGTACTACAATGAGAGATACATGTATAATGATGTAAGTACATGTATGTACATTTATGTATGGATCCAGAAAAGTCCTAATTTTTCAGGGAAGGGAATCCGGAATTCCCTGAAAACCTCCCCTTCTAAATACACACATGTACATGTAATTGAAGCAAGATGTCATTTGTGTACAGAACAGTATTAAAATAATTTACCCTGATTTAGGTGGAATGTAATCTGTGGTCTTCATTCTATGCCTAACATCCAAAATGTATTCACTATGTCCATAGTTCCTGAGATAACAATAACCCTCTGTTGTCTCGTTGATAAAGACACACATTTCTCCATAAAACATGAACATCACACAATAAACACCAGCAGCAATCTATATGGGAAACATTAAATATATGTTGATGTAAAATCTTAAAATATATGTATGCATGAAATATGTTCAAGCTATCTGCATGTATAAAATGTTTTAGCATTTCAAACTCCACCCTCTTAAATCTTCAAAAAACCAATTTTATAACCATAATAACCAAATATCTAAATAAATCTCAAATATTTATTATAATAAATATAATATCAAATAACCAATATCTTACATGACTTAGTCTGATATCACTCTTACAGATGTCTGCATCATTTTCTTTGATCTTGCTCTGTTTGGCCAATGTAATGAGAGCTTCAGCAGGGGCATACATGAGCTCTGGAAAGCTAGAGGCATTGACTTCACATTCATCCATAAACAGCAGCTGGACAGAACTGTGTATGCTTAAGGTGTAACTGACATAGTCTTCTACCTCAACATCATTGTCTGTCAGAGAAGTTGGAAAACAGTAAATAATATGCTACAGAAATTTAAGTAAAGTGTAGTATGCATAATAACTCATCAGTATAGTGTAGTATGCATAATAACTCATCAGCATAGTGTAGTATGCATAATAACTCATCAGTATAGTGTAGTATGCATAATAACTCATCAGTATAGTGTAGTATGCATAATAACTCATCAGTATAGTGTAGTTTGCATAATAACTCTTCAGCATAGTGTAGTATGCATAATAACTCTTCAGCATAGTGTAGTATGCATAATAACTCATCAGTATAGTGTAGTATGCATAATAATTCATCAGCATAGTGTAGTATGCATAATAACTCGTCAGCATACAGGCATTGAGTGCATGCTAAGTATCTTGAGTTCACAGACAAGCAAAAAGATGTAAAAGGGCCAAGCAAGGAAAATATGCAGAGTCTGGCCAATAACAGGACCTCCAGTCTGAAGGTTTAACACCAGCCCTAACAGGGACCTATTCAATACTGTTCAATGCATGACAGAGGAAGTTTAGAAAGAGATTTAAGTAGCGCACCATTTCCGAACAATAGATATGTTGTGAAAATAATATTGTACTAACTTTTTAAGGGTGATTAAGTATGTAACGAAACAAATTGATTTGTGTACTTTAAAACATCAGAGTAAGATAAAGTTAAACTTAAAGATAGATTTTTGGGGCATAAAAGTAGTAAGAAGAAAAACAATAGTGTACTGTGTTTGTTTACAGTTTCACCTACCTTATTGAACTATTACTCTTTTCCTTAATCAAGTTTCAATAAAAATAATTTTAAAGGTACATGTATATAAATTATATATTCATATGTAAATAAAGAAAACAAATCTGCAAAATTGATGTACAGAACTTTTTATACTCATTCGAAAAGTGTACTTTCATCATGTATCAATGAAAGTACCGTAATCCAATCACTTACTTTTTAATGTAATCTATGTTAGCACTGACCTTGTCGTAGCTTTCCGTATGAAAAACAGGCCACAGTGTAACTACCCGGGGTAAGGTCTACATTACACGTAGTCAGGCTTCTGGCCCGTCTCTTGCTGTAGCTCATGACTTCAGAAAACAGCGGGGCTGCTGTAAACGGCCGTCCAGAAGCGTCGATTTGGTTTCTAAGCACCACAATAAGTAGATCTGTGAAGGTTTCTATCTTTAAACCCGTTCCTCTGAAAAATTATGTTATCAGTATTGCATGGTTTCAAAATTAAAACTAAGTAGGTAGCATTTCATTGAGTTGAAATTCAAGGACAAATAAAGGTCAAAGTCATGTTTGAGACAAGGTCAAATGGCAAAGATGAAGGTCATAATACAGCAATCTACTGCAGCATTAAATGGAGGTCCTATGCTGAGTGACAGCATAAATATATTAATGACATCCTATGCCAGTTCATATTTTCCCAATATTTTTAATGGTTGCTTATATTCAATTATAATGTCCATGTTAAAAGGTGTTCTTTATTCTTTATTACTATATGGTATTTTGCTATTTATTATTTTTCAAGTTTGAATTAGAAAGAGGCATATAAATAAGTATTTGTGTTTTTACCATATGTTTCTCAATAAAAATGTCCAATTATTATCGATTCCAGTAAATATACTGGTATTCTGCAAAGAAGATGCTTTGTTTTAAATAACTTTATGGAAAGATGAGATTATAATTACCTCATGCTTTTCTGAAATAGTCCAAGTTTTAGTTTGGTGTCATTCACAAGTCTAAAGGAGTAGTACTTCCACTCTTTATTCAAGATAGGAGGAAACACGCCTTTAAAGCGAGATTCAAACCATCCTTCATCTGTTTTACAGACAGACAGGCTGTTGAAGTATCTGTAAGCAGAATAAAATAACCAAATATAGAGAGGTGGAATAAGATGCAATCAGAAAGATACATGCAAAATATTTGAAACTAATTTCAAAATATATTGTTACAATTTACTTGGTAAATTCATCCTCGAATGAAATCCAAAACTCTCCTTTCTTAAGGTTTCGCAACAATCTTTTCTTCTCCTTCTGAAGATCAGCATTGTTTTTCAAACATCCAGTGATGCAGTGATTGTGGTCTGAACATGTCCACAGTTTCAAGAGCCTGTTGTTTAAAATAGATCTGAATTAATTTAATTCAGATTTGACTGAAGTCACAGAGAGAGAGAGAGAGAGAGAGAGAGAGAGAGAGAGAGAGAGAGAGATAGAGCATTTTAGAAATACTGTACATCAATATTTGACAGAGAGAGAGAGAGAGAGAGAGAGAGAGAGAGAGAGAGAGAATTACTTTTTGTCATTCATCTCCTGAACTTCAAGAACAGGATAACAATGAGAAGACTCCAGTTCCCCCTGCTCTAAATCTTCTGGAGTACTTATTCCTATCAAATACCTGGATAATTCATAAAAAAAAATCATATATCATATAATTATTATTTCATATTTTCAGAATGTTCAAAGGAATAAGGATAAATTTGTACTATGAATATGTGCATCAGACTGAAATAAAGTAACTTATATGCAAGAAATCAATTTTCTTATCAATAGAAAAGATAACCCAAAGTTTTGGTTAGCTTAGGAGGCCATTTTTCTTTTTAAACACTGATTTACTGGTATCATAATGTGAGGATTTACTAATCTTCAAGTACACAGGTAAACCAAGGTACTACCTCAAGGTGGCATAACAATTGAAAAGATGGTTTGGTACTTATCACTGTCTCCAAATTGTTGCATATAGATAGGATATCAAAAAATACTTTTAATGAAACAAAAAATAGGATTGCATATGCAGAGATGTTTTTGAATAAATACAGAGAGTACTATGGGAGTCTAGACTGTACCTAGAGGAGTGCCAATCCTTCAATTCAGTCCAAAGTTTGTCACGATCTAATTTAAATTTGTAGTCATCTTTCTTCTCCACATCAGATCCTTCAAATAAAATATAAATCAGAAATATCACCAAGTCAGGGGGCCCAACAAACGGTAACACTTAATAATTTTTACATTCTTTAATTTTAAGTTGGTGTCTACCGGTATTTAATATTGTGTAAGATTTCTCTTGTTAAAACTGTTGGTAGTTTTCATAATCATTATAGGCCAGATTTTGTCCATTATGTCATATGTTGTGCTCACTGAGGACTGTGCAATATCTGACACAATGGAGAGTTAGAGTCGTATGACCTTATACTCTGTCAGTACTTTAATTCACAGACAGCTGGTGACTTTACCTTTGAGGTCAATGTGTTCACATGGCTCCCCTGTCAGCATGGTCAGGGACTCTACCACTAGACCAGAATGCAGTGCTTCATACCCTCCGTAAAGTTTAGCGGCTGCCTTTTCTAACAGCATTACCCACAGCTGTTTGTTTTGAGGCTGGAATCAGACAAAAAGACTAATATTCTGACATTTGAAAATCATTTTAAATTTTTGTCTCATCTAAAAAATATTCTAAGAAAAGCACGATGTGGTAATATTGTAATTACAGTGTTTACTAGCGGAAAAAAGAAACTGTGCATTATTTAATATATGAAAAAACATTTAAAAATTACAATGAACAAATTTATTTTTTGTAATACTGTTAACACATGTATTTGAACAACATCTCATAACACATTAATGTCAATGTCGAATAACGTCAATTTCAGCACACTCGAAAGTCACTGTTATTTGAAATTGAATTAACAAAATTAATAACGTGTGTGACCACCATTTGCGTTCACGCATCCTTGACAGCGACGCCTCATTGATGCCACTAAAGTGTTCAGAAATGCTTGAGGGATGTTGTTCCAGATGTTGGTTAAAGCCTGGCCTAAATCAGCCAATGTCACTGGCTGATTTGGTAAACGGCGTAAACGTCTTTCCATTTCATCCCAGACGTGCTCGAACGGCGACAAATCGGAGGAAACAGCTGTCCAAGGCAAGATGTCGACATTCTGTTGAACAAACAAGTCCCTGACTACACGTGCAACGTGTGGCCTTGCGTTGTCTTGCTGCAGAGTGATGTGATTTTGATGTCTCTGTATGAAGGGTATCACATGACGCTGAATAATTTCATCTCGATAGCGTACGCCGGTGAGATTTCCATTGACAATTTGTAGAGGGGTCCTTCCACGTGCTGATATTCCACCCCACACCATAATGCTACCTCCACCAAATTGTCGACGTTGCATAACACAAGTGTTCTGGTAACGCTCCCAAACGCGACGATACACCCTACAACGTCCGTCACTGCTATCCAAATGAAATCTGGATTCATCAGTGAACAGAATATTGGCCCAGTCCTGTATTCTTAATCGCAGATGTCGGGTGCACCATGCTAGTCTGGCGATACGATGACTTTGAAGCAGTACTGGGCGCACCGCTGGACATCTTGGTCTGATGTTTTGCTCACGTAGACGATTACGCACAGTTCTTGGACTAATCGAAGCCCTGGAATGCTATGGGCAGTCAAACTTGCTGTCTGGAAACAATTTCTCAGATGCACAAGTCTAATGTGGTTGTCCTGTTGACGTGGCGTCACACGAGGTCGCCCAGAGCGCGGTCGATCCTGGGTGTTGCCAGATTGTTGAAAACGTCTCCATAATGACTGGATGGTGTTCCGATGAACTCCAAAGTGTCTTGCTACAGTATTTTGTGCCATTCCAGCTTGCAGCATCCCAACAGCATGATTACGTTGGTTTTCGTTGAGTTGTGGCACGATATAGGGGTAAATTTTGTTGAAACTAAAGTGATTCCCTTAACAAAAAAAGTTTAAACAAATCCTTTACAGTTCTTATTCCAAACAGTATTGGCCCGTAAAACTCGTGCATACAAATTCTTCAATAAACAACAGGTGCTCACTAACCATGAAAAAGTCTGTGCACCCGGACGGTTACCGTACGATATTGTCAAAAACAATACCATTATCGATTGTTTAAATTTTATAAATACCGGTACAAACAATAGATATAGAAAAATTATACTAAATTTTATAATGCACAGTTTCTTTTTTCCGCTAGTATATATGAAGCAAGTTATTAAATGAATCTTAGAAAAAGAGATTTCTTTGGTATAATTAAACATGCACTGTACGTACTCTAGAATATTTCAGATTTCCTTTTTCATCACAGGGAAAGCGGTCATCCACAATCACAGTCTTCCAGTTTCCATCCTTACACAGGCGAACCTGATACAAACCTTCTTCACAAAATCTATCAGTTATAAAAATGTCTCTTAGAAGTTCTTCTTTCTGAGCTAATAAACTTACTGCACACAGAAACCTGAAAAATATGATTAGTGAATGAAAGCTATTTAAAAAAATGATACACATTCAATGGGGAAAATTTTTTTTAACCTTACACACCAAAATGCTTCATGTAACATGGTATAATGATAATATATATATAATTTTTATTTTAACATTTTACTGTTGTTTTCAAACTTGGCCCCTGTGAGACTTCTCAAATACACTGAATATACATGTAGATTTATTGTTTGTAACTGACAACATTTATTTATACATGTATATAGTTTTCTCTCCCCTAGTGTGCAAATTTTAGATTATGGTCATCCAAAACATGCTTTTCTAGCATGTTTTTTCAAGCATGTTTACCTTTGGAAATACATTGTATTTTTAAAAAAAATAAGGATATACCTGCAGGTCTGTAGCTCCCGCTCTGTAAAAATTTGGATGGACTACCAGGGAGCCACAGTGCCACCCATTGAAAAAAAATATTTATTGCGCACAAAAACATATGTGCGCTAGTTTTGGACTGATTATTCTTATTTGTATGCTAATTCTGTGAAAACATTTAGTACCATTAAATTCTTCATGCAATTTACTACTGATATCGTCACTTTACCTCTGATAGTCTTTTTTAACACCATCACCAGTCCCGGAAAGTGAAGTGGTGCAGTGTGTTTACATTTAAAAATGTCGATTCTTGATCTCGATCTCATTTTAACATACTTGACTTTCCGAGGTAAGTAGCATGTTCCAGAAATACACATCTATTTATCTTAGCCTTATTGCAATTTAAGGACTTCCATACCAACAGTTTTCTGCCTCCCCCTGTATAGCATCATCAGGACTGGGGTTCCGGAAAATGGTCCAAGATTCTTTTCCTTTACAGCTTTTGTCCTCAACTTGGACTATTCTTCGCCAATGCCCTTCATCTCGTTTAGGGGCTTTTAAATCAGGAAAGCCTCTATCTTCATAATGAATTTTATTCTGCAAGTGAATAGAGAACAGCATCGATTTAATTGATTAAAAAAAAGTATCTAGAAAATTTGCTTTCCTATTACTTCTTTTTCTTGATTACTTTACCACTTAAGGTGGTATGGGACATCTGTTGATATTAATGTGGATTAAAGTACATTATATGGTAATTTAAATACTTTCACCAGTTTAGAGTTTTCAAATTTTACAATATTTCACCAAAAGATAGGTTTTGAAATTTTGTTGGAAAGGTAAAAATGTTATACCCAGCAGGCTTCCAACTCATGACTTACATATCCCTAGCCAACCCTTTAACCCACTGTGTTTCACTGTTAGATGACAATTTTAAGAAAGAAACTATTTAGAAAATTATACTTGATTTTATTGTTTATTTCGATAAATAATATGTCACATCATGGAGGGTTCCCATACCACCTTAATGAAAGGACCGTTGGTCTTACAGATATGTCACCTTAGTAATATACAAACCATATGGTTAAGATAGAAAAATATCATTTCATTCAAAACAAGGATGATAGTTTTTTCTCTGAACCATTTTTTTGGTTCAAGACAACTCAATTAGAGCTAGACATCTTTAAGATAACTAAATCCATTTTGATAATGACATGAATGTATTCATCTCTATAATATTGTCTGAATATTCCAATACAGATCATAGACTCAGTGAATTGATCATGCATGTGTTCATTTTTTGATATTTAAAATTTTTTTTTTAATACAATGCATACTTGTGTCAACAAAAATATTAAGCTCTGTGATATTAAACAAATCTGTCACAAACTAATTAAATGTTTTTTTCACTTCCCTATCTGAGTTCTCATCACTATATAGTTAAAAAAAACCCCAGAAACATTTAATTGTGCATACATTATATGTATCCTTAATTTACAACAGTGATATATTAAACACTCTGTACTTAATTTTACCTCTTTGCAATAATCTATGATGTTTCCGGCAATATCCTTAGCAACTTTTCTCTGCTTATCCCGTTCGTCTTTAACTTTAACACTGTGACCTGCCTTTAGCCTGCTTCTGTTGAGGTTCTTCCTCTTCCTTCTATTCTTGATGTTATCCTCATCATTCAATTCCTTTTTAGTTTGTCTACACATCTTGCATTCAGTACCTTGATTCCCGTCCATGTAGCAGATCTTACAAGTCCATCCACTTCCATTAACTGTTTCAATCCCTCTCTCTTCTTGAACATCACAATTGATTCTACTGACTTGATCATCACCAGAATTACCAGTAGCTCCGTCCAATGCTTCTTTTGTGTTTTGTTCATTTCTTGGGTTCTTGTTAACTACTTCATCTTTTTTCTTATTAAACCATCTTTGACATGCTTTGCATCTTTCTCCCTGAGCCACCTCATTTTTACACTTATGGCACACCCAGTTTGACTTAGATGCCTCTACAATTTTAAAATTATTTACAATTATCTTGGATCATTCATTCACTCAATTTTTATTTTCTTCCATATGAGATTGCATGAGTATTACATAATAACAATATACAAACTACAAGGGTATCAATGTTACATTGTAATACAAATCATAATATGAAGGAAAAAAAATACCATTAAATGCATGTAAAGCATGCATGTGTGTACATTGCATTGACCAAGAAACAGGAAAGTAATATGCCCAAAAAAAACCTGCCATCTATGGGAATTGCATAGATTACAACTGTTATAGGTAAAGGTTCATCAACATTATCTAGAAATTTCTTTACAATACTGGTAAATTCAATGTATCACACTTTATTACTTAGCAAAGAGATGAATTGAAATGCTAGCTAACTTGTCAATTATCGGTATAGGCAAATTTACATTGCTTTTAACCAAGTTGATATACCATTAGTCTTTAATATATTGCATATGTCTTATTGATATGATATCATAATTATGTTCATTATGTACTAAAATACTGTAAACGAATAACATTTGGCTGTGTATTCTTTTTTAGCGTTTTTGGCGGAAACCGAAAGCGTCTTCCGCTAATTCAAGTACATCGCTAAATGCCTTTCATATACCCGGTATGTATTATGAGCCCGTCCTATGATATTGCGGTAGTTAAATCATTTTGTCGAAAAATCTATCAATACGGAAATATTTCCACAAACTAATGTTATTGTGAGTTTCCTCTATTATATACCTCAGTGATGTTTAGCGTGTCTCTGTTTACTATGTCAAAAAATATCCCGACGTCAAATTTTAATTTCAGCGCGTGCTACTATACGTAAACAGAAATACCGCGATACCATATAACCCGCGATATGGTAGGAAACAAGTATAGAATGAGCACATGCATTAAAAAAAACGCCAATTCAAATCCACCTAACTTGTTGAAAAATCATTTTTCGCTAAATATCGTACCCGCTAAATATAATCTGTTTACAGTAGGATGTTGAATGTCATATATCTACAACTCTACATAATTTTATATATTTGATGAGCTAAGTACTAGTACATATGTGAAAGTTGAGTGAACATAGAAATGTCTACATTGACCTCATTAAATTTCTAAATTGTCAGTTTGATATAATAATAATGTACTTATTTCTACATTTCATTTTACAAAGTTAAAATAGGATATGAATCATGTGGTTGCATTAATATTTGTAGTTATCAATTTTGAAATTCATAGATTTACTGCAAATGGCAGTTTCAAGGATACGAAAATTTGTGACCAATAATCCTTTCAGTGGATTATGTTATTAAATATAGAATTGCTTAGATCTGATCCCATGAATCAATTAAACTTTAAAGTTTTTTAAATTTCAATCCCATATTGGATCAAATCATCAATGAAATCCACAAAAATTGGTATTCCCCAAGTTTTGATGAAATCATATAGTACTGTAGAAGTACTTTTGTCCGCGTGGTATTAATTTACGCTATGAACGCGGGCACAAATTTTCCGCGGAATTTTTTCCCAGTGTACTTAAAGTGCATTTTGTAATGAAATTTTGAAATTGCATTACATGAATAAGGATAATCGGATGTTACTACATTATATAACACTTGCATATACATGTACGTGTACCCAATGTATATCGTTTTTATCTATGCAAACTGTCAAACAAATTTGGATTGAGAATTCACATAATAAATGATTTAATCACCTAAAGATTTGAATTTTCTGTAAATTTACTTGCATGAAATTTAAACTTCTACCAGCTTGAGATAACGGCACGTGTCAGACGACAAATAGCCCCAAGCGGGTATGTCTTTCAATGACCGAATTACTACACGCTAAAACCCGTGTTTTTACTGCAATTTTTAGACCCCTTTGTGCTCTGACTTTTAATTGATAAAACTGATCAACTCATAATTAAAACAACATGTGAACCCATAAATTGACAGTTAATAAAAATTAAAATTGACTACCGACTAGTGCACAACCGATAATTACTGTTCACTGTGAACACTTCTTACAATTTAAGTCCAAAGTTGGACAAGTTCTAGGTAATGAAAATCGCTCAGAACTAAATTTAATAATAATTATTCAAATGATTTTTTTTTTCATTCAAAGAATGAAAAAAAATACCCGCGGATTAAATTGATATTGTGACTCCGCGGAATTATGACCCCGTGGAAAAAAATACGTCTACAGTAATTTAATAAAGACTCACTATGCTTTAAGAACTTAAACATCTTTATCAGTATCTCCAGGTAGGTTCCCTTACTCTAATCCATCAAATCCATCTCTTTGTTCCATCCATCACCAATGTAGTCCAATGAGAAATATCACTGTATAAAAGAGGATAAATAAACTAGCTGTCTGTTCCCTGTACCGACATTCTCAATAGACAAAAATTAAAAGACAATACTTCCTTCTTTTTTTACCCCTGGCAGATCAAACCAATCTCCAACTGCTTTGTAAATCATGTGCAACTGTAGCAACTAGCAAGTTTATACACATACAGAGTTTAAGATTTTTAATCATGTTATTAAGTTTTAGTTTCTATTGTTGTTTACACCATAAAGGTATTTCTAATGTGTAAATAAATGTGGATAGTTTTTAAGCAAGACACAGGAGTTGTCATTTGTGCATTTTGTTAACACAGCTCTTGTCTGACATGACTCACTATACATGTATATAATGCTTAAAGATTTTAAACATCTCCAGACTCCAGGTAGATTTCCTAATACTCTAATCCATCAAATCCATAGGACTGATGAGGTTCGTACTTGGTGTTTAATTTTAAACAAAATAAATTCTGAAAAGTTTTACATTCATTGGTAAACTTTATTTTGGTGTGTTAAAACTAATGATGTCAGTTAAGAAATAATGTTCTTTGACTCTTCCTAATATTTCAAAAAATTTTGAGACTTCCATTATGATAGAATATTTATTCAATCACCAGTTAGGTGTGTATTTCCTAATTCCTGAATCTGTTGCAATTTACAGCCTACATCATTGTTAATTAATGTTAGTGTACACTTTATATTGAAATATTTATTTTTATGTATGTGTCAGAGTGTCTTATCATAAACAGACATATACATGTAATATAGAAATGTTGTTAGCATTAGCTTTGAAGCTTTGTACAGGCTTATAACATGTAACCTACATGTACAGTATCTACTAAGTTAATTATTTGACATTAATCGGACTACTTTCCCAACATTGCATATTTGTTAAAAGTTACATAATCTCCTCATATCAGCTACCATGTCTAATGTGTTGTGTGTTGAAATTGACAAATCAAGCTCCACTCCCTGCTTTACCTGTCTCTCCAAAGCGGAGGGGGTGGAGCTAGCTTTGTCAATTTCAGAGCCAATCCATCTATTATGCATGTTCACTTCTCAAAAGAGAATAACCCACATCAAGGATTTAATTTACTAAAGAAAAACATTGAATTAATTGTTTTAACTTTGTCCTGTACTTCTAGGTTTAAACTATTCCCTCACCTGCTTACCTGAGGGTCAGGGGTGAACATATAAAAAAAACAAAACAACCCGCACTATGTTAAAGTATGCATTCAGGAAACACGCACAGGCAAATTTTGTGTGGGTTAACTTCACTGTTAAAACAGATTTACACAAAAAATAGAAATCAGTATTTAAATAAATACAAAATAAACAACTGCTTTACCTGTTTCACTGACTATGTATAAGAATGATAACGAACGTCGAATGTTTACCTTAACAAACAGGTTTTTCTTTTGGCTACTTTCGGTTTGTCAAGTAATTGTAAAACCCAGTACGTCAACTATCCGGAATCTTTCTTCTTCTTTTTTTTAAATTAACTTTTTATTTCTTATGAAACAATTTTTGGATTTCGGTGTTGAATTAAAATCCCTTCGCCAGATAAGTCATAACTTATAATAATGATGATTATCTGATCAGAAAATATTATGCAGAAACAGAGCATCGATGATACATAAAATATATAATAATGATATCATGATGCATTTTCTTTATTCTTATAAAGAGCTCTATTTTTACAGGAGATCAATACAGTCTAAAATGGCAATGACCATCGAGTAGTGCTTCTCCCAATATACTGTTTTATAAAGATCTGTTTTTCCCCTCCGATTTATATGTAGACGATATATAGCAATGCGATTCATATCCGAGCTATTAAAATTTATCATATGATTTTATTTTTTCGACATTAAAATTTAAAAATATATTTTTAGTTTAAAAAATATAACTATAAAGTGAAGCAATGTTTGTTTATTATATCGTGAGAATGTGAACATTTCAAACATTCATGAAATACAAAGTTAGTGTTGTAAATCATAATATGTTTAATCAAATGAATGTTCAATGTAGACCTACTCCCGTTAAAGTCTGCACTGAATTTCTTCATGACATTCCAGGCACCGAATCTCTCAGTTCTTTGCGTTTCTATAGGTGAACTTTATCATCATTGTAATGGCCCGTGAACTAAATATAAATAAATATCACAAAGAATCGCCCTTATATCTTTTACAGGAGTTTGTTGATAACTTTCCTTTTCTTGTCAAAACTTTCTTTCGTCAATCATGTTGATTTTGAAAATTGTCCTTTTGTCAAAAATATGATATCATTAAACACATAAAAAAAACTGCTCCTTTTAATACTACAAATAATTTTAGAAAATCTACCATGCTTTTGATGATTAAAAATCAAGAGTGAATAAAATATGCCACATCCTGATTGAACAAATCACGTCACTTCATTTATCGACAAAATTCTCATCACATGGGAAAAATCTTACAAATAATGTAATTCACATAAATAAAGTTAAATGGCAAATAAAGTCACGTCGAACACTATAGCTGCTGGTCTGTAGCCTTTTGCAGTTTTTTTTTTTTTTTTTTTTTTTTTTTTTTACAATGGGAGGCACTGTTGCTTCCAGTTCGTTCATCCAATTTTTTTACAGGCCAGGAGCTACAGGCCTCGCCAAGGAAGAGATCATATATTATCATATATTGTCGTAACACACCTAAGGAGGGAAGATGCTGGTCTTAAAGACAAAATATTCATTTAATGTTAAAAATACAAACCGAAAATTAAAAAAAAAAATTAGAACATGTCATAAAAATGAAGAAAATGTACAAAAAATGATAAAAGTGTGCAGTGCAACAGTATAAGCAATGTAACTGCAGAGTTGAAAATTGAAATTAATTTGCTATTGTCAGAAAGAGATAATGATAATTTTGATAATGATTTTGTTCATTTAAAAAAAAATTAATTTTAGAGGCAGTGGAAAAGGAAAACCTTACATTTTTAAATTAAGAAACTTATATTATAATTTTCGAAGTCAAAACATAGGTTTACTTCACATTGCACAAATTATTCAATATGTTTTAGATGAATAAAATAACAATAACAAACCGCCAACCATCTCAAAAATCCATAAAACGAAATACAAACTCAATGCAGAGCAACACGGACCTCCAAAATAGAGGTAGGATCAGGTGCCATGGAGGAGTGAGCATCCTCTGCTGACCGGTCGCACCCGCCGTGTGCTCTTTGTCGTAATCGGGAAAATAAAAACAGCAAAAGTCCGTAGACAATTAGGTAATTAATTATAATATATATTAATTATTAGATTTGTTTGATATCAATTTTGAAAATCTACCTAAAAAAGTACCCCAGCAATTTTTACCCGTGAAATGGGTGTTGTTTCTAGAAATCATACCAATGAGGAAATGAAGGACAAATCTAATATAACCATAGAGATGCTACAACAAAGAAGGGGAAACATTGTTATGCTTTACATTTTAATACTGGTGAGATAGCTTTGTCTGCGGATGTGAGAGAGGTGTGTGATGGAAAGGGTGAGTCAATGTAGATATAACAAGAGAAATTTTATCTGATATATCCCAGAAAGAGGGTGAGAAATATTTCCTGCTTCATGACCGATAGGAGTGCAACAGAGCAGAGAGTGGACGACAATTTAAGTATATACTTAGTATTCCGTTCATTCTTTTAGTGTTCTATTCAGTATTCACCCCTTGTACAGTTTACCGATGTATGTATGAAGGAGTTTTTAGAATTGAGCAAGAGTTGTGTTTTAAATTTGCTGGGTATACCTATTCTTCAAGAGAGCCTTTTATTTTGTTTCTTTTAAATTATGTCTCAAAATCTTTTTACAAAGATAGGACAGATGAACCCAGTTTATTGATCCAAATATATTGCAGGTTTATATGAAAAATCACGGTGTTGCAAATTTTCCCATTTTCAATATTAGAGGGAATCGTTTTTTATGCACAAACATATATTGCAGTACTTTTATTGTCTTATAGGTCTTATACTTTTTTATTTAGAATTTGATTGCATTATGCTTGCAGAACAAAACATTTTACTCTTTTAGATCGCTTGTATTTTATGTAAAATCATTACAGATCCTTATTGTTAATAAGGAACAGAAGTTGGAAACATGTTAGTTATGGGCTCTGTAATTCAGGGACTTTTGTATGTTTTTATTGGTTGTAAAAAAAAACCCAAATTAGCGTTGAATAATGAAGTTTCACTTTTTTAAGGTCCATATTTTTTATGACGATATTTTTATTTTATAAATTTTATTTAAAAAGCGTTTGTGTAATGTTTTAACAAAACAAAGTTGCTAAACTGTCTAGTGAATTTTTAACTGAAGGGAAGTATTTAATATTACTGCAAGTGGTTTACAAGAATGCCAGTCATGTGTTACAATAATATGTCTTGAAAGAGTAATGGGACAGTTAGATTTTAAATTGAAAGCAGCTTCCACATCACATTTGAATAGTATTGAATATAGTTTTAAAAGTTGTATTTTATAAGTTAACAAAACAGAAGATCGGCAGAGAAATAAAGATTTGAAGGAAGAAATTTGGACCAGACTAGCATTATCCAACATACTATAGTAGTCAATGTGCTATGAACATAACATATCCATGCGCATGCGTTAATGGTACTAAAGACCTTGCCTTCCAAAAATTAAATTTAAAGACGTTAAATTACCTGAAAAGTCCATCGGTGACACTGCTTCTGTAAGACCAAATGGACAAGTACATTACCACTGTACGTAACCAAACAAACTGTGGACACCAAAACATTTCGTTCCCTTCGAGCTATCATCAACGGTGTTAACTAATAATAGGGACTTCAACTTTTGTTTTAAAATTAGCCACATGAACAAATCATCGCCAATTAAACCTGTCAGATCACCATCGCCCCACCGACAAAAGACTAAGCAGTCTAATGTACCAAAACCAAAAAGAACGAGAGATGTGCCTTCGTCATGCACTGTCTTGGTCTCCTAATGCGTTGCATCTCTCGCCCTATTCGTCGCATCTCCTACCGTAACGCCACATGTCCAGAGGAAAAGATCCAGAGAAACAAGCGACTCTCCTTCCCCATTAGAACATTAAAAACGCTTCAAGATTGTACCATAACCTCTGTCAACTCCATCTTGTAGCCATGAATTATCATCAATCAATTTGTCAAATAGATTTTTATCCTAGAAGGAAAAAAGAAGAGAAGGGACTGTTTACAAAACCCACATGCAGAAGTCAAAGAGCCACACACCGTCCAATCCCTGCCAAACAGTCGTTCCATGACAGTTGACGGTGCCTACAAAGCTGTTACTGCGTCTGATAAAGCCACCATTACAAAAAAGATCCTGATTGAAAAAAAAATCCAGTGTCTTCATTTTGATAAAAGTAAATAAGGATCATAAGTTCGAGTTTCCAAATGATTGCTGTGCATAGAATTAAGCGGCATTCAGGTACAGCTGTAAATTCTACCTATGCAATAAACAAACTAAAAACTGTGTTTATAAAAAAGGGCGCGCGTTGAAAATTCAGAGTCAAAGAACATTCGTTCCGCTGGAGCTGCAACCAGACAAGGGTACCATCATAAAGTGCAATCGGTATTACGTCAAGTAAGAATAGGATACAAAATTGATTGAACTTATAAAACATTTTAAAAATGCTAAATGCATGTAGGTACACTGTTTGTAAAATATGGAGGGATCTGTGGGTCATTAATTTTTGTCTCCTATGCTCTGTACATGTACCTTCACATGTGCATTTTGATATTTCAATATAAGCTTTAATTTATCATGCAAATGCAAAATAATTAAAGATCGGTCACATTTGTATTTCATTTCTTTGCTTTGATTCAAAATATATGCCCATGCAAGATAATAAAATATCCGGGGACATATTAATTGATGTTAATTAATCATCATATAACTATAGAATTTTTCTTCTTTACGATACTAGTCCACTGTAAGAAAAATAATCTCATGTTTATTTAACTTATTTATTGTTTCAAAACCACAAAACAAAAATAAAAGACACAAAAGATGCAAAGAAACAAAAGACGCACCTAAACAAATTAAAAACAAAATAAACAAAAATTTCATGAAGCGTTGTGACATCGAATTTGAAAATTACGCACTTTGAAAAAACAATGAATTATATTTTGGAAAAAAATCAATGCAATTTAAACTGCGTTAAATTTAGGACTAAATTAAAGCTTTTTGATTTTTTTTTGAAAGTGAGTTATGTACATATTATTTTTATGAACGAGACACTTAGGATCCTTGAAAGCCCATGACTTTTACTTTTTAGAGCAGTACGTCACAACATAGCGATTTGTGAAACTGGTTAAGTCACCATAATTGTTGGCCATCTCTGTAGCGCATGCAATAGATTTGATTTGTCTTCGAACCTGCAGGTCCCAAGTTCGAATACAGCAGGGTCTTTTGTTTTATAAACAGCAATACAATTTTAAAAGTTGATTTCACAATTTTTTGTGACATAAAAAAGTTTATCAGCAATGAAAACTTGATATTATTAAAAATATATGCCTAATAAACAATTTTCACATATCTCAACATGATAAGCAGTTTAATATAAACCAAATACTAACCTGCCTCTAGGCTTTGTCAAATGTCACATTTTACAAATCAGGTTATAATCTTATACAATATCTATATACTATCATGATGATGGAGACATTTCAGGAATTGGTCTTGGTGTTATGAGACCTTTCAGTGTGTCTGAAACCAAGGGACTACTTTCGAGTGGTCCTGACTTCCAGAATTTACTCTCGGTTGCAATTATCCAAGAAGTCTCTGGATTATGTGGAGTCACTATATTTATCACACGTCTGAAAATAAATCTATTTAGGTTAG
Organism: Magallana ariakensis; assembly: GCA_020458035.1. Classification (NCBI taxonomy): domain Eukaryota; kingdom Metazoa; phylum Mollusca; class Bivalvia; order Ostreida; family Ostreidae; genus Magallana; species Magallana ariakensis. The sequence continues at coordinate 51,179,219 of CM035815.1, read as the reverse complement.
TACATCATTTGGCAAGACAGACAACTCTGACTGCATGAATTAATAACTAATATTTCTTAATTGAAAATATCAAAAAGTTTGTTCAGAGTCCAAAAAGAGAAGTTAAAATTATTTAATAAAGTAAACCTATTTACCTAATCTGTATATAAACATTATTTTACAACTTACCCCGTTCTACTGATTTTGAAAATTATTTTGCTTTCCCCTCCCACCCCCACGCTCAACCCCATTAAAGAGGGGAAGTCTGGAACATCCTAAGTTTTCTTAACCTCATCCCTTAGATAAGCACAGTAACAATCATGTCATTGACTTTAAATATCATTTGTACAGAGGACAGTATTATAATAATTTACCCTGATTTAGGTGGAATGTAATCCAAGGTCTTCATGCTATGCCGAACATTTAAAATGTATTCACTCTTTCCATAGTCCCTGAGGTATTTATAACCTTCTGTTGTCTCGTTGATAAAGACACACATTTGGCCATAGAACCAGAACTTTACGTAATACACACCATTCACATTCTACAAAGAAATAATTACCAGCAATTTTATGTTGATGTATTATTGTCACAAGATAAGCATTAAATACACTCAAGATATGCTAGAATTATCTAAATGACTACGAAACATTTAAAATTTCTAACTTCATCTTCTCAGTTCTTAAGTACCGTATTTTCCGGGGCATAGGCCGGTATTTTTTTTCAACGATGCGGGAGCCCCGGCTTATCCCCCGGGATCGGCTTATCGTAGGCTCAAAGTTGAAAAAAAATGAACAGTAAAATACAAAATCCACTGTTTTTATCCATTGTACTGTTGTAGCAGTTTATTATGAGGTTTGGTTTTTTCTTCCGTTTGAACTATTATCGATAATTGTCCGGATGATAATTTTTGTAATGACATCGTGAGTAATAAAATGTACGATGTATTTCTTTACAATCCAAATCAAATCATATCGTGTCTGAACTCTGGAAACTATTATTGCGTAGTAAAAAAGAAAACGAAACTGTGTAGAATGTAAAATGACGGAATTTTTTCATGTCAGCATTCGTGGGAATTGTATGATCAATTTAAAATGCTTTGGGTTTTTTTTACAATTAATTTGTGTATGTTCAAACCCAAATTAATTTCCTGTTGGATGAAATAACGGTATTCCAGTGTCGTGTGTATATACAAAGGTGTGAAACCCGTGACTTAATTAAACACAGCCTGGGGGCACGTAGTGTACACCGTTACACTTCATTGCATTGACTGTGTTTGTTAGCATTATAACTTCTTTGCGTAACGGCAAGTCACTATTTAATTAATTAATGGAAAAGAACACAAATTTAATATTTTCTATGTGGTATTTCGTTTTCTCAATTATATCGATTACGGGGGATAACTCTATTTGAATATGAAACCACGTGTTGAGCTAATGGACGCCATACCCCGAATTTACAAGAAGCTTTCAAATTATAACTTGATCAAATGAAATTTAGCAATAAGGTATTGATAAAATATGAAATGTTTGGTAAAATATTATACTTAATCTATCAAACAGAACCACGGAGGTTGGTGTTGCAATAAAATTTACAACATTTATGTTACAGTGTAAAATTACAGTACGTAACGTTGATACCGAGACCAATCATGCACAAAACGCAGATAGAGTTTTAAAAATTACTTAAAATATAAATATTTAGCAAATCAAATAATTCTAATTACTCATTTGATTTTCTACATCGATATTCTGAAAGTATATATTCGATGACTTCCTTGATCAGCGGTCATACTTTCACTATAATAATCATCGATTAAAAATCGGCTTATCCCCCAGATCGGCTAGTCTAAGGATTTTTGCTGAATTTTGTCTGAAAATGAGCAATTCGGCTTATGCCCCACATCGACATATGCCCCGGAAAATACGGTACAAAGGCATATCTTACACCACATTGGCTGATATCACCGACTTTTATATCCTTTTCCTTGATCTTGCTCTGTTTTGCCAATGTAATGAGAGCATCAGCAGGGGCATACATGAGCTCTGGAAAGCTAGAGGCATTGACTTCATCCATAAACAGCAGCTGGACAGAACTGTGTATGCTTAAGGTGTAACTGACATAGTCTTCTACCTCATCATCATTGTCTGTCAGAGAAATTTGTAAAGTATAACTGCTACAAATTACAATTCAAATTTAAGAGTATCAGTGTACTACATAAAACAACTTATACACCAAGCAGGCACTGAGTATACGCTATATCTGAAATCACAATCAATCAAAGTGATGTAAAGGTCAAGCAAGAAAAATATGCAGACAGAACCTTCAGTCTGAAGTTTAAACACCAGCCCCGACTGCATGGAACCTATTTCATACTGGCATGATAGAGAGACTGTAGATAGATTGTTACTCAAATAGTGTCCCATTTCTAAACATTACACAAGTTGTCAAAATAATATGGTACTAACTTTATGAAGGCGGTAAAGTAACATTGAAGTAACCAAATTGTTTTGTTTACCCATAGTTCCAAAATATATCGGTAGGAAGAAGATGAAGTTGGGCATAAAAGTAGGGAAAAAATACAACAGTTAACAGTGTATGCAAACATACCTTACTTTAGTATTTTAGTTATAATTCTTTGCCTTAATTAGTGTCAATAAAACTATACTAAAGGTTCATACAATTTATATATAAAGTAACAAAATTAATAAAAATATTAAAAGCAACAAGAGCCCCTTAACAAGTACAACATAAATAGTCTTTACTTTTCACTGACTTTTACCATTTGCAATGTTAAGACTGACCTAATTGTCGTAGCTTTCCGTATGTAAAACAGGCCACTGTGTAACTACCCGGGGTAAGGTCTACATTACACGTAGTCAGGCTTCTGGCCCGCCTCTCACTGTAGCTCATGACTTCAGAAAACAGCGGGGCTGCCGTAAACGGGCATCCAGAGGCGTCGTCTTGGTTTCTAAGCACCATAATAAGTAGATCTGTGAAGGTTTCTATCTTTAAACCCGTTCCTCTGTAAAATTATGTTATCAGTATTGCATGGTTTCAAAATTAAAACTAAGAAGTAAATACATATGTACTTAATTCATTTAGAGGACAAATTTATGTTTGGGACAAGGTCTTAATTATGTCAAGGACAAGGTCACAATAAGGCAACTTACTACTGCATTCTTATGCTGAGTCACCTAATTAATATCTTAATGATATATTATGCCGTTTAAGGTTTTCCTACATTTTTATGGTTGTTTCATGTTTAATTATAATTTATTTCTATTTGATACTTTGCTTTTAATTATACTAAAAATTTGAAATATAAAGGGACACATAAACCAATGTTTGGATTTTTACTATTGTGTGTATTTTTAATATATTCGATCAGTGCTTACTATCTATTCAAGATATATTACTACAGTCAGGTACTCTTTACACAATTGCGCTGAAAAATATAGTCTGTTCTTGATCAGCATATACAACATTACAGTGAATGTTTAGAATATCGATGTAAATGTAATACGTGGAAGAAAATCAAATTCCTACGCTAGCTACCTCCTCAGTCTTTTTCACGAAAATATAGGTCATTCTTCGATTGACAAATGTTTCACTAATGAATATTGCTTATATTATTACAATAAAATTTTATATCACTTTCATGATTATTGTTCGTTAGTTATCACATCTCTTTTTAATATTTGTTGTGTTTGAGTGTGTGTTATTTCTTTTCTTTTTTTTAACGACGGAATGGTTATGCAACACCTGCACCGTATATCTGGTCGCACTTGTGTAGACTCTGTTTAAGCACAGATGTGTGCACCGTTGCTAATGATGGGTGGCAGTATTTAATACGGACATAAAGAACTATATACGTCAGTTTCTTAACAAGTTCAGTGATTTAAACTAAAGAGATCAGCTGAGCACAGTGAAAATTCAAGTAATTTAAAAGTCGAATATCTTGGATATGGAGTAACCCATATCTATTCCTGTTAAAATTAAAATTATAATGGTATTCTTCAAGGCTATCACCGTGTTTTAAATGTCCATATAGAAAGGTATAATTACCTCATGCTTTTCTGAAATAATCCAAGTTTTAGTTTGGTGTCATTCACAAGTCTAAAGGAGTAGTACTTCCATTCTTTATTCAAGATGGGAGGAAACACGCCTTTAAAACGAGATTCAAACCATCCTTCATCTGTTTTACAGACAGACAGGCTGTTGAAGTATCTGTAAGCAGAATAAAATTACCAAGCATAAAGAGGTAGATAAAGATGAAATCAGAAAGATACATGCAAAATATTGGAAACTTATTACAAGCTATTAAAGTATCTGAAAACAGAATAGAATAACCAAACATTGATAGGTGGAGAAAGCTGCAATATTTTATACTAATAGCATGTAGATTTTTACATATAAATCCAAAGAATTACTTTATAAATTCATCTTCGAATGAAATCCAAAACTCTCCTTTTTTAAGGTTTCGTAACAATCTTTTCTTCTCCTTCTGAAGATCAGCGTTGCTTTTCAAACATCCAGTGATGCAGTGATTGTGGTCTGAACATGTCCACAGTTTCAAGAGCCTGTTGTTTAAAATAGATCTGAATTAATTCAGATTTGAGAGAGAGAGAGAGAGAAAGAGAGAGGGGGGAGAGATTTACCTTTTGTCATTCATCTCCTGAACTTCAAGAACAGGATAACAATGAGAAGACTCCAGTTCCCCCTGCTCTAAATCTTCTGGAGTACTTACTCCTATCAAATACCTGGATAATTAAAAAAAAATAAAATATCATAAAATTATTATTTCAAACTTTCCAATGTTCAAGTAATAAGGATGTATAGTATGATATTGCTTTGAATCTATAAATATGTTTATTTGACTAAAATAAAACAACTAATGCAAGAAATAAGTTTTCTTATCAATAGAAAGGATAACGCAGTTTTTGTCAGCTAAGGAGGTTATTTTTCTTTAAATCATACTTTAGTGTTAATATATCTTCTAGTACACAGGTAACCCCAGATACTGTCTCAAAGTGCCATACAACAATGTAAAATATGTTTGCATGGTACTACTCACTATCCCCAAATTGTTGCATAAAGCAGTGATATAAAAGTTATTCTCAATGGAACAAAAAAAAATAGAATTGCATGTACAGAGATGTTTTAATAAATACAGAGAGGTACTATGGCAGTCTAGACTGTACCTAGAGGAGTGCCAAGCCTTCAATTCAGTCCAAAGTTTGTCACGATCTAATTTAGATTGGTTGTCATCTTTCTTCTCCACATCAGATCCTTCAAATAAAATATAAATCAGAAATATCACAAAGTCAGGGGTGGGGGACAACAAGTGGCAACACTTAATAATTTTCACATTCTTTTCTTTTAAGTTGGTGTCTATTTAATATTGTGTAGGATTTCTCTTGTTAAAACTGTTGGTAGTTTGCATAATCATTATAGGGCAGATTCTGTCCATTAAGTCATATGTTGTGCTCAATGATGACTGTACAATATCTGACATAATGGGCAGTTTCAGTCTTTTGACCGTGCACTCTGTCAGTACCGGTACTTTGATTCACAGACAGCTGTTGACTTTACCTTTGAGGTCAATGTGTTCACATGGCTCCCCTGTCAGCAAGGTCAGGGACTCTACCACTAGACCGCAGTGCAGTGCTTCATACGCTCCGTAAAGTTTAGCTGCCGCCTTTTCTAACAGCATTACCCACAGCTGATTGTTTCGAGGCTGGAATCAGACATATATATTGACTTTTATTCTAACACTTTTACAACACATTACTCCCATTAAATATATGTTCTAAAGAGAAGACCAAATGTGGTACCTTAAATTAAATTAAGCGCTTTCATGAAGTAAATTATTGAACGAATCTCACGAAAAGGTATTTTTTGGTATAATTGAACATACATACTCTAGAATATTTCAGATTTCCTTTTTCATCACAGGGAAAGCGGTCATCCACAATCACAGTCTTCCAGTTTCCATCCTTACACAGGCGAACCTGATACAAACCCTCTTCACAAAAATTATCAGTTATAAAAACATTTCTTAGAAGTTCTTCTTTCTGAGCTAATAAACTTACTGCACACAGAAACCTGAAAAATATGATTAGTGAATGAAAGCTAATATGAAGGCAAATATAATCAGGGAGTGAAAACTACATACAATTTTAATTGGAAACAAAATCATTATATCCGTATACACAAAAAAGCTTTAAGTATAATTATTATAGACAAAGAGCTAATTTTTTTTCCAAAATTTTACTGTTGTATTCAAACTCGTGAAACTTCTTTTAAATACACAGAATATAAGTTTATTTTTTGTCATTGATGATTTTTCGTCCCTTAGTGTTTATATTTCAAATCATAATCACCAAAACACATGCTTGACAAGCACATTGTCTTCCAAAGAATATACCGTATGTTTGAAAATCATACCAGCAATTTTCTGCTGCCCCCTGTATTGCATCATCTGGACTTGGGTTCCTGAAGATTTTCCAAGATCCTTTTCCTCTACAGCTGTTGTCTTCAATTTGACCTATTCTTATCCATCGCTCTTCATCTCGTTTTGGGGCATTTGAAGCAGGAAAACCTCTGTCTTCATAATGAATATTATTCTACAAGTGGTTAGAGAGCAACATTGATTTAATCCATTTAAAAATGATATAGAAAAATTACATTTCTGTCTTAATTAATTAGTTTTACTACTTTGTATAATTCAACTTGTTTTTAAAAAAGGAAAAAGAAATGTGTTAATCTAATCTTTGCACAGATTCTTAAAATGACATTGTGTTTTGCTGATAAAAAGTCAAATAAGGAAAACACTCTTTATACGATGGGTGATATAGATGCGATTTCATATCCATTAAAGTATCAAGCTATAAGAAATTAAATTTATCGGCCTCACACTGATATCATAAGGCTATTTCAACATCCCCTTTTTCAAGTTCTATGTCCCTGTTTATTAAATGAGTTCATAATAAGCATACATGTATATATTTAATAGTATTTGTATATTAATATCTATCCTTATTTTACAACTTATATATTAAACAATGTGTACTTAATTGTTACAGTACCTCTTTGCAATAATCTATGATGTTTCTGGCAATATCCCTAGCAACTCTTTTCTGATTGTTCCGCTCCTCTTTGGCTCCAACACTGTGACCCGCCCTTAGCCTGCTTCTGTCGAGGTTCTTCCTCTTCCTTCTATTCTTGATGTTATCCTCATCATTTAATTCCTTTTTAGTTTGTCTACACATCTTGCATTCAGTACTTTGATTCCCATTCATGAAGCAGATCTTACAAGTCCATCCACTTCCATTAACTGTTTCAGTCCCTCTCTCTTCGCGAACATCACAATTGATTTTATTTACTTGGTGGTCACCAGAATTACCAGTAGCTCCATCCAATGCTTCTTTTGTATTTTGTTCGTTTCTTGGGCTCTTGTTTATTTCTTGAATTTCTTTATCTTTTTTCTTATTAAAACATCTTTGACATGCTCTGCATCTTTCTCCTTGAGGCACCTCGTTTTTACACTTATGGCACAACCAGTTTGACTTAGATGCCTCTACAATTTCAAAATTACTTACAATAATCTTGGATCATACATTCAATCTTTATTTCCTTCCATATGAGTTTGCAAGAATATAACAATACAAAATGCATGTATAAATGTAACACAAGGGTAGCAACGTTTATTCAAATCATAATATAAAAACGACTACCGTTATTTGTAAATATATTTATATATGGATGCATATATATACTTTGCATTAGAGCTAGAAACCGAAAATTAATTGCAAAAAAAATAATTGCCTTTTATTGAAATTGTACCTGTTAGATTACAACGGTTGCAAATAAAGGTATGGAAGGGAATTACCGCCAAAAGTCGATGTATCTTGCTTTTATTCTTATTATGCTTACTTCCTTATTCTTCAGTACATTTATACTTGTATATTACTTTATTGTTTTCATATTCATGCTTATCCAATTTCACTTTGATTCTCTATTATTCTTTATGGTTTGCTTAATTCTATGTTGCAATATTCTCTTCTTATTCGTGTAAATTCTTACTTCTACTTCTTCTATCTCTGTTACAAACGTGAATTCAATCACGCAAACCATATAGCACTTTCAATAAAGACGAATACAAGTTGTATGAATTTAATGCTGCATTATGACGCCAGGCGGCAGTGTGTGCGCTACAATTGCTGCTCCCCTATACGACCCCCCCCCCAAAAAAAAAAACCAAAAAAAAAAACAACGCAGCTAGGTTAATCAAAATGCGGAATGTTTCGCACCAGGACATTTCGCTCCAATAATCAGATCAAGAATTTTTTTTTCGAGATGGGGAGGGGGGGGGAGGTACATGTACTGAGGAATAATTTATAATCATGTTTGCCAGGGGGAGGGAGAGTCCGAGGCCTATTTTCAGTAAGTTTACTGTGTGAATTTAAAAAGTTTGAATTTTCAAGGCCTTTGGGTGGTGGGGTGACTGGACCCCCTCCCCCCCCCCAAAAAAAAAAAACTTCTAAGTCCGCGCATCAGTTATATATGAGACGCTATATTCTCACAGTTCTCATAATTAGCACCCGTATCATAATTATCATCACCGCAAGCTTGATATGGAATTCGGTTATAATTCAATTCTTCATTCAATTAAGAACAGTTCACTGGTAGTCATGTGTGAGGTTCATGTCTGTAAATTATGGTAGCTTAAACACCTTCAAAACTGAACAGGGACACTCAATTAAATGATCGATAAATAAACAAAGCTACAATAAGCCTGGCTGTGAGTAATCCATATCACATACTGTATTTTAATCTCTTTAGCCTGGTTTATTTTTGTTTACTTTGTAATGTGTAACTCAATATGTAACGTCACTGATACTTAAGATTTTTACTAAGTATACATGTATTTAATTCTGCGATTCCGTCGTTTTTTTCCAAATAGCAAGAATATAAAATCGCGTGCACCAAACTTTGTTTTAATTTCACAAGTTCACAACTTTTAGAAAAATAAGTGAGATTTATAAAGCTGCAAAGTATGCTTATCGAAATTTTACGCGGATATTAATTCCTCGCGTTTAATCAGGAATATACAGTACTGTGGCCTAACGAGAGTCAGATAGTGGGTTCATACATGTGATAATTTTCACACGCACTAGTGTATAGGACAAGCTACTTCTAAGCATTACGTACCCCGGACCCTTTTATTGTTTTTAAAAAACATCTTTAAATTTAATTTACTTTTATTTCTAATTCATCCACAGGTACTTCTGGACAGAACCGTGCACCACCCCACCTCTACGTCTTTTCCTTCTCAATTGAAAAAAAAGCAATTTTCATTTCTTGTCTCTAACCACCACATATATTAACGGCTCAAAGCGATAATTACTGAAATTAACGACACGATGGCATTTCTATTCACATTCGTTTCCATTGTATATATGTTTTGTTTTAAATTAAGGAAAAGAAGGGAGTGCACAGTCCTGTCCACAAGTACCTATGACATGTTCCTCGCTTCAAAATTAAACGCCCATGCGAATAATAATAATAATTTGTTACCGTTTACAATATTTACGGTACATAGCGATGCGGATCTAGAATGGGGGTCAGATCCGTACACCCTGGAAAAATCACAATTATTTAATCAACCAATAAAATAATTAATACAAAATTATCTCTCAGACCCCCCCCCCCCCCGGTTTTTTAAAACTGTGCATATGCATTGTACATGTATAAAAAAAAAACGTATCATTTTAAGCCTGCGTATATCATTGCTTGTTAAAAAGTTGATCACATCCATTTCATATTCCTATATTGAGCTCTTATTTAATTGGATCTGTTTTCACCAATTCATGATATTTATGCCATTTGTTAGTTCCGTAAATCACGAATCTTCGGGAGCAGCAATTGTAGCGCACACACTGCCGCCTGGCGTTATAATGCAGCATTAAATTCATACAACTTGTATTCGTCTTTATTGAAAGTGCCTTATGGTTTGCGTGTTTGAATTCACGCTTGTAACAGAGATAGAAGTAAGAATTTACACGAATAAGAAGAGAATATTGCAACATAGAATTAAGAAAACCATAAAGAATAATAGAGAATCAAAGTGAAATTGGATAAGCATGAATATGAAAGCAGTAAAGTGACATGCAAGTGTAAATGTAATGAAGAATAAAGAAGTAAGCATAATAAGAATAAAAGCAATATACATAGAATTTTGGCGGTAATTCCCTTCCATATAAAGGTTCATCAAAATTGTCCAGAACTTTGTTTGTTGGAAAATTCAAGGTATCACTTTAATACTAAGCAATGAAGGATTGAAATAAAAGGTCAATAATAGGTAAATTAGCTTGACTAAAGATACTTTGCTTTTAACCAAGACTACATTTCATCAGTCTGTAGTTCATTGCATGTATTATTTAAATGATAACATGTTTATTATGTACTATAATAGGATATTGAATGTCATATACATTGTATGTCATATATGTCTATGAACTAAGTTCAAGCTGAGTGAACATACGTCTACAGTAACCTTCTAAATTTCTAAATTGTCAGTTTGATATACATGTACTAATTTTCTACACTTTTTAATTACCAAAGTTATAAATAAGATAAGAATACTGTGATTTCATTATTAATCATTGGTATCAATTTTTATAGATTTGCTGCAATGACAGTTTCAAAGATACGTCATTCGTGGCCAATAATCCTTTCAATGCAAAAACTATGTCATTGGAAATTACATTTGATTTCGTTGATCAATTAACTTAACAATGAAATCCACGAAAATTGACATTCAACGAATATTGATGAAACCAGAGTAATTTAATATAGACTCACTATGTATAAAGAAGTTAAACATATCCATCTCCTGGTAGATATTCTTACTCTATTCCTTCATAGCCATCTTTCTGTTTCATCCACCACCGTTTAGTCCAGTGAGAAAAACACTGCATAAACAAGGTTAAAATACTGGTGCGATGTCATTCCTAAAAATGTACCCGTGACAGTCCGATATTAGTGAGCTTCCTAATATCAGACGGTAACCAGTAGTCTCAAGTAAATCAACAATGAAATTCAATGGCAGCTAGTGTATAAGTACGACCTAATTTCAATTTCATATATATTGTACTAATATTAGATGACATTGCAAAGAACTTAATTTTTGTGCAAAAGACGTTTTTATCCAAGGTTAATTAAATGTTCAATACATTTTTTTTTCCTGAGGACAAAAAGGCAAGTAGAATTCTAACTATTAGAGTCTGCTGATCAAGAGTCAACCACAAAAAATTGTTGTAATGTATTACATGAATAACTAAAGTAGGGGCATTTCAATAATTTACTAATATTTTTTAGGCGTTGTCTTAAATTTACTTTGGCAGTTTGCTATAATATTTTTAATATCTTTAATATGTACCATTTACACTAAATATAATTAAAACAATCTGTTTCTCGAGTCAATACCTTGCCGCACAGGTTAACAGGTTGGGGCCAATTATACAATGTAATATCCTGCTTGGGATATAATACCCAAAGTGGGATGCAGTGCATCAATTGGAAATTTTTAGTAATTTTTTGTAATATTAAGTAAATCCGCATAGATATACATCAAATACAAAAACTGTTGGTTAGCAAGTTTCTATTGTAAACTTAGAGTTCATGAAATTGATCCCAAGGAAGCTATGGATCTACATGTTCCAAGTGATCAAAACAGTAGTGTTAAAAAGAAACCTTGGATAACCAAACGTTGTTACATTTTATGTATTTTATTTGGGATTTTGAAAATTTTTGTCAAATTAAATAAAAGAAAAATGCTTTTTGCACGGTATTTTTATATTCCGTCTGGGATAATATATTCCAAATGAATGGCACGCCAAATTCACAAAATATCAGCTAAACATTGCTTTACTTTTAATAAACTACATGTAGGTTTATCAACTGTAAACTACAGCTAGCTTAAGAACTGTAAACAATTTATTATATCACGATTTGTTTACTAAAGTAAACATAGATTATCACGTTAACTATGGTACATGTATACAAGTGTGAAATATATATCAACGTCGTCAACTATAGTTTACAACCAATAAGCTTAGTTTATCAATGAAAAATGACAATAACAAACCGTCAAATGAGAACTATATTTAACTCATTTTTGTGAATTTGGCGTGTCATACAAAAATTGGTCCCAACCTGTTTAAGACAATTAAGATTCACCCGTGAGAAGAGAACAGATATAGCTATGCCTGTCCGATAAACCGTATCAATAATATTGTTAAAAACTTTGCCATTGGCCTTAACAGTTTTGAACTATTCCATATAACTTAAGAATGCTATGTTAAAGTAATAGTTGCATGAACACACACCCAGGCAAATTGTGCGGGTTAACTTCACTGTTAGCACAGATAAAAAAACCCCAAAGAGAAATAGAACTACATATTCAAAAATATAAAATAGATAATTTCTTTACCAGTTTCTTTAAGCACTGAATGTGTACATTAAAACTGCTTTTTCTTTAGGTACTTTCGGTTTGTTTAAATGTAGAAGCCTTGCGTCAACTTAAATCCCCCGTTCATTTAAATCATTATTCCTACAAACACAACAGTTGCCATAAATATATACACGGATATGATAACCCAGTAGGCGTAGCAATACAGAGGTTCGAGCCGTGGCAGGGAAAGAGACCCAGTTTAATCAGATGGTGATTGAATTTCCTGCAACAAGAGACGGGAGAAAAGAATGTCATTTTGATCAATTTGAATGACTTAAGACTTGTAGGTACAAAGATTTCATACGACATTGGTATTTTTGGTCATAATTAACATTCTTACTTACACAGACATTTATTTATATAAATGCTGTATGCATACCGAACTTATATTCGCTTTTCCCTAAACAGAGAGAAGAGGGGATAGGGAGGGACACTATAGTCCCAATACTTACAATCGAAAAACCAAAAACAAATCAAACATATGTGGATAAGGGTTGTTATCAGTTCGAGACATACTTCTTTGCGTGTTTGGTGCTCCATTCTATGAAGCATGATTTTGAAGAAAATCTTATCTAAATTAGTTTTGTTTATTTTATTGCATATTAGTATTCAAGATTATGTCAGAATAGATTTTGCTTTACACCTACAAATATATAGTATTAGAAGATGTATTAACAATGAATCCAAAAGCGTTTGTTGTTACTTTATGAATAAATATATAACGTGCATGATGTAATCATGTATAATAGGATAGCTTAGTCAAATTGAATATAATGTACTTACCATGAACCAAAAATATGTGGATAAGGGTTGTTATTAATTCAATACAATTTACTTTGCGTGATTTCTTCTTTTTCCTGTCTTTCTCACGGCGACTTTGCACCAGTCTAAGTGTCCTTTCTGACATATATTATTTTTCAAATAATATCTGCAATATGACTACTTTTAGTCATATTGCAGATATTATTTGAAAAAAAAATATATATCAGAAAGGACATAAGGATGCTAACGATGGTGAGGAAGACGCCGTGCACCACCAGATACACGGGAATCATCTCACTGGCGCGACAGTCATAGAAGAAAACCGCGCCTACATGTATTTGAAGCGAAAGAAAAACAAGTATAGCTTTAAAGACATATTTTTTTTTTCAATTAATGCATCCATTATTTGTCTCGATTTTATATATGTACATGTATTATTAATGAAATTGATTATACCTTTGGGGACCTTTGATTAATATTCAAACATAGATAACATGCATATACAGTTTATTAGATTATTTTCAAGATGAGCTTATTTCTGGGTTTTTTTTCCCAGCGATCAACACTTTAACATCGCAATAAAAACAATACACACAAATTATTCCCGGTATCATTTGCTATTAGAAAGTTTTTAAATTGCAAAAAACAATCGACTCTTAGAATAAAACTTACTCATTTAAATAAAATTTTAAGTGGGCTGGATGGCAATAACCTTTTTAAACCGTAAAAATCTCCTTAAAAAAAGATATAAGAAAACATTCAAATTTTCAATGGATTTTTTATTCTTTACTTAAAAATAGCTTATTGCTTAACAAATCAATTTTTCAAAATTATATAAGGTAGATCTGATGGTTAATTTTGTTGACCACCCAGCCTCCTTAAGAATGATGCGACACGCCAACAATCCCGGATAACGGTAGAATTTCTACGTTTTTATGAGTGGTCACATCTACAAGTAAGACATTGGCGCGTTTTGTCTCTATTTTGTGTAAAATCGTTTTCTTAAAGGGACTTGGACACGATTTGAGCTCAATTTTTTCAAAATTAATTTTTTCATTTTTAATGTCTAGAATGGTCAATAGTGATGTTTTTAATGCTCTGTCAAAATTTGAAAGTCAAATATAGAGTTACAAGTGAGTTACAGAGGTTAAAATTCTTTGTTTTGTAAACAAAGCTCGAGACCTGTTATTGTTTACATATGTCTTGAATTGGTAAAAGTTTCAATCTAATGTTGCATTTTGTTGTTGATAAACTTATTCATGAACACATTAAATAAGTTTATCTTGTTTCCACAAGTTATTTTGTCAAAGAAATGGTAATTTCTTTACTTTACATTATTTGTAAAGAAATATAAGACTCGAGCTGTTTTTACATAACAACGACTTCTTTCCTCTGTATCTCGCTTGTAACACGACTTCTAACATTCAATTTTGGTAAATCATTTAAAATACACAAGTAAACTATTTTTAAATACATAAAAATCAAAAATAAAATTTTCATCTGAAATCGTGTCCAGGTCCCTTTAAAAACGATTCTTAAAATGATCGATACATATTTAAGTACATTAACATAGTAGATATTACTTGTTTGTTGTTGGTATAAATGTATTATAATGGCGATATCTTACCTATCACAACCATGCTGATTGGATAATATAATAATAGAATAATCAGGACGATGCACAGAATTACTGCAAACGCCACTGAACAAAGAAAACAAATACATTAGATAGTAATGTAAGTACTAAAATAAATCAGTCATGAAGAATTAAACATGTACATTCTGATTCCTGTGGTTGTAGCTTAAATAAAAACAATCATTTGAACTTCAGTGAATTTACATGCAACAGAATACACCCTGTGGTTTTGTAAAGCGTAAGTAGAAATCTAACTTTGGCAAGATTGCAGTATGCATAAATGTAAAGAAAAACAGAACATCATGCAGTGGGCAAAAATCCTATCAGAGTAGTTAAGGAAGGGGAAACAATGCACTTATCAAAAGTAGTACCCCATTTTAAATAACCGCCTATATAATGCCTTACAATTTTCTCTTTGTCCTTTTGAGTACTATTGTTTGACTATAGCTTTGTCTTTTTTAATGCTATTTTGCACGGTTATCGCATTATATCATTTTCTTTCACTTGTCTACAATGATTGTCTTGTCTTCTTCAGTACTACTAGTATTCTGCAATTAACTCCGTGAACTTTTGAAATTTGTTAATTCCTTTGACTAACTCTTAACCCAGGGACGTATATACGTCCCTGCTTAACCATACTCTTTTGCTATCCTAAGATTATCGATTTAACCTCCTTTAAACCGATACTGTTTGCGATTATCGCAATACTGCTATGTTCCGTATTATTAAGATTTTTCGATTATCGTTTTGTACCTTTACCATTTACCGAAACCCACTTTATCCCTTTATTTTATAATTCTTTCGATCACTAGTGTCTTTTTTCTTCCCTGTAGTATCATACATGTACGATTATCGATTGTCATTTTCTGTATCACTTTTCGATCATTGCTTTTTTCTGTTTTGTACTATCAATCATCGCTTTGTCCTTTTAAATATTGTCTTCCGATAATCGTTTTGTTTTCTTGACTCATTCAATTACAGTATAGCTGATACTACGACTATCATTTCACTGTGTCTGTACTATATTGAGCATCGCTTTGTCCTTTATGAACTGCCTTCATATATTCGCTTTGTTGTCTTTAGAACTTCGTATATTGAGCATCGGTTCGTCCTTTTTATGCAAAGTACTGTTTTCCGATAACACTAGTATTGTTGTTGCCTTTGGACCTTTATAAACTGATACAACAATCACAGGCACCGGACGTCATAATTTTTTCTCAAACTGAAAAAATATACCCCCTACCTAATTATTCATGCATTATTTGGTATGGGTATATTTTTTATTATAAGAAAAATATAATACGACGTCAGGTGCCTGTGACAGAAATGTCTTCCGATAATTTTCTGTTGCCTTTAGATCTTTATTTAGTGATACCTGATTTTGTACAGATAGAGCAGCTTTTCTTAGCGAAGTCCAGTTTCCCCGATAAGTCTGCTTCGGCCCTTTTAATCTTACCAAACAGAGATTCGTAGCTTGGAGGAGGATCTGAAATATATAGACGACATAAGAATGTATTGACTAACAACGGGTCAGTAAAAAAATATTGTTTTCTAAGAAAATTGCAGTGAACAGATTTTATGCTCAGTTTTTTGCCCAGTCTACCTTATTTTGGGACAACCTTTGTACATGTAATCCCATCTTACTAGTTTTTATTAATTTGTAAATTTGTTAGGGTTTGCATGTTTATGAATACTTATTTCAGTGAAAATGGATATGTGGGAAGGGGTTATATTATGAAAAAAAATCGGTCAATCTTTATGCCATGAATCGAATGAGAGTAAAAGGTGTATAAATTGAATTTAAGGATTACTGGTGTTAGTCAAAAGGCAAAGATACGGTTAACGTGCGATATTCAGGCAAAAAAAAAACCCACCTTACTGTTTTGGGCCACATCATTAGCTGTGTACCTGGGGTGGTTCTTCCGAGGTCCCTGGGTTGATAGAATATTCCGGGTGGATCATTTCAGTGATAAGATACCGTTACCGTCTCACGTAATAATTGAGTATCTGTTTAGAGTTTCTTGACAACGTTAGTTTGAATTTGTTTGATATTTAATTAAACGTGTGTAACCCACCATACCCGTATATAATGTGTGTACGTGTTGTTTGTATTAATTAATACCTCATCTTCGTTAGTCAAGTGTCCGATTTGTTATTCTAATCGAGAATACCTATCTATTTATACCCATTGAGTATTTCCCCTCTTTTTCTTACGATAATCAATTTGTAATTCATACATGCACGACAAGACAGAGAGGTAATTACCCAGCCTGCGGCGTGATAATATACGTATTTTACACTGCTGTTAGGTACAATAATTATTTCTTTTTAAAGATTGTTTTAGCTATAATAAATAATTGAGATTACACCGCTCATTGCAGGATGTCCCCTTCGTACTGTCCTTTCTGATATGTTTCATTTTATCAAATAAAAAATACCACATGACTAGTCATGTGGTATACTAGTCATGTGGTATGTTTTATTTGATAAAATGAAACATATCAGAAAGGACAGCTAGTACAGTACTTTTGCAGTTATTTCTGGTTTGATAAAAAATAAAGGTACATGTACATATTGAGAATACAAACTTCACAAAGTTGCATGGACTGGCCTCAAATTCACATAAAATAGAAATATCACGAAAGGCCCAAATTATATTATTTTGGGAACTTCTCAAAGCATGATATATGGTCTACTGAAAATTAGTAGACCTATCCCAAAAATGATGATATTAAGTTTTACAAGTTGTCCCAAAAATTATGTGATGTATCAAGGAGGTAAATTGAACGATCCAATAGAATAAATAAAAACCGGCAAATAAATAATAAATAAATAAATACAAAATTACTTACAATTTGGATGATTAATTGTACGTACGTATAACGCAAAATGTATATCAAGGGATCTGTGGATTATATAGGCTTATTTTTTTCTAGCTACTATCTGCATACATGTTTTAATGTTTTGTGTTGTTTGGTTTTTTTTTTTGCTCTAATGTGATCTGTCACATCATTATAAATTTCTTCAATTTCATAGTACAATGTACATAAAAAAAACCCAAAAACTGTTCAATAAATCATTTATTGTTTCAAAACCAGAAAAAAAAAAACAAAACAAAGAACAGATGACGCGACTAAACAAAATAAACAAACCAAATATTGGATGGAGCGTAGACTACATGCACCTCTGTATGGGGGCATACTCTAAAACCTGGCATGACCCGGCCCCATTGGACTGGCCTGTAATTATTTTCAATAGCCTATCACTATAAAGCACTAAAGCAACCAAGTGGGATGTTTAATGTGCATTGAAAATAAATCAATAAAAAATCAATAAAATCATCAAATATGTAAAGAAAATATCAAAATAAATTTGAGGCCAAAATTTTTTGCAGAGCCAAATTTGAGGCCATGCCAATTTTTGAGGCCAGGCCAAAATTTGGGGCCAAGCCAATTTTGAGGCCAAAAGTGAGCAAATGGGGCCAGGCCAGGCCATGCAGGTTTTAGAGTATGTCCTGTATTTTATATAAAAGTCACGGTTTACCATTTGTTTTTGTACAATATGTAATCGCGAATACCAGAACTTGTTGAAAACTACGCGTTTTCATAAACATAAACACACGGTGATATTTTTGATATTGATTAACAAACTAGGGGCGAAACAATTTATAACAGAGTGATTGTACATTTACTTTAAATATCCATACATTGCAAGCTTAATTAAGTTGAAACCTCAATTTTGACATTCTATATACATCAGTATTTCACCAACATAGATATTTCAATAAATGACTGCATTGTGTTTATGCCGGTGTTATAGAGTATGATGTAATGCAGCATAGCGAGTTAATATGACAATTAAGTTAGAATTAAAGTGAATGTTTAGAGATTATAAGGTGATTAATGAATACCAATTGATTATTTTGGCGATTTCAAAATGTAATAATACACTGGTTTGCACAGATATGCCTAATATTGCATTGGTGAGTTGACATTCTGGATAAGCCTTAAGCACGCGCCAAAAGTAATCCGCTATATATATATATATATATATATATACAAGTGAGACAAGTGAGTTGGTTGTCGGAGACGGTCAGAACTTTAATTTCGAAATTACTTTGCCTCAAATTGAAACAAATGCCAACTAAAAATTATCAACAAATAATATAATGTATGTTTGGTATACTCTCTCTCTCTCTCTCTCTCTCTCTCTCTCTCTCTCTCTCTCTCTCTCTCGTCGGCATTCAACAATTAGTTTTTCTTCTTCAACCCAGAGATGCATGCATACAAAAAGATACAGATACAAACAAGCACAACAATTCCTATAAAGATGTACACCGACATGATAACCCAGTAGGCGTAGTAATACAGAGCTGGGTGGCAGTAAGTTCGAGCCGTGGAAGGGGAAGAGACCCAGTTTAATCCAATTGTGATTGAGTTTCCTGCAACAAGAGATGAAAGACAACCGTGTCACTTACAGCAGTGTGAGAGATACATGTAATACATGTACGTACAATTGGTCCTTAAGACTTGTTTTATAGTCCTCATTTAGCGTTCTTATTTAGTGTTTTGTAGAGTTTTAATTAAAAGCGAGGAATTTATATCCGCGTAAAATCGCCAGAAGCACCCCTCGAGAATCTTTACACCTCGCTTTTAATTGTTGACAGTTGCGTACTACATAAAATTATACATGTATGTATAAACAAAAGGTCGGTGCTTGCGGTTTTATATTATCGCAATTTGACATAAAACGGATGAATCGTGAAGAACTTGCGTAGAATAAGAAATCTAAAGAACACGTAGACATTCATTATAAAAATTATTTTATGTACTTGATTGCATATATATTGTAAATTATTCTAATTTCATATAAGTTGGACTTTTTAAAAAATTCATAGTGCACAAGAGTTCCTTATAATATACGGTAAGTCAAGTGATGCATGCACTCCGATTTATTATTAACTTTTCCCTGAACTGGGGTGTGGGACACTTACCATAGAAAAACCATGCAATCAAGAAGACATGGATGAGGGTTGATATCAGTTCGATACAGTTTTCTTTGGGCGTTTTCTTCTTTTTGCTGTCTTTTTTCTTGTCTTTGTCAGAGCGTGTTTGCAACAGTCCAATGATGATAGCGATAATCAGCATAACGCCGTGTACCACCAGGTATACGGGAACCATTTCGTTGGCGCGACAATCGTAGAGGAAAACCGCGCCTGTGTATGGAGCGAAAGAAAAACAAGAAAAGCAATAAGAATATTTTCCTTCAGTAATTCCTATGACGAGTATAAATGTTCATTGGTTGATTTTAATAAATATGCTCTTTGAGGGCCCTTGATCGGTCATTAAACTTAAACCATATACATGTACCATCTTTTTGCTATTTTTGCTCTGATACATTTTTCGCTTTTAGCGATCATTTTCAGATCATAATAATACAATACGCAAAATTATTTCAGGCAGGCTTATCACCTTTTAAATCGCAAATATTACTGACTCTAAGAAAAAATGATCTGTCTATCCTAATCCCCAAAAAATTGGCGACATGCGAACAAAAATTGGATATACATTATATGCTTTCCATGTTATACCGGTAAATATAACATTATATAAATAGTGCCTGTTTGGGAGGGTAACAGTTGAAATTGACACCCCGAGAAAACAATTTCAACTGCTACCCTCCCAAACAGGCACTATTTATTTTATTATACTGAATGTCTTAATTTTAGAGAAAATTTTACTGCGTTAATGTAGAAATGACGTGAATTTAACGACGAACCGTACGCGCATAATTTACGCGCATGTAAGAATTCGTTTTATCGGCCCGTTGCCAAGCGTGTTGCTAACGCTGAGGGTAAGAGAACGGATTGTCAACTGCGTCAAAACCAATCAGATTTCAGTATTTAACATGAAAGTATAATAAAAGATTTTTATGACATTTATGTTGCGTGCATACTGTAATTATTTTGTGTAAAGGAGGCTGTTTTATTTTTATTTTTTATTTTTTAAATCTATGAATGGTCCATACATGTATATATTTTTTTGAAAATAAATAAAAATAATGGCGATAACTTACCCATCGCAATCATGCTGATTGGAATAATAAGGATGATGCACAGAATTACTGCAAACACCACTGAACAAAGAAAACAAATATACAGAATTATTAGATTATCAAAGTTAAAAATGTAGTACAATATATCAATCATGAAAAACACGCATAAACATTCAGATTTTTTTTTTTTGGAGTGGGGGGGGGGGGGGGGCTTAAGCTTTAAAACAAACCATTTGCAACAGAACAATATATATAGCGTAAATAGAAATCTAACATTAGCCAGATTGCACTTAATGCATTAATGTAAAATAAAACGGAACAGTATCGAGCAAATGGACACGATGCATTTACGAGGACTGTCCGATATGTAATGTGTATTGTAGCACAGCACAATAAAGATGTGCACGATTTCAATGAATAGTTCTATGCAATACTTTTCAATAAACATGAGCTACATGTATAAGCTTCGTGAACATGGTTTTGAACTTATAGTCATTTCAATAGAGCCAGTCGTTGACCACGGTTGTAAAAATGGTTGGGAAACGGGGTCAGAATATTGAAGAAATAAGAGTTTCACTAACCATAGGGTTTAATAACAATCTAACGATTCTACGATTTTTTCTTTGACCTTTTAAGTTCTATTTGATTACTATTTCTCGATTATCACTCTGTCCTTGCACGGTTATCCCTGTAATTAAAACCCTTAATTTATTAGTATTCATTGTCTTGTCTTTTGCAGTACTACTCTACTTGCATTCTGCGATTAACCATGTGAACTTTTGAAATCTGCTATGTCCTTTGAATAACTCTTTACCATGCTGTAATCTAGCTAACCAAAGATTATCGCTTTAATCTCCTTTAAACCGGCACTGTCTTACGATTATTGTCGTACATGTATGTTCCGTATTTTTCGGACTCTTCGATTATCGTTGTGTACCTATATTATTTACCGATACTCACTTTTCATTTTCTTGCACTATTCTTTTAATTGCTAGCTGTAGTATCTCTTTTTTTCTTCTCTGTAGCATCCTAAATTAATGCTTGTCACTTTGATTATAACGCTTTTTCTGTTCTGTACTATTTTAAAGCATTGCTTTGTCTATTTATTTTACCTTTGCCTGTTCTGCTAATCTTATTGTTGTTATTGATATCAAGACTATCATTTCATTGATATACTATATCAAGCATAGTTTTGTTCTTTTACGAGCTGCCTTCCGATAATCGTGTTGGTTTCTTTAAACCTCCACTTATAGTACGAAAATCAGTGTTCTGTGCTATTGAGCATCGGTTCGTCCTGGGTTGTTTTTTTTAATGTACAGTTCATTCGTAGTGTTCTCACAGAGAAAGACACTGGAAAATGTAAATTTATACTGATACAGCGATGCAATGTACTGTCTTCCGATAGTTATTTTGTCGTCTTTAGATCTTTATATACTGACAGAACAATGTACAGTGCTGCCTTCCGAAAACCTTTGTCGACTGATACCTGATTCTGTACAGATAGAGCAGCTTTTCTTAGCGAAGTCCACTTTCCCCGATGATTCCGCTTTGGCCCTTTTAATTTTACCAAACAGGGACTCGTAGCTTGGTGGAGGATCTGAAATATAGACGACATATTTGTATAAAGATAAGAATTATTGTTCGACAAAACCTCATTAAACAAATCATATACAGTAGTTGTATTACGGAACTGCGGTGATTAGATTTTTTAAAAGTGTTGTTTTCCTGTCTACGTAATTTTGGGATAACCCTCATGCGTGGAATTGGAATTTTATTCCGGGTGGGAAGGGGTTTGAAGGATTATCTAATTTATTTTTTGCCGGGAGGGGTCTGAGGCGCATCGATCTTCGGTAAATTTGCTATGTGAATTTAAAAAGTTTGAATTTTTCCAGACCCCCGTGACCCATCTAGATCCACGCATGGCCCTAGTACTATGGTTTATGTAAGAAACCATGGTTCAACAAAGAATGTAGAAATGCAAGGAAAAAGTTTCATTTGGCAAAGAAAAATCATAATAAATGCAAGTCTATGGAAAATTTAAATTATCTTAAGTCTCAAAGCAAAAACTATAAGCGGGTTATGGATGAATGTGTAAAACAATACAGGAAAAGCATTACCGAAAAAATTAAGAATGTGCGTACCACTAATACCAAAGAATACTGGAAAATTTTAAATTCAACATGTAAAGACAAAAAATGTGCTGTTGATGTTAATGATTATTTTAGTTTTATAAAGGGTATCGCTGAAACTGAGGATGAGTCGCTTGCTGTAGAAAATGATGAGTACTTTTTAAATGTCGCTCATGAAAATGTTGATGATTTTCTTAAATATGAAATAGATGACGGCGAAATATTGGCTGCAGTTAAAAATTTAAAAAACAATAAAGCAGCAGGTTTTGACAGAGTGTTGAACGAACATATTTGTTCTACTATTAATGTTTTTTTGCCAGTGTACAAAAAATTATTTAATGTTATTTTTGATAGTGGTATCGTTCCAGACGAGTGGTTAATTGGAATTGTAAAGCCTATTTATAAAAACAAGGGGGATCCTACGAAACCTGAAAATTATCGCCCTATAACATTATTAAGCTGCCTTGGTAAACTTTTTACATCTATTTTAAGTACACGGCTGGAGGCATATGCAAATGAGATTAATATAATAAGTGAAAGCCAAACTGGTTTCCGAAAAGGCTATTCTACCCTAGATCATGTATTAACTCTACAGTTTTTATCAGAAACCCTTATGAAACAGAAAAAGAAATTATTTTGTGCTTTTATTGATTTCAAGCAAGCATTTGACACTATATGGAGAAGTGGTTTATGGTACAAAATGTCAAAAAATGGTATCTCTGGAAAATGTTTTGTTTATATTAAAAATATGTATCAGGGTATTAAATCTCTTATTAGTATGGATGGTATCACATCTGATTTTATAAGCTGCAATGTTGGAGTTCGCCAGGGCGAAAATTTATCACCATTTTTGTTTTCATTATATATCAGCGATCTGGAAAATTTCTTATTAGATAAAAACATTGTTGGTCTTAAGAGTATTTCTGATGCTATAGAAAACGAATTATTTCTGTATATGAAGCTTTTTATCCTTTTTTATGCTGATGATACTGTAATTATGGCTGAGACTGCCGAAGATCTCCAAAATGCACTGAATGAATTTTATCTATATTGTAATCAATGGAAGTTACAAGTCAATACTGACAAAACAAAAATTTTGATTTTTTCAAAAGGCTTTTGCCAAAACATGTGTTTTATTACAATAAGGTTGCAATAGAAAATGTCAAAGATTTTAAATACCTGGGTATTATTTTTTCAAGAGCAGGATCATTTGCTAAAGCTAAAAAACATCTGTGTGAACAGGCACAAAAAGCAATGTACAGTGTTATTAGAAAAATAAGACAATTCAATTTACCAGTCGATTGTCAGTTTGACTTATTTGACAAAATTGTAATTCCAGTATTATTGTATGGGTGTGAAATCTGGGGTTACGAAAATATAGAAGTTATTGAACGTGTACATTTGAAATTCTTAAAATATGTTTTTAACTTAAAAAGTAGTACACCATCTTACATGGTTTACGGGGAAACAGGCCGTTTCCCTTTATATATAAATGTATATATCAGAATGATTTCCTACTGGTCGAAATTATTTACAAACCCTGAAAGCAAAATTGTATCTGTTTTATATAAGTTTTTGGTCTTGCAATATCAAATGGGAAATATGTCAAACTCCTGGATTGCATGTGTTAAAAATATTTTAGATATGTGTGGATTTTCAAATGTCTGGTCTGAACAAAATGCTGTAAATGTAAAGTGGTTATATGCAATTGTAAAACAAAGGTTACAAGACCAATATATCCAAAAATGGTCTAGTGAAATTCATAACTCGTCAAAAGGGCAAATATACAAGATTTTTAAGAAAAATTTTAGCTATGAAAATTACATTAATTTATTGCCACATAAGCTCAGAAAGATTTTTATGAAATTTAGAACAGCAAACCACCATCTCCCAGTGGAGACTGGGAGATGGTCCAATATTCCTTTAAACCAAAGAGTGTGTAAACTGTGTAATACTGGTCAAATTGCTGATGAATTCCATTATATTCTTGAATGTAAAGAGTTGTTGACGTTTAGACATAAATATCTTGAGGATAAATACTGTTCAGCACCAAATACTATAAAGTTCTGTGAGCCTTTGTCCTGTAATAATGTTACAAAACTGAAAAAAAATATGTTATTTCATTAGCAAAATTTACAGTCTAATATAATAATCTGTCCTCCACAATTCTACCTTTTCCTATTTTCATTGTATATATTATATATTTATGCTTATTTACTATTTATTTACTACCTATCTATTCACTTATAAAATGTACCTCTGACTTTTGAAATGTATAATTATACTGAATGACCTCATGTACCATTTCATGGTTTGAGTGAATAAACTGAATTGAATTGAATTGAATCACCTACTGTATCTATCAAACATATTGTGTTTGTAGTTTTTGCTATAGGGCATTCATGTTTATGAGTATTTATCTTAATGAAATCGGGGATATGTGAGTGGGGGTTATTATGAAAAATAAATGACCGTAAAAAAATGTGTTACAAATTGGTTTTAATGACTGTGTTAGTCAAAAGAAAAAGGTACAGTTAACTTGTGATACTCCAAAGAAATATGCTTACCGTTTTTGGCCACATCACTAGCGGTTTGTACCTGGGGTGGTTCTTCCGTACTCCCTGGATAGGTGGAATATTCCGGGTGGATCATTTCAGTTATACGATACCGCCACAGAAATATTGAGTCCCTGTTTTAGAGTTTCTTGACAACGTTGGTCTTGAATATTTGTTTGATATTTAAACGTGTCTAATCCAACATACTCGTATTTAAATGTTCGTGTGTATTGTTTGTTTGTAAAAATTAAATACATGTAACGTTACCTATATATATATATATATATATATGAAAGCACTGTATATTCATCCATACAGGGTCATCTGAATAAATCCATGTACTGACAATATTGTGCAATCCAACAGTTCAGGTCAAATCAATGTTTCAATAATTATAAAAGGGAAGAAGGATATACTAGTATATTGTATAAGTATCATTATTCAAGTTTCTCTTTGTGTGATTTGAAATAGAATAAAATTCAAAAAGTTTGTTGAAGCAATTCATTATTATGTGTGAGGGAATGTGTGTTGCATATACGAAAAACAAAAACAAAACAAATGATCGAGAGGAATCCCTTACTGATTCATATTGGCTATAAGAAATCTCGATATTGACTGTATAACTTCTACAGAGATTTAAAATGCAATTAGGTATGACTGTTGTGTGTGTAATTTAAGTCACCTAGCTATTGGTGTAACAAAAACAAAATGGACGGTTGGTTTGTTTAATTGAATGCTGATTTTAATTTTTTTTTACTGAATGATTGAAGATTGAACTTAAACTTACCCATTTTTGATAGTGTTCTCAGTTTTCCGTAATTTGTATTTCAAGTGTTCTCATCAAAGAATATTATATAACTATAGTTTTCCTATTCATTCAATCTTTATTTCCTCTTTACAGAGATTATGAACAAGTTAAAAATAATATTAAAAATAAATTTAAAAAAAAATGAATTTGAACCATATATACAAATGCAATAAATACAATAAATGAAACAGAATGTCAATAGCTATATAAAAAAAATAAATAAATGAATAAACTAAGAATTTCAGT
Source organism: Magallana ariakensis (assembly GCA_020458035.1). Classification (NCBI taxonomy): domain Eukaryota; kingdom Metazoa; phylum Mollusca; class Bivalvia; order Ostreida; family Ostreidae; genus Magallana; species Magallana ariakensis. The sequence goes on along the minus strand of CM035815.1, from coordinate 51,152,530 downwards.
GAAATTAACTAAACATCAGCGAAAGAAATTTGAGACTTTGGCCAGTGTGACGAAAAGGTATTTGCCTTGTTTATCTTAAGGTATCTCACTCCTCACGTTTTGATTTCATTGCGCAGATGACCATTATATTTTAAATAAATATGATTTTATTTATTTAATCATAACAGAAAGATTATTATTTCATAATTACACAACATTCATAAAGAAAATCCATCTGAATTCAAGAAACAAACAAGTTTTTGGGGGAACTATTTTTTTCGTGCGGAAGGTTTTTTAGACGAAAATGACAGAAACAAGCAGTTTTATGATTTTTCAATATACTTTTCTTTTTATTATACTTTATTCATTATTCACATTTTAAAAATTTGATAGGTTTGTAACATATTCTATAGGATCTGTGTGACATGTACAAAATTAAATCTTGAGAGAGTGATGGAAATTTAGCATAAAAACATGCAAATATATAGAAAATGTCTGAATTTTTTTAAACCAAATTTTTGGAGAATTTTACCTTTGAAGCCTTGTATATAGAATTTGACATCACTGACCCCCATGTTTTATTATGTCAAAATGATACTGAATACATTATCTAGGCAACTGGATTAATCTTATGAAATTCTTGATATTCAAAAAGTTTTTATTTCAAATCAAATTGTAACTATTATAGAAATTGTCTATGTTAAGTGCAAAAAGGTCACACAAAAATTAATGCAGCTTCGTACAATTTTTTTTCGTAATCCCTCTATTCAGTGTGACCATTGTGCATAATTATAAACAATATTTGAAGAAAAAAGTTTGCTTAATCAAAAAATACTGACAACAAATCCAAATCAGTCTGAAATTGCATTTTTGGTGCAAAAAGGTCAAATTAACTTGGCCATAACTCAGAGGGATGAACACTGACCCCCCCCCCCCCATTTTCTTTGTATTTTTTAAGTATATTTTGTCTACAATCTAATTAAAATTAGATCTTTGATTCGCTCCTATTAGATCGCTACAATGATATACTTCTCAAAAAAATTCTTGATACAAGAACATTGAGGAGTGGGATACTATAAAATATATGATTTGATTTTTGTATATGAATATAATTTTTTCAGTCTCACTGTGGGAGCGGAGAGAGAGAGAGAGAGAGAGAGAGAGAGAGAGAGAGAGAGAGAGAGAGAGAGAGAGATTTTCTCTCGAATATTTCTTGGTTCGAGCTGTCTATATTTATAAATCCGGAAGTGGATAAGATACCTCGGTGGTTGGGAACGTTGACAGGTGCCGGTGTGTCAGTGTTTCTGATCCGGTCAGGCAAATAATGGTACACGTCGCCTAAATCATGGAGGAGAAGGAAGAATACAAATGTACGTGTGTAGGCTACACTGTCGACCTTTTGCAATTGATATACAGTTCGATTAAAGTCATGCAGACACAGTCTGACACTACATCACACATGCGCTTGTTTTGTTTATAAAATTTTAGTATAGTAAATTAGTGTATGAAACGAGTGCCTATGTCTGACACATAAATTTACTCATTTTTTCTGTCATTTATTTTGAAGGCGTAAACAGTCAAGAAGTGCCCCTGCCAAAGGACACAGGAATTGCAAACTATATGAAGAAAGTATTTTGTGAATATGAAAAGATTCGAGGTATTAATATTCATTACACAAGCAATATTCTCTTTAGAGAATATGGTAGTAGAATTGACAAATAAATAATGGATTAATAAAAGAACTATTTCATATCCGGTAGATCTATAGGTACAGAGGGGCTTATATACTACAAATACAACTCTGCTGGTACATGTACCAAAGATCTTACGGTATATCGTATTTTCTCTCGATCAATGTACGCTGTTATAATATTATGATCTGTCATCAATGTTCATTGAATGAACACCCACTTTTAATGGATTTCTTTGTTGAGTATATCTTATGAAATTATATGTTTATTGAAATGCAATTTCTAAAAACGTATTGTTTGATAGGACCATTGACCACAAATTTATTTACCGGGTGGTATCCTTGAAACTGATTTTTTAAAAACTAGATCCATGAAATTTGATGCCCACTAATATCCAAAAATCCAGAGTAACTATAGATCACTTATAAATGGATAATTTTTATAATAAGATGTAATATATAATTTATATTGAGATGCCGTCACAACGAATTTTATGCAACAACTAATACAGATTACCGGTAAATTCCATTTACATCACTATCTTTTGCTTCTTAATATGGATTTTAATTTTAAAAATAATAATAAATACATTGTAAATGAAAAACTTGTTGAAGACATATAGGTCAATAAGAGAATCTACCATATTTGGGATATTATTTTTATCCAACTTTTTGAATTTATATCCCCTCAACAAATCTAAGGATTTGAAAATTCATTTTAATACTCAACATGATTCATTGCAGATCCTCATTTCTGTAATTGATATCTACCGGTATCATAATTTACTGTTTATGCATATATATATTTGATTCTTTTTTGGTAGGAAAAGACAAAAATTCAAACAATTGTGTGTTTTGGGATGTTGTTGTTCTAACAACTGCAGATGATGCACAGAAGCGTGTCTTTGAACTACAGATTGAGAGTAAAAAGAAGAGAAATGAGCTTCCATTGAATCTTCCTATCTATGTTGTGGCGGATCCCCCTGGACCAAAGATAGGTAAGTTGTTGGCTTTATACGCAGAAAGAAAAATACATGGTTAAGTCGATGATAACTTTATTAAAGATTAAATGTGGAACTAGTGCTTGATGAATACAATATAAAATTTTGCTCAATTCTAGGTAATGGGGGATCTACAATGGTGGTGTTGTCTTTTCTGGAGCTTTGCTTGGGTCAGGAGATGTACAAAAAGAAAATTCTGTTGATCCATGCAGGAGGTCAGAGCAAACGGATGCCGAGTGCAAGCTGCCTGGGGAAGATCTTCTCTCCTATTCCTCATGGTGACCCCATTTACCAAATGCTAGACCTCAAACTAGCTATGTACATGCCATTTCTCCCTAACATGCCACCAGGGGTGTTTGTAGCCTGTGCCGATGATATTCTGGTGTACGACTTAGGACCGGCGGAGGATTTGAAATATTGGTCGTTCTGTTATAATGGGTTCACTGCACTGGCACACCCCTCCCCAGTACAGATTGGAACCAAGCACGGTGTGTATGTGGTGGAAAATGAGAAAAATGTGGATCCAAAAAAACATATAAGAGGAATGAGATGTCTGAGAGTGCTGCAGAAACCAAGGATTACTCAGATGTATGAGAATGGGGCTGTGCTCAGTAATCTCAAGTTCTCCAAAGAAGTTGCTTTTAAGGGAGATACTTCATATACAGACAGTTCCTTTTTCTTCGGAATGGACATAGCTAAGAAACTTTTGCACTTCTTCAAAGAAAACAGCCCACTGACTTGTGAAATTGATGCATATGGAGACTTTCTACAAGCACTTGGTCCCTTGGCCACTAGTGAATATGTCCAAAACACAAGTAATGTAACACATTTAACTCCAAACCTTGTGCCCACCAGGTTAAAGATATTTGAGCTTCTGAAAGGAACCGATATTAACCTTTTGCTGATGAATGCATCAAAATTTATTCACATTGGCACAACCAAAGAGTATATTTATCACTTCTGTTTTGACACTAAACTCCAAGATGAACTTTGTTTGGTTAAAGACTGTTTTAACACTTTTACAGAAATCAAACAAAGTGCTAAAAAACTGAAATTCTCTGACACTGGTTTAGGGTGCATAATGCACTCTTGTATACCCACTGAATGCTTCGTATCCTCAAACACTGTTTTAGAGTACTGCCACTTTGAACTGCCGCTTCAAGTGGGTCAGAATTCTATAATTAGTAACTGTGCTTTGTTTGAGGGGGAACTTGCGGACAATTTACCCACACCCACACAAACCCCACACAACATCTTCCTGCACACGGTAGCTGTCCGACACCAGAACCAATCCAAGTATGCCACAGTTGTGTTCCACATCGATGATGATCTGAAAAAACAAGTCCCGATCTCAAAAGTTACCGGAGCCTCGTATTTAGGTTACGATATCCAGCGATTCATTGAGAACTGCAATCTGACCCAGTTTCAATTGGAGGAGGACACTGGGGGAGTTCAGGGAGAGGGAGAGGGGGAGGGGCAGACCCTCACCAGTCTATGGCAGATGTGCCTGTTTCCACTTGAGAGCAGTATGACCAGGTCTTTGGTGCTCGCATTAACAGCAGCAAAAGCAGCACAAAGTAACAATCCCAGCATTGTAGACCTCAGTGGCTATGATGTGGTCTCAATGGAGGAAATTCTGGAGATGAAAGATGTCAGAGCAATGCTGAAGTATAGGGAGGATCTGTTTTCAAAGATTTTAAAGTCCTAACTAATGAACATACTTGATTACCAGATGCAGGAGGATTATGTAAGGAATACTTTGTGATTATAACTCAGTAACCATATTACATGTATTTATTTGATCATCAGAAATTTTATTTCTTGGATATGGTACTTAAATAGAATCTATTACTTTAAAATTTTTAGACAGAAATTAGGTTATTTGGTTTGATGAAAGAGGTAGCGAGTAAGCAAAGCCTGCCTTTATGGCATGTGCATGTGATACCTATATTGTGATTTATTTTTAAGTTACTTGTTTCATATACATGTATAGGTAATTAAAGCTTTTTTGGTTTTACCCTGTAGATCTGAAAAAAGTGACATGTACATGTATTTTGTTGGTGACTATATACAGATATTGCATTGTCTAGATCTAATTCAATATGAAATGATTTTTTTGTTGTATTTATCCCACCCCCCTCCCATTAAAAATATGTTTATCTATACATTTATATATACATGTACATATCTAATATGTTTATATACATGTACATGTATTTCCATTAAAAGCAATAAGATTGAATAAATATCATATTTATTTTTGTAAAATAATCTGCATACCACTTGTTTTTCATGCAGAACTAGAAATGACCCAGGGAATTATTGTTTGTGAATAAATCAATACAATATGTACATTATCTCTGCTCTGGTCTTAGTTTTTAATTGTGAACCAATATTTGCTAAACTTTGGGTTGTTAATTGTGATGAAAGACTTGGGGATGTTTTGGATAGTCTGTCTGTACCACTTTTGTTCGTTTCTAGCTGATTTCTCTGAAAGTCATAAAAGTTTTGGAAAATTTGATCTCATATACTCCATAGTTGAAATGGGGTCTTCAGCTTCATTACAGAATAAGTTCAAGTGTCACATTTTGAATGAATTATCTGAATAACTGTATAGTGATACCATTCACTGTAGCATTGTAGTTCTTGAGAAGAAATTTTTATTTTCCAATGTAGAAATTTGCACCCCTCCTTGAATATCATATTGGGGGAGGGGTGTAAATTTGAATAATCTTCTCCTCTCAAAGTGGTATTGCAATTTATAACCATGACTATAATGTGCTTTATTACTTTATTAAAATCATGGAGAGTTCTCTCCAAAACATTAAATGTCTATACTCTGTCCCAAGATATCCTGGATTCACATTTTGCTTAATTAATTAATATTTATAAATACCTCAGAATTCAAACGATGTTCATTCAAAAGTATGAAAAATTTCCAAGATTTCTCAGTTAAAACGCCCCTGTTGGCTTATCAGGTTTCAATACACGGCAAAAAAATGTGATGTCTACGGGGATTTTGTATTGCAGTAAGCCCGGATGATAACTTTGAAAAATTGCGTGTACTTCCGAATGGAGAAAAGATGTAAACATTCCCCATTATAAATCTCCGTAAGAAATCTGTTTTCGTTCCTGGGAATTTTTTCGAGTAAAAAATGATAATGTGTCAAATGTCAATGAAGATATCTTGGAAATTTCCCCTATCATCGATTTCAATTGCACTTCATTTACAGGTATGTGTATTTTTAGTAAAAATCAGCCAAATGTGCTGCATAAATATCTTGGGACAGACTATAGAAAAAAACATTCTAAACAAAAATAAATACATGTATTTTTGTCACATAAAATTTTTTAATCTACCAGTATTCCTTAAGTCTTGATATCAATTCTATTATACCAGTAAACACAAAAGTCAATATTCTTTATGTATGAAAGTGTGATACTGATCCTGATAGACACCTTAAGCATTCTGAATGACATTGTTAGTTGTACATGTATTTTTTAGTCATTTCTTTTTATTCACTGTACAACAACTTTTTAGTGGTAGCAATGGATTCTGTCACCATTATTCATATCATCAAAAAATAAGCCCAGAAATTTGCAGAACTGTCGGAAGTTATTTGCAGTATCTATCCGCCTTCATTTTCTCTCTTCTGAAAATAAAATGACTCAAAAGCTTTACAAAGGTGAAAGACTTTTAAGTACTTAAATTCAAAGTTCAAAAGGGCCAAAATTTCCAGAAAAATAATGGAATCAGAATTTCCTGGTAATATGCACATCTTCACATAGTGTCTTAAATACATACAAAGTTTCACAAAGTTCTATGCAGCGGTTTAAGAGGATTTGCACTTACAAACTGTTCATTACTATATTTAACATAGGCCAGGGCCAAAATTCCAAGTTCAAAAGGGCTCAATAAGACAGATGGACTGACTGATCAAAAACATACCCCTTGCGACTTTGTTGCATGGGGTATAATAACAAGTTATAAAAGTAATTTATGTTGAGTATATCTGTGATAAAAAACCAGTTTGAAAATGAGGGTAACAAGAAAATGTACATTTGATCAAAATATTCAAACAGAGAATATATGTCAATAGCATTACTTGCCTGTCTAATAACGTTTCATGAAATACTCCTTCCTTCTTCGCCTTTTTAAGAGCAGATACATCCTCTTTGCTTATTTTCAGTTTCCTGTCTTGAAAGCTTTGGAATTTTTTCCTGCAAAGAAAATTAATCATAATTGTATCCCCTTGTACACAGATTGATATTTATAAATGTGCTAGATGTATAGATAATACTAAGCTTTCTGGTTTTCTTACACATAATTGATTTCGGCTTCCTTCACTTTTCCTCGCTCTTCCTTTGGAATATTTTCTAGAGGATCAACTTCCAAAGAAGTATTTAATCGAATCTGAAAGGAAAGATATTTTGATTGGATTAGCTATACAATAGAGACTAAAATTTCAGTAAGCAAATACAAATGACATTCCATGAAAAATGATCATGCAAAATCAATAGCCTCTTTTATGATAGGTGGAAATGGTAAAATTATCTCTGAAAGATTTAATTATTGGTAAATGTACCTTTATATGATTTATGGAATGTTATCAACAAAATAAAATCAATCTTAATGGCAATTTTAAAAAAAGTGCATGTGCAAAAAATAATCCTGTTCTATAGCTTACATGTTGCTAGTGAGTTTATTGTAAAAATGTACCTGTATAATTTCTTGCTCTCCAGCTTTGGAACTGAGACAAACTATTTCATCATCTCTGTTCGCAGATAAAAACTTCCCATTGCTTCCATTCAGAGCCATTTTGCCCTGTTATGTTGAAAACAAACACATTTAACATATTTTCAAGAATAAAAAAATTGAAGTCACTTTCCTGTAACATACAATAACCCATAAGTCTTCAAAACAAAACATTTATCACATGAAAAAAGTTTCTATGTTAAATAATGGTACTGTTCAGAGGTGTGTTCAGCAAAGCATGTGCTTGCGAGCCCTCATATAAATTCCCCATACCTGTAACACAAAGTTTGGCGAGCGCTCACGAGCACCCGCTCTGCTGAACACATCTCTGGTATTAAAATGTAATATAGAGTTTTGAAAAAAACCTACATCTTGGAACACAGGCTCCCATTGTTCTCTCACTCCGATGGCCTCTGCCTTTCCTGTCACGTCTCCATCGGGATCCACAGTCAAGTATTTCCCATATCCAGACTTCAAGGCAATTTTTGTGTCAGACACTTGCACAGCTGTCAATATTTCCTCTGCTTCCGGTCCATCACCTGTACAAATACCAAGAACTTGTTCAAAAGTGCTTCACACTAATGCCTAGGAAGAAGCCTGAAGTTTAAATCTAATTTTTTTTTTCTCGAAACTAGCAAATAATCCTGAAGGATCAAATAATTTGATGAACAATTTTTCAATAATAGGATTTCATTTATTTTTTTTTTCACTGAAGGAAAATGGCTTTGAAAGTTTAGCTTTTTGAGATTGTTTATTATTTAATACATGTAATACAATTATTCAAATTTAGGTTCCAAAATGTTTAAAGAATTTAAATTTATAAGCTTTTAAGATTTTATTTCAAGTAATTGGATATTGGTTCATATATTTGTGAAATTTATTAAACGGTATTTCACAACTTAATCTTAAATTTTTTTTATATTCACCTTGATCTCTTGGTGCTCCAAGCCTAAATGTGCCATTATCTATCGCAGAAACATAGCGACTATCGCCTATTTCTATTGCAACATTTCCTGTAATATCTTCAAACTTCTTTGCCTTCCACCAGCCACCTATTATAAAAGAAAATTCAACGTACCGGTATATATATCCAACAATAAAATTTAAACATAATAAAACACATGTAAAATGAATACTCATGTTAAAGTATACTTAGTAAAAGTAAATTGCAAAATTCTTATCAATGCTGGATTTTAATTGGTTATTTACATTTGAACTATTCCTTCACCAGATGATAGTTTAATCAATTTTCATTAAAAAAATTAGGTATATATCATACTGTAACAAAAGAAGGAGTTCACTAAACTAAATGTTGTTGGAAACATGACTATAGAACTTGATGATTTAAACAAATTACAATGTAAAATGATAAACAAGGAATTAAAAAGACGTAATTATTCATGTACGTAACAAATAAAATTTTTATATTTACATTTAACATCAATGCATTCAGAAAACACAAATACATTAGTACAAAGATATGTTGAATTGTTTGTAACAGATTATTTTAACAGTCAATGAAAAGTCAAGTCTTGGAACCATTTTAACAAGAGCTTGGACTTTGGATAGTTGTGTCAAATAGCAATGTGACATAGGCCTGTCTATTTTTTTGTAGGCCACTCAGCCATGGTTCTTTGAAATCAACAAGATTTGTCTGGCTTTTGAGCTAAGACTACGTAATCGGTGTTTATTTTGCTTGAAACCAGCGTCATTTTTAACCTGTTTTGACGCAAGAAATAGACAGTTACGTTCTACTGAAAGTCCAAGGCCTTGTTAAAATGGTTCTATTTAACCACCAGCAGTCAAACTCAGGACCTCTGGCGTACTGTACTGTCGCTCTAACCACTAAGCTTCTGAGCTCCGAGATCTAATTTTGACTTACGGTCACCAAGTCATTAACCCAGTCTCATTAGACTACCAATATTATTATATTTGTCTTCAGAAATAGACACTGGAGAACCATACTCTCTGACAACGGCGTGTGATCTTGTTTCTTACCATGAGCAGCTATGTCAGGATCTGTGTGTGAACTGCCTTGTGAAGGATTGTCTATTTCGTCATGCTTTCTCTTTTTCTTGTGTTTTTTATGTCTACAAAATATCCGATTAACTGTTTGTATCAAAATTTATGTTCAACAGTTTATTTGTCTGAAGTAAAAATACGTTGAAATACATTTCAGATAGTACATTTAAAGAATTAAGATTGTTTTAAAATAATCCAACATTTTTCATACTATACTCACTTTTTCTCTTTATGTCCTTTTAATTTTAGCTTCCCGCCTTTAACAAATGAATAGGCATCAGCCATTTCTATCAACAATTTGAATTTTGTTTTTTAACAATTTATGGGCGCAGCCATTTTGAATTATAGTAAAAGGTGAACTGGTGTTGTTATTATTTTCCGGAATATTTTACCACAAGAAAGGTTCATCCCCAATTCACAAAAAAATAAAAAAGCTAAACATAGGTTCCAGCTGGTAAATTAGGTTTATATAGAACTAAGGTTTAAACTACGGTCCATACAAACATTAACGAATGTTTATCACAACAGCTCGTTAACAAAAGTTTATAGTCCTGACCAGTGGCGGATTCAAGGGGGGGCGCACCCGGCCCACCCGCTAAAATTGTCAAAATAAAGTTAAATCATATTTCTTCTGGCAAAGAAAATGTACAAATTGCGGGTCTTAATTATCAACTTTTTGGAAACTCATGGGATTTCTCTACATTAGACTAAATTCAACGGAGTAGTATGAATAAAACCCGTGTGTTCAATGGTGTACATAACGTACATAGAAAGCCCATTTTAGTTACGCTCTCCTTGGGTTCTAATGTGACCAGTCACACACTTTTAAGTAATTGGTTATACTAGTTTGTGTTTTTAACGACTCTTCCATGTTTATTATGATACAAGCTGGCATCGTTATCTTTTTTAAACTTCAATTACATCGTCCCATTGACCTAGATTTTTTTAAACTGATTAATTTACAGCCATTCGTAAGAAACTGAAAAAAATAAAAGAAAGTGTTTCTTTTTTTCAAGGCAGATGGTTTTGATGGGATTTCTGCAGGTCTTAAATCTACAAACCTTTAAAATTATAAATAATTTTATTACTTTTAAGTCTAAATATGAAGACTACAATTTTACCCTACAAAATCTCTAGAATCCAGGAGCTTCCGGGGGCTTCGCCCCCTGGACCCCCATAATATTAAAAGGAAATGTTTCTTTATATTTCTGCAAGGCAAAGGTTTTTGATGGGATTACTGCAGGTCTTAAATCTCCAAACCTTTAAAAATTGTAAACAATTGTTTTACTTTTAGGTATTCTTACGAGAAGAAATAGCACAAAAGTTTAAATATGAAGACTACAATTTTACCCTACAAAATCACTAGAATCCAGGAGCCCCCAGACCCCCTTCCTAAAACTGGCGCCTCCTCTAACTTCTAATCCTGGATCCGCCCCTGTAGACTGTTCGTAAACTGGTGAACGTCACGATGATGCGTTCCTCTAGATTTTAAACTGATCGTTGATAAGATTCATTATTTTGAACTACAGTTTACGAATATGAATCATAGAATATGTTTTTATAAACTATAGTAACGCGACACAGGCACCTGACGTTATAAATTTTTCTCATAATAAAAATATTTATTTTTATCACGAGAAAAATATATAACGTCAGGTGCCTGTGTAACGCGAGCATCTTTGTTTCAGTATGGCACGCCAAATTCACAAAAATGAGCTAAGCAATTTAGTTTCACAGTTGATAAACTAGGCTTATCGACTGTTTACGAACCGTTAACAATAGATTTTGCTGATAAATATAGATTCACATCTTTAACTAAATATAGGCATAATTTACATTCGTTAACTATAGTTAAGAGTTGTTAATTTACAATCGTGAAACTATACTATGTTTTGCAATCGCAAATGTTTGTTTTCAGTGTTAATTATAGTTTTACACTTCTAAAACATAGATAATCGCGTCAACTATGGTTTACAGATGTAAAGTATAGATTATCGTCGTTAACTATAGTTTTCTGTCCGTAAACTATAGTTTACAACCGTTTAACCTAGTTTATCGACTGCGAAACTATGATTAGCTCATTTTTGTGAATTTGGCGTGCCATATTTCAGAAGTAACACGGAAAACAATCATTAGCGATTAACCTAATTTATATCAATTATTATTTGTATTATGATATTATATATAATTTATTAGGCCCTTGACATTACTATTTAATGCAAATATGTTTATGTACCTCATGTACCATCGAATGTTATTGGTTTGAGAAAATAAATTGAATTAAATCAACTGTGAAACTATGTTTAGCTCATTTTTGTGAATTTGGCGTGCCATTATATAAATAGTGCCTGCTTGGGAGGGTACCAGTTGAAATTGACACCCCGAGAAAACCATTGTCAACCAGCGTCGGTTGACAATGGTTTTCTCGGGGTGTCAATTTCAACTGGTACCCTCCCAAGCAGTCGGTTGACAATGGTTTTCTCGGGGTGTCAATTTCAACTGGTACCCTCCCAAGCAGGCGGTTGACAATGGTTTTCTCGGGGTGTCAATTTCAACTGGTACCCTCCCAAGCAGGCACTATTTATTTTATTATACTGAATGTCTTAATTTCATAGCAAATTTTACTGCTTTTATTGCTAGCGCTACGTTAGTCTTTTTCACTTGAATACGCATGCTCGACTCCATAGTAGGGGATTCTGGGAATACTGTACCACTGTAGATAAACTGTACCATGTGAATTTCGTTTTATCATCTTCACACGAAGTTTTATGTTTTATTGTAAATGTCAAAATAGTAACAGTCGCTTAGGTCTTATTATGCAAAGTTATTTTAAATATTATAATAAATAGCTAGCTTTATTTTAACTACCTTCAAGCTCGGAAAACAACCTCGGATATGTTTTCCGAGCTTGACGGAAAGGCCCGAGAAGATACGATTGCTACAAAACGGTACCAATGGTTCTTGAAAATTTTCCCCTGGAAGTTGAAATTACAGTATATACATAATGATGAAGGCACAGTCAATGAGCTATGCCATTGCCGATGCTTCTGTGTTTTATGATGGCTACAGCGCTAGCTCACCAATCTTTTTAAAAGATAAGCTTGTATAGACAAGCTTATCTTTTAAAAAGATTGGTGAGCTAGCGCTGTAGCTATCATAAAACACAGAGGCATCGGCAATGGCATAGCTCATTGACTTTGCCTTAATCATTATGTATCTACTGTAATTTCAATTCGAGGTGAAAATTTTCAACCATTGGTACTGTTTTGTAGCAATCGTATCTTCTCGGGCCTTTCCGGCAAGCTCGAAAAATATATTCGAGGTTGTTTTCCGAGCTTGAAGGTAGTTAAGATAAAGCTAACTATTTATTATAATATTTAAAATAACTTTGCATTATAAGACCTAAGCGACTGTTACTTTTTTGACATTTACAATCAAACACAAAACTTCGTGTGAAGATGATAAAACGAAATTCACATGGTACAGTTTATCTACAGTAGTACAGTATTCCCAGAATCCCCTACTATGGAGTCGAGCATGCGTATTCCAGTGAAAAAGACTAACGTAGTTGCTAGCGCTCGAGAGCGCTAGCAAAAAGACGTGAGTTCTACGGCGAACCGTACGCGCATAATTTACGCGCATGTAACAATTCGTTCTATCGGCCCGTTGCCAAGTGTGTTGCTAACGCTGTGGGTATTAGAACGGATTGTCAACTGCGTCTAAACCAATCAGATTTCAGTATTTAACATTAAAGTATAATAAAATAGTTTGTGACCAAAATCTATGAATAATTAACAAATGTATTTCGCGATTTAACTGTGATATGTTTCAAACTAAAAGTTGTAAATTATTGTTCCATACATGTGAATCTATATATTTATCATGAAAATCTACTGTAAATTATTACGTACTGTATTTACAGACATGTCAAATTACATTAACAACTGTAAACTATAGTTTTACGGATGAAAACTTTGTTAACTATAATTCACGATCCACAAACTATAATTTACACCCGATTAATCTAGTTTATCAACGTTATGTTTTGCTCTTTTTTATTTTGTTAATTTGGTGTGCCATATCTTGACTTTAAAATATATTTTTGTAAACAATAAAGTTACAATCGTTAAAATGAACGATCTTTTTGACAAGTAATGTGTTTACCTTTACATAATTAGTGCTTCAAAACGGGGTACCGTGCATTTAAGAAATTGCAAATACATGCTAAACTGATGGAAGAATTTCAAAATCAAAGTACGAATATACTCGTGGGTATTGAACTTTCAAGCCAGTAAAAGCATTGAAAGGTTTTGTAAAATTGTAACTATGGCGTAACGTCTTTTATCATGATCAAAATTTTTCATAATACTTTATACTTGATATTCAGTTACAATTCCTAGTAAATCCTTATGTAGAGATTAAACTATGGAACGCCTCAACTGTCTTATCAGGATATCGAACATTCGTATTATACTGCTTTATAATTGATGGTATAAATTTTGTCTTTATTCGGTGATATCTCTTCATTTTATGATGAAAAATGATGTGACTTCTCCAATACATGATGATAATTTGACATTACTTGTTTATACTTCTTCATTATATATGATGCTGGTATTTTGACATTAGGACACTCTAATTGTTTGTATATTTAAAAAATGAAATCTACTTCTTTGGTGATTCATGCTGGTATAAAGGTAGCGACATTGCAGAACAAAATACACAACCCGCGTTAGCGGACAATGTTAATTTTTTCTGCAATGATCGCTACATTCATAGCCCGCATGAATCATCAGAGAAAGTATTTTATTGTTTATATTTACATTTTTCTTTTAAAAAATTGTTGAATTAATCATAAATTAAGAGTAAGTATAAAAGTAACTAAATTATTGTTTAATGTGCATCACTTCGTTAGATAGAAGAAATACTATAGTAGCCAATCCTCTTGCATATTGGAACATGGTTATTTCGTGCAGTCCGTAATGGTTTTTTTTGTTGTTGTTGAAGGTTTTGACCGATCGATAATCTGGTTAATAAACTGGTTATAGTCTGTCCCAAGTTATTGCTTCCATCTCTTTTTGATGATTTTTAATTAAAATACACATACCTGTGAAAGAAATGCTGTTGAAATAGATAAAAGGGAAAATATCCAAGATATCTTCATTGACAAATTATCATTTTTCACTCATAAAAGTTCACAGGAACGAAAACAAATTTCTTACGGAGATTTATAATGGGAAATGTTTACATCTTTTCTCCATTCGGAAGTTCTCGGGACACCTCGCACAATTTTTCAACGTTATCATCCGGGCGTAATAATGGCTGATGCAATGCTAAATCTCCGTAGACTTTCTATTTTGGGATGTGTATTGAAACCTGAAGCGGTAGAGGGGGCGTTTCAAAACAGATAATCTGGACATTTTTCATATTAGTGGGTGAACGTAGTTTGATCATAAAGGTATTTATTATTATCGAAATATCAAGCGAAAAGTGGTGGAAGCAAAAACTCGGGACAGAGTATAGAACTGGATCGTGAAAGAAATAGAGGAGAAAATACTCAGTGAATGTAAAGGATGACTGCACTTAGCGCCGGGTTTTGGGCCCTTTTCGGTCGCTTATTTTGCGTATATTTCTTAACCTAATATCACTTTTGTTTATTTTATTAAAGAGTCTTGTCAATTTCCAACATAAATGAAGATTTTATTTCACCAATGAAATTTTAATTGTAAAGTTTTCTTTTCGTGAGGTTTAAGTTTAACGTGAAGTTGCGGTTAGCCCGGTAGCATGCCACTCGGCTTTCTACTAAAATACTACCCAACTTTCACGAACGTATCTTGTATTTGATTTGTATTGTTAACTGTAAATTGTAGTGTAAAAGTTCTTAAAATCCATATGGTGAATTCAGGGGAAAGCTCAATTCGTTACACGCGCTCAAGTTTACGCTGAATAAAAACTCCAAAACGAAACAAAACTTTCAACAAGTTGTATTTAAGTTTGTGAAATAAACGGTACATGGTATTCCAATGAAAACCGATTCTCGGAGTTCCGAGATGACAATTTAATAACGTGCGGAGATTCCAGCACGGACAGTCCGATATAATTCTGTACATAAAATCAACACTAACGTGCGGAAATCCAGCACAGTTAGTCCGACATAACACACTCACTCCATTCACGTGCGGGGATCCAGCACAGTTAGTCCAACCGTACTCTTCCAGATCTTAAACCATTCTCTCTTACAATTTTTTTTTTGACAGGCATTGCTTTTTTTTTATGACAAAGAGATGGTAATGACATGCCAGAAAAATAAACATTCACACATATAGCTGTTAAGATAATTTCGCACTTCTATTGTCCAACAATTATTTAATTTGCCAGGAGATTAAGTTAAGTATATAGATATCAAAGACTAGTGTCAAGAGGATTAACATTTTTGTCCCATAAAAGCATCTCCGTTTGTTTGTTTGGTTATTTTTTTTGGTTACAAACTATATTGCGTAATTAATCTGAGAAAAAAAATTAAACTTAAGTTCTCATAACAGCTTGTAAATTTTAAATCGATAACCTGTTACATTAAAAGTTTAAAATCGAAGATTTCTAAACTTATTCATAACAATCTCTCTCACAGCCTTAATGAACTCTGTCCCAGAGTTCTACTTTGACAAAATTAAGCTTTAAAAACAATGCAAACATACTAATTTGACAAAAAATCACAATATAATTTGATTCAAAGCCAGGTCTTTAATATTTCTCTCATAAGTTTGTGTAAGTTCTCTCAATCTGGAAATTTCTCTAATTATTTTTAGATTGTTATAGATAAGTTTAGAAATCTTCGATTTTAAACTTTTAATGTAACATTTAGACTTTGATACAATAAACTCATTCTATGTTTTTCCCCTTACAACTTTCGAAAAAAAGAGAATTTTCGCTTATCTGCCCTTGGTCTAACATAAGATTAATATGCATGGGAGGTGGAGCTGACATTATCAGAATGGAACTAAAATTAGACTAGCATAAATAACAATCCCATGTATTAAAAATTATGTAATCACTCTTTCACCGTAGCTCTTTCTATTCTATATGGTACAAGTATATTTACTGTGGTTTCAACGATAAGACCACGCCCGTGTAAGTACAGAAGACTTTAAATCAATGCTTGACAACTTGACGTGTTCGAAAACATTGTCCTAGTTAGCACAAAACATGCTACCTTACACGTCACGTGATAGAATTTTGTATTCACAAAGTTACCTGAGGTGAGAAATCACGTGGTGAATTATAATATATTCAACATGTATCAACCCTTGGTTACAACAGAGAAAGCGAAAGCAAGAAGAACCACGAGCGTGTGTTTGTCTATTAATCTCCCTTTGACATAACTTAGATTATGCAAATATACTGTTAAACGGAGAACAATAGACAAACATGCGCTGACTATGTATGAAGTCAGTATAAAAGTGGGCGTTCTCATTATCGTATGGAGATTAAAAAAATCGTGATGACCCCTGCCTATGAAACCATATTCGCACTTGGTAACAACATACTTTTATTTAACGCAATTACGTAAAGTTGCAGTTTAGATGTTGACGATTTCTGCAATTGAAAGAAAAATTCTTCTTTTAAAAGTTATTTTCTCGCAAATATCGCATGTCCTTTATATACTGATACTAGGTAGTATATAATGACCAGTAAATAAAATAAATAAATAAATAAAATACACTTGAAATCAACGCTTACAGCGAACGAGTTGTGTGTCAGCGTTTTCATAGCTTTACGCTTCAAATTACAGCATAATCTACTGTTTCGAATAATTGATAATTTTAACAAAAATTCAAAGTATGCAATACAAACCTATACATGTACATGTACTTGTATGTGTGTAATTAGCACACTCTGTAATTTTTTAATGATGTATATGATGACATATAATAGAATATGAATTTTAAATTCTCCCCTATATACTTGTAAAGTTTGTTGATAAAACGAACGATAAGTTTTTCAAAGTTTTTAATTTCAAAATAATTTAAGATGTTTTGCACACTTAAGATCGAGGTACTTAATATTAGCGTGTATAATTTTTCCAACTTCATGAACATATACGATATATATAAACTATATATTATATATATATATACACAGTTATTTTCAAAATAATTTAACGCAGTAAAATGATAGTTATTTGATTATAAGAGGTGCCCGTGACGTTTGCTGTATTTTGGGTCGGGATCGACCTACAAAATCCATTCCGACTTTGTCAACAGGAAGTCGTAATGTGACGGTAATGACATAAAAAAAACCAAAAAGTCAAAGATTGAAAGAAACGTAATTCATCATTTTATAAGTAATTAGATTTCATAGTTCACAAGGAATACAGTTAGAATAAGGAACCATCTGGTGAGTTTTTATTGAATGGCGAGTGTTTTAACGTGCAATAAGGAAATATTGGGCAGATACATTCCTGTCTGGTTATTAATTTACATGATTTAGAATTTTGTTGTTGTTGTTATAAGCTCAAAACAGAAATAAATAGACTTTAAGGATACATATATTTCTTTATTCAAGTTAAAATTCAAATGATCATGAATTCCCATTCGATTACCTATTTTGTAGGAATTATTAAATCACAAAGATGAAGATGACCTCCTCTCTCTCTCTCTCTTTCTCTGTCTCTCTCTACTTAAATCATGTATAATAGAGTTTTCACTTTGAAAAAAATATGAATGGAAAACACTTGAGATTTCTGTGCTCTTGTAAACACATACACGCTGAACACTTCAAGGATCACAATGATCATTTGGTACTGTGTTTCTAAATCCTGTTTCAGCCGAATATTTTCCTTTAATTTTCTTTCTCTTTAATTTTTCTTTCCTAAAACAGTGATGATTACAGTGTCATTAAACGAATACATGTATGTGAATTGTCATAAAACAAAATATGTTAACATTTGAGGTTATACAATACATTTCTATTTTACAAAAGTTTACCAAAAAACAACATACTTTATTTGGGAAAGTACAAAGAATGTTATAGCTGCAGGTCTGTAGCTCCCGGTCTGAAAAAGTTCAAATGGACGACCTGGGAGCTACAGTGCCTCCCATATTAAAAACCTGCGATTTACGGCGCACAAAAAATGGCGCTAGTTTTGGACTGATTAACCTTATTTCCACACAAATTCTGTGAAAACAATTAGTACCATTAAATTTTTCAGGAAATTTACTACTGATATTGTCACTTTACTTGCCTCAGAGTTTCTCTTAAACATGCTAACCGACCTCGAAAAATGAAGTACATTAATTTACGTCGAGATCGAGAGTCGCCATTTTCCCATGTAAACAAACTGCACCACATCACTTTACTTTAAGTAACTTGCCTCTGATATTCTTTTAAACACCATCACCAGCCCCGTAAAGTGATGTGGTGCAGTTTGTTTACATGGGAAAATGGCGACTCTCGATCTCGACGTAAATTAATGTACTTCATTTTTCGAGGTCGGTTAGCATGTTTAAGAGAAACTCTGAGGCAAGTAAAGTGACAATATCAGTAGTAAATTTCCTGAAAAATTTAATGGTACTGATTGTTTTCACAGAATTTGTGTGGAAATAAGGTTAATCAGTCCAAAACTAGCGCCTAATTCAGTATTGAGAAAATCTTGTTCAGGACCAAACATGAACTCAATAAATGATACTGGATGAATTAAAGTCAATGAAATTTTTTTCTAGAAATTTCAAGCAAAATCAGTAATTGGTGATTCAAATGAACGCTAACCTTTATCAACAAATTCTGTACATAAAGCTTTGCGTATATCTCGGTGCTGTTTATACATGTATTTGTTCTCAAGATTTAAAAAAAAATAAAAACTAAAGTAATTGAAAGGTATTTAATTACATTTGTCAAAGTAATTGAGAGTAATTAATTACATTTGAAAAAATCCATGTAATTGCATGTAATTGATAAAATGTTCAATGTATTTCAAAGTATTTAATTACATTTCAAAGTAATTGACCCCAACCTTGCCATGGATTATCTTATCCTGAGTTTCTGAGAAATCACGAAGATTGTTTACTGTAGTGTTTTGTGGATTACTGAGTTTTATTTGTTCAAATTTATCTCAGGAATTAGATAAAAAGCACTGACCAAGAATTTTTGCCATAATTCCACCATATTTCTTGATTGATGTAGATATATTGTCAGATAAAGCTCCAAAGGGACCTATCTGAAAAAAAAAAATGATTTTTATATAAATTTTTATAATGTACGAAGTTTGCTGATTATTCATTTTATACTAAAAAAACAATGTTAGAGTCTTGTAGATTAAGTAAAGGAAAGGGGTCATGGACATACCAGTACTAGTCAGACAGTGTACTGTAGATGTCATCTATATGACATCTATTCTTGAAAAACTAGTTCTTTAAAAAATAAAAAATCATATACTTAATCAAAATCAGCATCTGAGTAATTATGATATTGAATATGCAGCTAATTATCATTCCGTCTCATCCATATCTTTTAATACCGGTACACTTCAAGACAAAGTTTATCAGTTAAAACTCATACCTGGCAGCTTTTTAAAGGAAAAAGAAAAAGATCTGTTTAAAACAAAAACACAATATGGCCATGGGGCTCTTTATATTTTACTGTTAAAAAATAAAATATTAATTGCATTTATATTAATTGGGGTTAATTTTCACAGATTCCTTCAACAGACTAAAAAACTTATTATTAACTGGCCACATGTAATTATAATCTAACATTTCATTCAAAATAAGCATTTTCACAATGACATATTATTAATATATACATATGTGTGATGCACTGTGATATCTAGGTAATGATGACACGTATGTACAAAGTCAAAGGCTAATATAATGTGACTTTTATAGAATCATAAGGCTACTGGGTAAGTGGAAAACAAATTACCCATCAGATGTACCTCTAACTGTGAAATTAGATAGGATTTCATAAGCTATATTAAACTTTTTTTTTTAGGAAAGAAGAATTCCATATATTTTTATTATTCCTGGTGTTCAATTTGAATGTTTTTAATATCTTTATATCGTATACTTATAGAAAATATACCCTTTTCCGCCCTGTGTGATATCAACAGAAAATTCGTCTACCCCTGTGATATAAACCCTAGGGGTGTGATATAAGATTTATATCACACCCTTCTCCGGCAATCTTCGGATGTTATATCACACCCCTTTCCGTTAATCATCTGCTATTATGACGTAGAGTTCGGTATGCGTCGATCAACTCTGATCTCCCGAGTATGACGTCAAATAGTTACGTCGACGTTAACTTGGTATACAAACAGCTCAAAAAATTCAGGGAAGTTTATAAGAGATGGAATATGTAGACACGGAGCGATGCGTTAACAATTATTATTCATCACATGATTTTTTTTTATTGTTTCTTTCATATTTTCTATAAGCATATGATATAAAAATCATAACATGGCAATTTTTATATCGCATCCTATATTAGCCCTCGGTCGCTGTATATCAGCCTCGAGCCTGACGGCTCTTGGGCTGATATACAGTGACCTCGGGCTAATATAGGATGCGATATAAAAATTGCCATGTAATAATCTATATATACAGAGCTCTTAAATTCTTTTCAATGAGATCAATATTGGCAATCTAAAAATGGCCACATCCACCTATTCCTCTTATTGGCTTTAAGGTGGTATATGGGACATCTGTCGATATTAATGTAGATCAAAGTACATTATAATTGAAATACTTTCATCAGTCTAGAATTTCAAATTTCACAATATTTAACCAAAAAATACGCTTTAAAAATTGTTAGAAAGGTGAAAATTTTAAAATCCCAAACGGGATTTGAACTCCTGACTTACAGATCCGTAGTGAACCCTCTAACCCACTGCGCTACACTGTAATATGAAAATTTTGGGAAAGAAACTTTTTATAAAATTATACTTGATTTTATTGTTTATTTCGATAAATAATATATGTCACATCATGAAGGTGTCCCATACCACCTTAAAGGCTAAATGCTTATTTGTTGTTGGATTTTTGGGGAGGGGGGGGGGTGTTTTATAGACGAGGATACCTAGTATGCAAATACCGGTATAATCAGAGGCAGTTTAAATTATTTTTTTCTGTGTTTATAAGAATAATGGCAAACCAGGACCCAGTACCGGTATTTTTATAGAGATACAACCAGATTCAGTTTCAGTGATCAACATTTTCATTGTGTATTCTATGAACTTTGTAGAAAATAGATTTAATTAAATCGCCTTGTTTATTAAAGAACTTGACCATCCGATCCTACTTTGATGTAAACATGTTCTACAAAACTATTCATCCATGACTTTATTTAGGAATTTTGTTTAAAGGGTATGTGTCTTGTTCAGGACTGTGGATGTACAAGTTACTGAATTGAACTTGTAAGTAAAATGTATGCCAAGCAAACAGGATGTTGAAATGCACATTTTTATTTACATTGTAGAATTCTTTAGTCTGCAATGAGTGCCAATTTATCTCTAAAAGGAGTGTTCAGTTATGTAAATGTTTACAAACAATAAGAGTATTTTTTATTTTTATGACTTTCATGGAATGCAGTGAAAATGTCGGGTGAGTTTTATCATAATGATTTCTTTCTTGGGAATTTAAAGCTTACTGTGGAATTATTTTAGTTTTTTTCCTTTTAGAGTGCCCATTTCTGATGTTTGATGATATCATTGACTATACTGAGATTTTTTTTTTCCATTTTCTTACCAAAAATGAAGATATGTTTACATAATTATGCAAATTACTGAAAAACACTGAAGTATAACAAAAATCTGTAATGTGTTGGAGTATAATTATATTTATCAGAACAATACATATACCTGGTACTATTATACAGGTATTGAATTATTAGTTTTATATCTACATACAGTACCTTAAGTGGATTATAAAGAAGTCAGTGCACCCAATACCAATTTAGAACCGTTTTAACAAGAGCTTGGACTTTCGGTGGGATGTTACTATCTAGTTTACTCATCAAAACAAGCTTTCAAATAATTGACCTCCTTTCTTCTAATTCGCTAAGAGAAGCTCATTAATATTCATAGACTGTCAAAACTGGAAAGATCTGCTCTGCTGGGTGAAATTGACGCTGTTTCAGCGAAATATGCATCCCTGTGTGAAGTCGGACGAGTGTCATTGCGTTCAATGTATCATATCTATTATCCAATGACTGGACAGTTAACCACGAGTAGACCCTGCCTTCATCAAAACGGAGTTTGTCACATACTACCCAAAGTCCAAGCTCTTGTTAAAACGGTTCTATCTTTTTTGTCCATATCTTTCCAAACCCAAATGAATTTGATTTAAAAAAGAATGAATATAGTGAACTCAAATATTGATATCATCATCTGTGTGTATTACTGTGGATTATTTGGGCTTTTTATTTTTGCATTGTTATAAATACTGTCATTTTTTTTCTTCATATTTTTGATTAAGATCTGGTATTAAGAAGTTGATTGTAGTGACCTATTAAACACTTGTGTCTAATTTTAGTTGGGATGATGGTGATTGTGATGTTTATATGTTGGACTTGATTTGAATGCTGTGGAATCATCATTGCTCATATTGGCTGTGTGTTCATGCATTTGATGGATACTACTATAGCCACAAAATTACATACCCATATACATGTGTACTAATACTCTTATTGTTTACCAGTACTTTTTTTTTTTTCCATGAGTTAAGAGTTTTGATTTGGTGAATATGAATGATTCCACAGTATATAGCTATATTGCTGACAAAATGTATATGGTGGCAGTAAGATGATATGAATTTGGCTAGCGTTCCATCTGAATGTCTAGCTTGTTTGTGAATTTAAAGTAATAATTGTTGAATATCTTTGATATCATAGGTGAAAAAGAAATGGAGAAAATAACAGAGCTTCACGTAGATGGAATGACTTGCAAGTCTTGTGTTCAAAAGATTCAAGATCACATGACCCAGGAGCCAGGGGTTATAAGTATTCAGGTACGTCACAGAGTGGCTGATGACTAGAGGAGGTGGGGCGGGGGCGACAGGTTCTTGAAAATTGAACAATAAAATTATCAGCCAGCACATTTATCATGTGTCCTGGTGTGTGCACACTGTCCTACAAGTGTGACACACTTGAACAGGATATTGAAGCGAGTGTATCGTGTGCATTGAGTACGTGTGAGATAGATGTTTAAATTTTAGTTGGAAGTAGGACAGACCTTATCATGCTTAGTCTGAAATTTAACATGAATGATGATGATGTTTTAGTTTTTTTAATGTTAGGTACTGGTTTAATTATTGGGTTTATTTGAAGAGATATTCAAATTTAAAACAATTAAATTGGGGCATGTAATATTCTTGTACTTGATTAAATATACATATATAAAAAGGGAGCAGAAACATTAAAAAGAAAAGGGCAATGATAGTTTCAGACAACAAAATCTGTATTTTTATCAACTCAGACGTCTGACAAAAATGTTCTAAAAATAAATATGTTTAAAAATTCCTGAATCGCTAGATTTAATTTGGTTGGAAAAAACTTCTATGTTTATATGAAAAAATTAGTTACAACATATTTGAAACAAATGTTTCATTTACCTGTTTTAATAGACTCGTTGCAAAGAAAAAGTTGGTTTCTAGTCATGGAGAGGGAAGTGTGTTTCTGTCCCTAAGTTGTTGGTCACTGAGAAGTGAAGTTTGTCTTCTCTGTCCATATATGCTTCTTTATAGCTAGGGTGGGGTTTTCCACCACTTGGTCAGGGAGGGTGTTTTCTTATCCTCTCTCTTTTACAGAGGCACGAAGGCATTTTCTGTATAACCATGCAGAAATCCTCCCGAGTCCAGTATATGTTTGTCACAGCACAAGCTTAAAATGTTAAGAGATAGATTCTGAAATAGGTTTATCAGTTCAGGAGGCCAGGGTACAAGATAACGTCCCTCCAGTTTTCTCCTGTTAACTGACATTTATACAGGTAGTGTTAGTGGAATGTTTGTATGAAGGGTTTCCTGGGCCAGACATTGTCATAGACAGTATACAGCGAATGCCCTAGGGCTTAAAGATAGTTACCTTTTGATGGAACATGTGTTTTTCTAATTGGAGGCCAACAACAGTGTATTGAATACTTAATTCTTACCTGATCATGAGATATTTACTTCATTTTGTGGAATTCTCATGAGAAATATCTGTAGAGAGGAGAGAGAAAATGCTGTCTCGCTGTTGAATAGCTGCTGTATCTGCACAAATTACTTTTGTTTGTACAGTGAACATTTAGGACGACGGTCTGATGACCTGTAAACAAGGAGATAATGTGTAGTATGATTAACTATCGGAAATTCTCGCTTATAGGAGTTTCTCGAGCACGTGACTTCATCCTTCAATAAGTTTTCAGGAAACTCCTAACGTCAGTTATTTATTGGACGTAATGAGTGCAAAAGTTTGTGTCAACTGATTTACATGTTATATAGAACAACAATTTCTAGTCAGACAGATTTTTATTGAGTTCGCCATGGCTAAACAAGGGAAATACATGCCATTACCGGTAAGATTTTGTTTATGTTGTGATTTTAACAGGGGGAAAAGAAGGTCAGAATTTTAAGATTGTAGCAAGAGACTATATCATATTGAGGAAATCAGAATTGAATTGAACATCATATTATGACTTACCGTAATATTTTATGACTATATAAATGAAGTGTTGACTATTTAGATAAATATAAAACATTTTATAAAAATTGACATGTCTTTGGTTAATGTATTAAACCTTGGACATAAATATTATGAGAGAGAGAGAGAGAGAGAGAGAGAGAGAGAGAGAGAGAGTACTATATACAGATGTAAGACTATCAGGTTGGAGACTTTTATCAATTGTTAATTGTTCAATGATATGTTATGGCTCATTGCTATTCATGTCACAACTAACCTTTATGATAAGTGTTTTGTATAGATAACTTGATCACCCTAGATTTAGTCTCATTCCTTGCCATCCCTTTTTCTTTAACATTCTATATTATCATCTTATAAGGAACGTGACATACATTTGATATGTAACAATTAAGTTTTAACCCACAACATCACATGTCTTTGTTAATCATATGACTTGGAGCAGTAAGAGTGGACTGGGCTGATAATTTAGAACATAGCCTCTTGAGATGACAATAGATGTTTGATGTGGTACACTGTGATTGAACAGTGTAAGTTCCCGTTTTTTGGGGACGTGTGACCTATATATGTACAACAATAAATGGTTAATTGTGATCTGATGCGAATTTCCTATTTATAAGAATTAGTCCCATTGTTTGAAATAAGTAAAAATGTTCTATATACCAGTAATTGTGACGATACAGGATTTTCTTCATGTTTGAGGAAAATGATTAGACTTTTAGTGGAAAGTAAAATCACTACAATATAAAAAAGACTTAGAAATAAAGCCACTTTAAGATGGTGATAAAAGTATCTATGTTAATCTAGTCAAACATGCTTAGCTCTAGACTGGGATATGTTTTTTCCTCAGTGTTTGTGTTTCAAACCGTTACGATAATGATCAATTACGTTGTTTGTTAAATGGATGTGCAGCCAAACGAAACATTAAATTAAAAGGATAGGCAGGTCTACAGTAATAAATAAATCTTTGTCAAGTACAAAAAAAATAACATCCTTATTGGGTTTTCCCCTAATACCAAACAAGTTTATTGAATGGCAGCTGTATGAAAAGAAATCAATACATGAAGATAAAGCTAGATAAGAAATGGAAACCTCTGTCATATTAAGGACAGGTGAATTGAACTCAGATATTCATCTCACACTGCTAGCCCACAAGGACACTGTACATCTTGGGTTGTTTTTTTTTAATAAAGGCATTTTTTGTATGCAAGTACACGATTTGGTAATTTATGTTAACCATTTTTTACATACCTTATTTTTTTGTATGCAAGTACATGCTCATGTAATTTAGGTTAACTATTGGGCAAACTTTTCTAGATACAGACAAAATATACTGATTTAACCACAGCCTTAGAATGATGATCATGTTGTGACAAGTGCTCTTCAGACTTGACGTGTAATCATTTTCTCCCTAAATCACACTCCTACATGTAAATTAACAGATCAGTTAAGTATGAACTGTCTTTACGTCATAGTAGGAAGGGGTTTTCTTCTGAGAAAATTGCATTTATTTTTTGGGGATAGTCCCCTAATGTAAATTTGATAGATATATTAATGCATGAAAATGGTTTTATTTCTAACCACTAGACATATCGTTCTGAAATAAGACAAGATATTTAGATTTGTCTCCAAAAATTCATTAAAAATTAGCTACCGTAAATAGATTTAGACAATATTAATCTTTAATTATCAATTGAATTATCTGATTTTCAATGCAGTCCTTTACTTTGTCTTTATAATTAAGTTGTTGTGACTGTCAGGCATTTTATTTCAATCTAATACACAGCAATATGTACGTTTGATATGTATACATGTATTAATGACCGTGGATTGAAAATTAAGAAAGCTACATGTAGCTTATTTTTAAAGATGTTGTATACGTAGTTTAGATTGAAACTGCGTTATCTGTCTTGACAATATTTTATATTCCTTGGTTTTAATAAAACAATTAATAATATCAACCTGTGCAAATTAGGAATGAATATTTATTAGAATAGGTATTGAAAAATTACTTTGAACATATGTTCCATACAATTTTGTTTCGACAGCCTCTTTTCATTTATTGTATTGAAATAATGTACCAATAGACATAAAACACAGAATGATAATGAATTCAGTTACCGAATAGTTAAGGATTGAAAAATGTGTGTACCGTAAGTTATTATAAATGTCTAAGAGAATCACGTACATAACACATATATGATACATTCATGACTTGCATCCATTAACAAATTCATTCTTGATTTCTAATTTCTATTACTGCTGTAAAAGTAAGGAAAAGAAACAAAATGTAGATGACTTTGGCCACTTTGCTTGGTGTGGTACATAAAAATACCCAATGCTTGCATTGTAAAATGAAAAACTAAATGCATAGTTCACAAGTTTTTTTCCATAAACGAACTGTATATATTTGCAGGTGTATATGGAGGAAAAAGAAGCAAAGATTGCATACAGTCCAACTGAAACCTCCCCACCCATACTTGCAGAAAAAATCTCTGACCTGGGTTTCCCATCAAAGATTAAGTTGGTTCACCCAGTCAGGGGAGATAACTGCCAAGATGCTATTATCAATGTAGAGGGCATGACCTGTCAGTCATGTGTCAAATCCATAGAATCCAAGATCTCCGAGGTCAGTGGAGTCCTCGGTATAACCGTGTCTTTGGATAAGAAGCAGGCCTACGTCCAGTTCAACCCTGGCAAAGTATCCGCAGAAAACATTGCCAAAGCCATTGACGATATGGGGTTTGAGGCATCAGTTCACTCAATTACGCGGGACAAGGGTCTGACCACCAAGATTGGGGTGGAGGGCATGACATGTCAATCTTGCGTCAAGTCTATTGAGTCTACGATAGGAAGCAAACCAGGAGTGAGAGAAATAAAGGTGTCACTTGATGATAAAGAGGCTTATATAGTGTATGACCCCACCCTGACAAACCCTGGCACCCTCAGGGATCAGATTGATGATATGGGATTTGGTGCCACACTGATGAGAGATTCTTCCGTCGACACTGAATTTGACCGCTTGGCCTCACGACAGTCCTCCACAAGGTCGGTCCAGAGTGAGTTAGTCTGCCAGATATCAGTCATTGGAATGACCTGCCATTCATGTGTGAAGAACATTGAGACCAATATCTCACCCAAACCAGGGATCAAGTCCATATCTGTATCACTGGAGACAGAAACAGCCACAGTGACTTACAACCCACTTGTAACCTCTCCAACAGCCATTGCCACAATGATCGACGACATGGGGTTTGAGGCCTCTGTACAGGACTCTGACACAGAGCCAGCCGTTGAAACTGTGGTCATAGGGGTTCAAGGCATGACCTGCCACTCTTGTGTGAAAAGTATTGAGGACCACATATCCCAGAATCCTGCTGTCAAATCAATCAAAGTCTCCCTGGCAGATCAGAATGCAACCATTGAGTATTATCCAGGCAGAGCCACACCTTCTGCTCTGAAGGATGCCATTGATGACATGGGCTTCACTGCATCCTTATCAATAGGTATACCTTATAGTTTGTTCTTCAGTGTACACTCATATAACATTTGGTTATACATGTATAGTGATAATGATTTTCCTACCGAAAAATCTAGTTACATGTGTAATTGATATCTACATAATTATAGAATATCTTGCAAGTTTTATGGCTTGACAGTTTTTGAAGTTATCTCCCTTATTCCTAGGTCTATTGTACCTTACCTGAATCTATGCAATTCAGTATACCTCGCTTTGTATTATAGACATTATCTTTTTTATTCAGATAATCCAGAAGTACAGGTTGTACAGCCCAAGAAGAATGGTCCAGCCAAACCGACCCCTTCTACCTCCTCCAGCATACAGATGGAGCCGGACAGAGGGTCGGTGTCCTACAGAAAGAGTGGGGCCGGGGTTGACGATGACCTGGAGAAGTGCTTCCTGAGAGTATCCGGAATGACATGTGCTTCCTGTGTGGCCACCATTGAGAAGAATCTGATGAAAGTTGAGGGTAAGACATCCAGAGAGAGTTACCATCCTGATGTTGAAACCAAAAGAAATCAAGAAATATAAAGACTGTAGTTCTTATTATATTAATAAGTACTGGTATTACCGCTTTATTGTGAAATTTTAGTTAGAAACTTTGTTTACGCAAAATCTCCAACTTCGTCAAGTTAGTAGGTTGGAGATTCTGATTCGCATCTTTGAGAGGTTAACGGGTACATGTATACATAAATTATATAACATATCTTGTCACAAAACAGTAAAATTTCGAAATGTTCGTATGTATTTTAATTGATCTTAACGTTTTCTTTTTTTTTCTTTTTAAAGGAATACACAGTTGTTTGGTTGCGTTAATGGCCCAGAAAGCAGAGGTGAAATATGACCCTGCTTACCTGTTGCCCTCGCAGATTGCAGCCAAAATCTCCAGTCTGGGGTTTGAGGCCACTGTTTTGGAGAATGAAGGCTTTGGTCATGGAGTAGTAGAGCTTCTGGTATGTACCAACAAAAGTCTAAATGAAAAAAAAACCTGGAGATTTGATTCTTGAAATGCTAAATGCAGAGAGCAAGTTTCTTGAGACATTTAATTGCTTATTGTAGATCACAGGAATGACTTGTTCATCATGCGTGCACATGATTGAGTCCTCCATCATGAAGAAGCCCGGGGTACTCTCGGCTTCCGTGGCTCTATCTACCTGTAAGGGAAAGTTCACCTATAACCCCGAGGTCACAGGTCCGAGGGCAATCATTGAGGCTATCAAGGTAAAGTCTTGGATATCTTTACAAATGCATGAATGTGTACCTTCAAAATAATGATAAAACTATTCAATACCATCTTTATATAAATGAAAAAAAATAAAAAGTTAATTGCGGTTCATATGGTTTATTTTGTGGGTTTTATTTTCAGTCTTTGGGATATGAAGCAGAGTTGTACACTGACAATGATCAAGATGCTGCACGTTATGACCACAGAGATGAAATCAAAAGGTTTGTACTAATTTCTTAAGCTTAGATATCTGATAGCATGTACTGTTTTTGTGAAATTGGATCAGTCATAAAGAGATATCAAAAAATCATTTACAATTCTATATCATCACAGATGGAGAACTTCATTCCTATGGTCATTGATCTTTGGGGTTCCCTCCATGGTGATAATGCTGTACTTCATGTTTGCCTCTCCCCCTGTTGACCACACTCCTGAAGCCAACTCTACAGGGGGAAATCACACGACCGTCAAGCCCCAGATGTCTTCTGATGGCCACTACCAGATCATGATTTTACCTGGCCTTTCACTGGATAACCTGCTTATGTTCATTTTGGCTACACCTGTACAGGTCAGTATATAGAAGCTGCATGTTACAGTGTTAATATTTGTTGGGGAATAATTTTTATTGGTTTCTGAGTATTAAGTATGTCTGTTTCAACAGATTTATATCCACCCCAAACCATGAATGGCATTTTATACTCTCTAATTCCTATGAAATATATACATACATGTATATATGTATCCTTAAAATAAAACAGCAATTTTTTATATTGAGTAGAAAATATTTATACTAGCTCATTAAATTCTATGATCTTACAATATATTGTATTACAACCTGTACAAGCTCAGTTCTGAGTTGTTTGAGGAAAAGTACACCGTAAATGACATCTCTTCTTATTTCTTTCAGTTTATTGGAGGACGATACTTCTACATCCAAGCCTTTAAAGCTCTCCGACACGGCGCCTCCAACATGGACGTGCTGGTGGTTCTCGCCACCACCATCTCCTATGTGTACTCCTGTGTGGTGGTCATTGTGGCCATGATCATGAAGGAAGCCACCAGTCCTGTCACGTTCTTTGAGACCACCCCTATGTTGATGGTGTTTATATCACTCGGTAGATGGTTGGAACATGTAGCCAAGGTAAGGCAGTCAACATCTTTATCAGTTTATATACATGTGCATTAACATTAGATAAGTTTAAAAATTCATGAAAATTAGCCATTTTTTATAAATACTGAATATTTTTTTCAAACTATGTGTACTTGATTTTCATGCAAATATTTGGTTGAGTTTATAATTTTTCAATATTTTTTATTATTTGCCCATCTTCATGAACTGTATGGAATGATTTAGTTGTTACTAGGTTATGTTCTTATTTTTAATAATATGTTTTGTAGGGTAAAACATCAGAAGCTCTGGCCAAGCTGATGTCTCTGCAGGCTTCTGAGGCTGTGCTTGTGGAAATCGACAAAGAGTTCAACATTCTGAATGAACAAACAATTAGTGTGGAATTAGTGCAAAGGGGTGATGTGATGAAGGTGAGAAAACTTCAGTTTATGAATTGAAAGACTATAACCCTATAAGTAAATCATGTTTAAAGAAAATGACCCAGTAACACAAATATCTTCATCATTTCAGGTTGTTCCTGGTGAGAAGATTCCAGTGGATGCCAAGATCATTGAGGGAATCACGACTTGTGACGAGTCACTCATTACAGGGGAGTCCATGCCTGTATCAAAGAGACCAGGTCAGAGCTTGTGTATGCTTGTACATTAAAGACATTGAATATTTTCTACTCAGTTTTTGAGCTGACATAAATATACGTAGATTTACTTTTTTCACTTTCCCCACTTCATCAATGGTGCTTCTGTGATATTGAATATTTTCTATTCAGATTTTCTAAATATTTGTATCTGATATGTAGATTTATTCAATCTGTTTTCCCATTTTATCGTAGGCGCCTCTGTGATCGGTGGCTCCATCAATCAGCACGGTATGATCCTGATAGAGGCCACCCATGTGGGTGCAGATACCACTCTGTCACAGATTGTTAAACTGGTGGAGGAGGCCCAGACTTCCAAGGTAGACAACTCAAACTAAATCTTAGGAGATTGCAGTTGAACTATTTAGAGTGATTGATTAATTTAATGAATGCTTGAAAATATACATACACCCTGGTACTTGCTTTCTTGCAGGCTCCCATACAGCAACTTGCTGACAAGATAGCTGGCTTTTTCGTTCCTGGTGTAGTTGTTTTGTCCACTTTAACTGTCATCGCCTGGGCCATTGTTGGCTACATTGATGTCACAAAAGTCAAGCCTGACTTTGTGGTATGTACATATACCGGTATATTTCTTGTTGATCTCTTTTCTTTCCCATCTAAAATTGATGTTTTGGTAAAGTATGAATTGAGAACATTATTTGATTTCTTTTTAGGATGATGGAACTATGTCCAGAGATGAGGTCATATTTCAGAAAGCATTTCAGTATGCTATCACAGTATTGAGTATTGCTTGCCCCTGTGCCTTAGGTTTGGCCACACCCACAGCCGTGATGGTGGGAACAGGAATAGGGGCCTCCAATGGAATATTGATCAAAGGTGGAGAGCCCCTGGAATGCTCCCATAAAGTAAGTCATACTGGTGTAGTTGAAATTTTAAACATTTTTTAGAGGTTTATTGAAAGTTTGTTATTTCAAATTTTAACCTTCCTCAGTCATAAGTGCCATCATATACAATGGAGCATTTTACATCTTGATTTTAAGTAAACCAATACTTTCAAAAAAGTAATTTATCAAATTCTATAAATTATAATGATTTATTTACAAGTATAGGTTTATTTATATGCTGTAGTTGTCACTGTGTAGTATTGTGCATCATTTGTACCGGTATGTTTTATTTAACAGCTGAAGTGTATAGTGTTTGACAAGACTGGGACGGTAACCCATGGAGTTCCCCGTGTTGCTAGGGTGGCCATGTTTGTAGAAGACTCAGTCTGCTCTTTCGTGAAGCTGATTGCCATTGCGGGAACAGCCGAGTCAAGCAGCGAGCACCCTCTAGCCTCCGCCGTTGTCAAGTATGCCAAGCAGGTATGTCAGCCACAACCATTGTAGAGATGATAGTATCGGAATGCAAGGGGAAAATACATACACACTGAACATGTTTATGTTGTGAAATCAAGTCTATATTTAAGTTTATTTTATATTGAACAAGAAAAATATTACATATTTCAGTACTTAAGACTAAAGGAGCCCAATAGCACCTTTTGCAAAAAAAGAACTTAATTCGTTTCAGTTAGATATTCTATTGGTATAGTGAACAAGAAAAAAGATCACTACAAAAGGGACGCAATAGCATCTTTTGTTCAATAAAAAACTAGAATATGCAGTATTTGTGTTATATTTTAGACTTTGAAGACAGAGACCCTGGGTAAGACTCAGGGTTACCAGGCGGTGCCAGGGTGTGGGCTTCAGTGCACCGTGACCCAGATTGATGGTGTGCTGGTGGACATTGACCTTGAGGGGGTCAACAACAGGAAGAACCTGATGGGGAGCACCAAAGTGATGACAGATAACGTCCTCTTTGATGGGGAGGAAATCATTGCAACCATTGAAGGTCAGATCCTGTCACATCTATTGTCACATTAATCTACACTGATTTAGATCAACAAAATTTTATTCCCATTAATATTACTGTTAATGCAGTATGATTTACCAGTAAATTTATATACAGAATAGCAAAGGAAAAATTTTATATTAAAATATACAGACTTTAAGTAATTCAGTTGATTAATAAATTGATTTTGTGTTAAACTTTTATGTTATGATAAACCCAATTTTAAAATTTTATGATGCTGTTTTGTATCATTATTTCCCTGTAATTATTTCATACTCTATATAGTATCTTTTTTTTTTCTTTTTCAGAGAGTAGTTTAGTTGGTGCCGTTGCCTCCAAGCCTTACAAGGTTCTGATCGGAAACAGAGAGTGGATGACGAGAAACGGATTAGTTGTTACCGACAAAATGGACGAAACAATGACCGAACATGAGCACCAGGGACAAACAGCAATTCTCTGTGCCATTGATGGTCAGTTCCACTCACTCTTGTCTATTTTCTGACATTGTTGATAACTTTTCCACATGTATGTATCTTATGTACATTACTTCATATGATCCACACGAGTGTTCACATACATACCTGTATTTCACATATAATCTGTCACCATAGGGGGATATATACATAATGGCTCCATTACCTCTAAATTTTCAGATAGAGTAAATATGTTGAAACCATTAGCGGTTACTATCACAAATATAGCCCATCATCATCTGTAAATTTATAGAGTTCATTTTCATATTCTGCTACACAAAAGTGTTAAATACCTGAATGTATTGTTAATATCTAGTGTGTATTTTCCATTACAGATAAGATTGTAGCAATGTTGGCAGTGGCCGACACAGTGAAGTCAGAGGCCCACCTGGCAATTAGCGTGCTGAAGGACATGGGTCTACAGGTGGTGCTACTGACCGGCGACAACCAGAAAACTGCCAGGGCCATTGCGAGACAGGTATCTACTACACTATGTGATATAGTATTAAGTGGAAATATTTAGAAAATCTAATGCTGTGTTAATGTACACTTTACAGAAATAGCAAAGTTTAAATGAAAACTTACTGCCAAAACCCCTTTAAGAATTCTCAATTTTCATGTACCTGTATATATTTATACAAAATGTACAAGGTATTTTCATTTAGTAAGGGTGTAATTTTTTGATAAGGGGTAGGAATAATGAAAATTGGTGGTAAATATGCTTTTGATTGTCTTTTTCATTTTATAGATTGGTATACATAAGGTGTTTGCAGAAGTGTTGCCCTCTCACAAAGTGAAGAAAATAAAACAGCTCCAGAAGCAGGGCATGAAGGTCGCCATGGTAGGGGACGGTGTCAACGACTCTCCAGCCCTGGCCCAGGCCGATGTCGGCATCGCCATAGGAACAGGGACCGACGTCGCGGTAGAGGCCGCTGATGTTGTCCTGATCAAGGTACCTACCATTATATAATAGCTTACCAGTAAAAATCACAAGTACACATAATAATATTCATATTTCTACCGAGTTAAATGCTGAAAAAACTATTTTCACACATTCACAGAAAAATGTAATAAAGTTGAATTCAAAATAATTTAATACTGTTAGATGCTTATGAAACTGTTCTTTCTTTAACAGAATGACCTGCTAGATGTGGCTGCAGCTATTCAGCTTTCTAAGAAGACTGTGCGAAGAATCCGCATCAACTTCTTTGCTGCCTCCATCTACAATTTGGTTGGCATTCCTATTGCTGCTGGTGAGGCTTTGAACCAAACTTCTAGCATACTGTACAATTTTCAAATCTCTAGTTATCTCAATAATGTCACTTGTCTATGAAATTTTGGAAAAACTCTATCAAAATTATAGAGAACTAGAAAATACATGTACATTGCATTTTATGGGTTCTTTTTTTAGGCATCTTTGTACCAGTGGGCATCTCCCTCAAACCCTGGATGGCATCAGCTGCTATGGCCTTGTCTTCTGTTTCCGTGGTCCTCTCTTCCTTGCTACTGAAGACG
Source organism: Magallana ariakensis (assembly GCA_020458035.1). Lineage (NCBI taxonomy): Eukaryota > Metazoa > Mollusca > Bivalvia > Ostreida > Ostreidae > Magallana > Magallana ariakensis. The sequence continues at coordinate 51,117,069 of CM035815.1, read as the reverse complement.
TAAGACATTTTTTTATTGTTACCAGCTTTATATATTTGGATTCTGTAGAGCGCTGTTCATACATCATGTAACTCTATACTTAAACCAAAAAATATATATATGTACATTTGATCTATATATAATTTTACTGCAGGAACTGAAATATTTGGAAGCATTAAATTTCATGATCTTAAATAGTTTTATTGGATTTAATTTTGTCACTACACATATTTGGATGGGGATTTTGTTGATAAATGTAAATAAAATCTAATCCCTAATAAATATTCTCTGCTTTTACAGTATGCTTTTGGTGTTTGATTCTGGGTAAATCATGTATTTGATTTTATATATAGCTATATAAACATGTAAAATGTCAGATAGTAAGTATTTATATTTTTTTTTATCAGCTTCAAGAAGCCCGACAAAGAGAAAATGCTGACTCCGAAATACTATGCAAAATTTGCCGCGGATCAAGAGCTGGACAATATTTCTGTCCACCGTGGAGTAGAGAGTCTTCCACCAAGTCGCGAACCCAGCAAACAAGGTAGCATCATTTCACGCCTCAGCGGAAAGAAGAAGACGCCCTCGCCCGACCACACAAGTCTGCTGGAGATGAATAACATGTCCGACTCGGACTCCAGCGACATCTAAAATCAATAACAAATGTTACGTAGATCAAAAAGATTGTATTTTTATGACTCATTTTGATTATCATATCATGAACTTGTGATTAGTTTTGAGTTGATTCATCTAACTCTCAAAAAAAGTTCAGCTTCTAAAATTATGTTACGCCTAAAACAAGTCTGAATCTAAATCATTATTTTTCAAATTATTTGTGACATTTTTAAACATTTTTGGAATGTCATTTATGTATTTTAACCATACACTTTGTTTTGTTATTTGCTTACCAAAATTAATATTCAAACTCAAAGTATCTACCCTGCTTTTAATATTAGAATCACAGCTTTTGTTTATTTTCTTGTTGTTTATACAAATATACACAAAGTTGTTTACAGGTATCATTTAGATGATTGTTCTCCTCGATTCAGTCCTCGGGATAGATTTTATAGGAGTATTTTTATTATACATGTACATTATATTAACAGTCTTGTACTTAACAGTCCCAAAGCACCCACCCCACTGACTCATGGCTTGTCCCATTTTTTATCATATATCATAAATAACCCAATTTTATTTTAGTACAAAATGAGAGAAAGCTAATGACTGAAGAAACAATATCCTTTATTCAAGAAAACTGGATGATTTTGTTATGATTTGAGAACGGTGCTCATTGTTAAACAGGTTGTTTTACCCACAGAGAGAGAGGTAGTGAACTGAACTGACTTAACTCTTTTGTAGAGACCGGTTTATAACCCAGAGTGATATTACTACTTTCTTTCCAGTGATCATGATTAAAAACTGTTGTTGCTATCAAATGTTGCTTCAATGTGTATTTTGAAATATAAATAAAAATCATTTATTAAGATGAGATTTTCAGTCATTTTTGCACTGGTATCCATTTTCATCTCTGTCTTGTTTAGTCTTTGATACCATGTAACCATAGTAACAATCAAGCCAACCTATCCTATCATCTTTTTATAACAAATAGATAGAGGTCTGTTTTGTTTCAGCAGAGTGAGTGCCTGTGTAATTCGCTATTGCTCCATACAAATATTTGCAAGTCTCTGCTGAACAAACCTCAGGAGAAAGTACATAGTTTTACCAATATTTGACCTTGACCTTCAATTACAATGTCAAGGGTTGATTTGAACAAACTTGAATCTACACTACCTGAGGATGCTCCCACACGAGTTCCAGCTGTTCTGGCCAAATGGTTTTTGAGTAGAAGATTTTTGAAAAATACCCACAAATTTTCAATGATTTTTCTCACACAATCTGATCATCAAATGTAATTGGATTCTGATCTTTACATGATTTTAAGTCTAACAATCTAGGGATTGGATTATTAATACCATTTTCAAAATCAAAATCGCATTACTCTATTTTGATGACGTATATACATTTAGATTGATATGTAAACATTCTTCCTGCCATACAAACCAAACCTCTATTCCTACAAGTCTGTAGTCTTAGCTGTTTTTTCACCGCTCCTGTCTTCGCTTAAAAACGAGTAAGAAATCATATCTGATCAAGTTGTCGTTACATACAATATAAATCATTTCTAGTATGAAAAAAAAATCCATTTGGATAATGAGGTTCTGCTGCAGTTTGTCCTAGTACAACACTGTCGATGTTTGTGGTGCTTTTCTAAAGGAGACATTTGATTTTTTTAAATCTCAGAAAAATATTTTGCAACTGAAACCTTTGCTTACAATGTGAATATGGTTCATAGAACGGTTGTGAATTGTAAATAAATACGTAAATTACCTACATTTAAATTTTATGAACAGCATCAAGTTTATATTTCAAGAAACAACAAAAAATTAAAAAACATTTGATTTATCGCAATATTTCAGCAAGAAGAAATTTCATCTAATGATTTTATATATTATAAATTTTCATAAATTTGTATATAAAAAAAAAATGATAGGAAACGATAAATAGCGTTTTTACATGAGACCTTTAGATATGACCTTGACTATTTTTGTGCATGAGGAATGCATTAATCGAATATGAGGTCTCTTCTATGTACAAAAGTACATATATGAGAGTGAACGATTTATATGTAAAAATGTTGACTCCTGCATCTTCAATATACCGTAAATTTTCAAATGTTTCATCAGGAAAATATATGTCGGAGTTTATCATTTTTCTTCAGAAAATCGGATCATTGACACGGTAAAGCTATTTTTTAAGTGGGGGAAGGGGGTATGGTTGATAAGATTATCCCGGAAAGGGTCCCGTTCTTTGTACTTAAAACGAATGTTACACGGTGTATAGTTCGGTTCAAATCCATAAATGTCTAGGAAACATTTCACAACTTTTATACATGACATACTTTACGCTTCAGTTTTACAACGGGGAGTGAATAGAGGTTACAGTTAGGGTTTTACAACGGGGAGTGAATAGAGGTTACAGTTTCACCGGCTTCCATTTCAGATCACAAAATACAGTATTGAAAGGGTTTTGAACAAATGAGCAAAAGGTTCTAACGGTCTCTTGAGTAAAATATGTATGAAATGTTTTCTTAGGTGGTTCATGCGTGAATAGGGTTAGCGAGCTTTGCAAATGCTGACTGAATACTGCTAAAGAATGCGTTCGAATGCAGTTTTATAAGATTAAAGAAATCCGTATATTCGTACGCAGACTAACTGATATCAACTGTTTAGATGGTTGATTCGGTTTTATCAGTTGCTGCATAAATAAAATTATATTTTATTTAAACTAGATGAGAAAATTACAGTAGATTTAAATAATAGATATGTGTGCTTTTCAGTTGTTCTTTCCTCGTCCGTCTTTTATATGGCCGCTTTACACGTCTTGTTAATCAATCTTCTTACTTCGTATTACTCAAGTTCTGACAAAGTTTCATCACAGACCGCCAAAAGAAGACTGTTAACGTAAATATTCTTTCGTGTCTTGTTTATATTGAAAAAAAGAAACAAGTATTCTAAATGAAGTGTGTTAATGCGATTTTTCTTCTCGCGAACATAAATTTGTAAATTTCAGTAACACTTGAATTGTTTACAGTTCTCAAAAATTATACATATAAATATAAAGTATACGTATTTGCATCGAGAGATTGAGAGATATATCTATAACAATTTATTAGAAAAATTTTCTCACACGCAAATAAAGTTTGGTTGACAGTATTCTAGTGCTCTGCTGTCATTAAAAAGGAAAATTTTGGTATACATACCGTGATTTTGTTCATTTATGTATATGTACAATTTGTCTAATTAAATTACGACAAGAAATGACTACATCCTATAAACCATATTTTATGACAGAGACACAAACTTTAAATGCATTTATTTTGATCATTAGATATAAATACCATAATATTCAAATTTCATACAACGTATAAAACAAAGAAAATATTACAATGTACATATATATACAAAAATATTACAATGTACATATATACAAAAATATTACAATGTACGTGTATACACACAAACAGAACGAGAAAAATCAACATAACCGGTCTACCCTAGAAAATTGTTTCCAGATTCTAACTTCTCTCGCTCTTTTATAAGTCATACTGTACAAAATATATACACATATCATCCACATTCTAAAAACGCATCTCACACTCCATGATGCCGTTGTTTTTTGGGGGAGGAGATGACAGATAAATTAGTTGCTTGGTTTGAATGACAAATCGCCATACCACTCGACCAAGGACACCGTTTTTTTTCCGTTAGACTTTCAGTCTTGCATAATGCGCCTTCTCAAGGCGACGAAAATTCCTGTTTAATCGATGCATTCAGAAAGGAATGAAACGTACAGCAAATGCTCCAAAAATTGCCAGGAACATCACCAGAACACCGAATAAAATACATAATCGGCATACTTGTCACCGGTTGCATTGTGTCTGATACAAAATTTCACGTGGGAATAAGTAAATTTAAAAATATCAGAAATAGAGTAAACAATGAATGAGGATGAAAAGATACACAAGAATTCGGAGAGAAGGCCCCTGAAAAATTTTCTTCCAACTCGATAACCGAACTTTCACATTTGTCTCCGACAAACTCAGAAGGACATATACAACTGGTACGGTTTTTGTTCTGTTTGCAAATGCCGCCATTTTGACATGAGTTGGGTGTACAAATGAATGACAAATATTCACAGCGATCCCCATAGTAACCTTTTAAACAAACACAACTGTATTTATTTTCATTGGCGACGCAACTGCCACCGTTTCCACAAGGCATACTCTCACAAACTTTCATACTGGACTCGCAACGCTTTCCCGTAAAGCCGCTTGGGCATGCGCACTCTCCCCGGAAGCTGACAGTGATATCACATCGGCCGCCATTTAAGCACGTGATACCGTGGCAAGGGTCCATGATTATCCCACAAGTCTTACCGATGTAGTTTTCCCTGCAGCGACATATGAAATCATTGACTCCATCCAAACAGGTGCCACCTGGGAATGACATGAAAAGACTGTTGTCAATTGCTTTCATGAAAAGATAAGCCATCAATTGTTTAGTCTGGGCATGAAAAAAAGTTGACGATTAGCTTTCACTTTTGTAGACACCCAAGACTTGTTTATAAAATGATGCAAAAACCTATTTGAAGTTAGCAAATTAGTCAAAATAATTAGCCACGTGCGTGACATGCCTTGTAAATATTTGAATGGCTTACCGTTTTTGCAAGGATTTGATCGACATTCGTCAATTTCACTTTCGCAATAATTTCCTTCAAATCCTTCTACACACAAACAACGCGCACCGTTTGCTTCTTCAACACACGTGCCAGCATTAGCACAATTTGTGTCTTTACAATAATGTTTATTGTATTCACAATGTTGACCATAGAAACCATCAGGACAAACGCACGAAGCATTATTTTCCGAAGTTCCCTGAAATGAAGCGAGAATACATTGGATAACGGATCGAGGCAAAATAACACACATAATATAATATCTAATGGTCCATTCAAAAATGAAGTGTTGTGCAAAAAAGGAAGATAAGATCATTATACCTGACATTTCCCACCATTTTGACAGATGCTATTATAGCAGATCACATTCTCGCATCTCTGACCAGTATATCCAACAGAACAAGCGCAAGTGAAATTCTTGTTTGCGTCGTTAATACAAGTTCCGCCATTTCTGCAGGGCTGATGATTGGTGCAATAATGATGGTCTGCAAGAACAAAACCACTCAATAGTAAAAGGTTAAGAGCATATGTCACAGTGACTTATCTTTAGTTTAAGAACGACGGACCCAATTAAAGATTTCGCACCTCTGCGCAGAAACCGCGCATATGCTATAAATAAGACTGTCGTAATTAGGTACATCAGAATAAGAGAAAATAATAAAATTTTCATTATACTTAACATTATTTGTGATGCCAAAATATTTTTAGTGGAGAAAAATTACGGACTAAAAAATTTTATCCGAATTTCCTCTGTTTGCGACAAGTCCGTTATATTTCCACGGTTTATAAATCATACAACGCCGAAAGGAAGTTTATAGTCTTATATTCTGGTAGATATTGAATTTATACATTAACTTAACAATATTTATATATAGAGCAGTTAATGTAACGTCAAGCAATAAATAATTATGTCCTTTTTTCAATGAACCATGCAGTGAACTTTGACACATCCCCTCAAAAAATTTTGGTCGATGACCTACATTTTTTTTCTGTTCATCGGTAAGGTAATTGAATTCTTCATATTACAATTCAATTAGAGTAAAAAATCTATTGCAGAATTTTTAAAATATCAGTTTTTATACCACGCCCTAGAAAATTCCCATTACTTTCTATTATATCTGCCGATTTTCGTACCCATATTTTGTAACGCCCCTAGTAAAAAAAGGAAGTCGATGATCATGTAATTTTTTTATTGATTTTCACTCACCATTAACTGATTAACATTACATAAAAATTTGAATAAAAAATCTATTGTAGAAATGAATTGGGTCCGCCGTCCTTAAGTCTAAAACCAGTGACTGTTTGTATATATAATAATTAATACTAGTTACTGTAGTACTTGCACTTGTACTAGTCTTACCTATGTTGCAGTACCTGCCGCCCCAACCGCTCTGACAGATGCATTGCCACGGCTCGTAACAAAAACCGTGCACACAACCCGGGTTAGGAATACACTTATCGCATGACTCTCCCGTCCAACCCAGAAGACACCTTCAAAAAGTCAAAATAATCTTCAATTGATAGAGCAATCGTAACATTCAAACTGATTTGTCATTTTGAAAAGGCTTTCAATTCTTTTTAAGTAAGACCCAAGGTATAGTAGTCGAGGTGTACATACCTACACTCAAAAGGTTTGTCACAATATCCACGGCTACTGTTACACTTCTCAGTGCAAACCGCTGTAATTATAAAAAAAAGATTTTCAACTGAAATAACCAACAGCTGTTTGAGACAATTTTTAAAAATTATATAAGTTTCAACAAAGAAAATACACGTAACACTCATCTATCTTGACAAATTGACAAAATCAGATACAGTAACTTTAACATGGCGATCTTTTGGATTCTTTTAAGCTAAACTCGATTAACTTGAAGAATCTTCAATCTGCTTCCCATTCTTCGATATGTCGCTATGGGAAGGAAATGAAAGACCTTGTCTTTGATTAAGTTGATATATACTACTATATTTACTGCTTTTTCGTCTTTAACTTTGTGCTTGGATATGCTGAGTTTTCTAGAAACTGTCGACCAATACCTTCTTGACAAAACTCTCCCTGCCACCCAGGAAGACAGACTTTGGACCCTGTTTCGTCGCACACGTAGTGACCAAAGTTATCGTTTCTGTGTCTGCAAATCTGCTCACATGTGTCGCTATAGTAGAACTCGTCACAAACTACTCGGTACTCATAAATGAGCTCTAACTGAGCCGTCTTTGCCCGTCTCTTCACCCACAGGGAAGGGGGAGTTAGTTTGTCTCGTACAACGTCTCGTGAGATTCTATTAGAGAGATCTAGAAAAAAATATAATGTACTTTTTTATTAATGGTATTTTTTCTCTCTACCGCAGGTATCAATAAGGCATCAGACATACTTCATAACTTCTCAGATTTTTAATCGCCTGTGAAGGCAGACAGTTTTGCAAAACCTTTACAAAAACACATTGCGATTTATTGAGATATTGAGCACTAAAATTCCAATATTTTATTGAAGTGTCGATCTGTTTAATTTCGCATTCGTTGTATATGGTGTATTTAAAACCTATCAATTACATTTCAGAATTCAGTGGGGTAAAGAGTTATGGATTCAGTTGCAGCCCAAAATGTCTTTTTATCCAAGATGAAGAAGGTTCCCCCTGCACTTAAGCACGTACACTTAAGTTCATTCTATGCATTTTATTTCAAGAACACACATATTATCATCCTTTTTTATTACGGAAATGTGTTGCGTGAAAAGAAAATATGCAAATGGCGAATCTCTGGCATGGGATATTATGGCCGTGGGTGCCCACGTTTGACATAGAACGGTAGAGCGGGAAGAAATGATGGGTAATATAAATGTTGGCAGGTTCACTCTTTCGTTACTAATTGTGTCAGTAAAATATACAATCAGATCTAAATGTGTCTAAGATGCAATGGCATCTGCGCTTCTGGAGACCTTTGGTTGGGAGCGAAACCCCGAGACTGTGGTATGTTAAGTTGCGTATCTCAGTGACCCTACCTTTAGTGGATTGATTTAGTTGGGGGTCTTGCCATGCGTCTATCACCAGAGAAAACGACTCCTGAAATAAAGAATAAGAAAAGCCATGAGTCTTTATTTCAAGTTTGTTTACTGAGAATCAATTGAATTAAAGATTGTTAATTCTACTTCTTGAGAGGCGGAAAAGGATTATCCGCCAAATGTTTGGGCGTCTACATGTCTTTCGGGTAAAACAGGTCTTTGTGAATCATCGATATTATGTAATTTGTTAACTGTTTTTGAAACCGAAGGCAAAAGTTCAAATTTCAATTTAAACAGAATAAAGTATCTAATTAACGATTCATTCAAAATTTTCAACAAGAATGTTCTACAAAGAGAAAAGGTTCATGTTTTAATTTGACAATGAAAGCAAGAAGTTTCCGGCACGTGCTCAGAATGTGAGCATGAGACTATACGTGTACCCTTTACTGTATAAACCATCTATTCTAATTACGGTTTAAAGTAAATAAAACCAGGCAATCCTATATCGCTCATTCGAATACGACTTTCACTTTTTATCTTATTATTTTGCGAATTGGTTTAATGAACATTCCTATCATTTTTGCCATACCATTTTTCTCAAAAGAATCGGACTTTGTAGTATCATGTGTACTCTTATTGTTCTTAGTGTTGATAATTTTCAGACATTCTTTCTGCTCTCTAGATAATATTGTATTAGAGTTACACATTAACTGGGTTTTTTGTTTTATATTTTTAAGGAACGTGTTGTTCGTTGTATTATGTAAACTGCCTTGCTGAATAGACAAAATAAAAACCAGGCTTATATCTAGCTCAATTTGATCTGTGAATAAAATCAAAGTAACATACTAATCGATAATATTTTATTATATCACTTTCATCCATTTTATTTCTATATTTAGATAATCTAAGGAAACATGTTCATAAACAATTAAGGGAGCTGAATGTTTAACAAATTACCCATCAGATTTTCCTGAATATTTTAAATAAGAATATTTTTGGCCAGAAACAACAACTTAGTATGAAAAAGAAATAAGCTTAAAATTTTTAAAATTTTCCTTTATCTTATCTAGCTCTTCGTCTCGAGGAGATCAATTTAGTCTAAAGGTGACCACGACCATCCAACCCTCTTAAAATTTCTTTGTTGGTTTATATACATGTTAACAGCAACAGCTGCAATCATTGAAGAACAATATAATAACCTTTTTCTGCGTTGCACACAAACGTTTTACTCGAATGAAGACAAAAAAAATATTTCATTACTTGATTTAACCTTATTGCATCCAATACATTTTACAATTAAGGAATAAGAATCCTTTCACGATTATGAGGTGATTAGATACGTTTGGGGGTGATCAAATCCAATAAATCCCGAAGGACTTAATGATAGATTTGATCACGCCTGACCGTATTTGATCACCTCATAATATTCAAAGAATGATTCCTTATTTCTTATATTTAACAATTTCAATTGTTCAATAAAATACATGTATTTAAAAATTATTGACACTTTAACGTTATTTTTATGTTGTATAATTATGCAAACCGCGCTTGCACCACACAATTTACGGCATTTGAAATGTTACAAATTTGATTCGTAGTGTTATTACAAACAAAAACCGCAACGAGTAAAACTAGAATTACTACCCCCCCCCCCTTCCACTAGAAAAATAAATTCTTTAGACACTTTAAGCTCTTTTACCAAAACCAATTTTAAAAGACATTGAAATTTGTCGGCATAAGCGTTGATAACCGAGATGAAAGCCTTGACAAATTAATATAAAACGGCATCTTAAACGTACATGTATATCAGTATTATAAACAGACGGATTCTGCGTGGGCCTATAGCATGTGATAACTGATGTTTTCTGAGTGGAATCCCCTTTTTAATTTCTCCTAATTACAAACACTTGAAGCGACGAAAGATTACATTGTTTATAGAAAACACTCGGAGGGTGCACAATTTTGCACCTTCTGGTTTATCCGTATTGCATAATAGCAAAGGTCGACCATCTTGTATACCGTTCACAGACTCCTTGAGAAGATCGACGTTGACCTTCTTATCTGCAGCGATTAAGATGAAAATTTGAACGATAAATTCTTGACTTTTCCGTTGAATTTTTTATTGCTAGTACGTTCAATATATCAGATTAGATTATCTTATCCTTCAAGATGATGTAACGAATACCATCAATTAATTCATCTCTCCCTGCCTTCTTGAGAAGACGATAACGACCGGTAATTTATCACCGCAGCGCCGAAACAACTCTCCACCGCGCATCCATCACGTAATCACTTTAAAATATGCTTGAAAATTAATTGAACTTAAATTGCGTGACATGACAGGTATGGGTCTTCTTTTCAGACTCCTGACACAAACTTTGACGTTTGATGACGAAAGAGAAACTGAACGTCAAGTCAGCAAGAAATTCGTCCTCGAAGCATAAAGAGCTTGTGTCATTCAGACACATTCCAGCACGTGTAATTATTATGTTACGGTCAGTAGATAGCTTTTCAAATTTCAAAATGACCCTTGACGATACGAGTGTCCTTGAATTTTTCCCGACTGGCCCTGGTGCGGGCGTTTTCGGTTTCAACCGAAGATGATCTCTTCGTATCTATAAGTGAACCTTTTCACGCAATGGTAGAGAGAGTGAGCCCTAGATACCCCTCAAATCGGGCCATCCATAATCTATTAGAGATTTGATGCCGATAGTAACAAGGTCATGACCTTGACATTTTATCTTAGCAGTCTGTAGACATGTTTGATAAATCAGCAACATTTTTTGTCTTTTCTTTTATTCTCATTGTATCGTTTACTTAGGGGTTTTCTACTATGTTATAGTTTCCGCTGTTTTAAAATGTTCTCAATAACTCTTTTCTTTACAATTGTAACTTTTTAAGGCACACTGCAATTAATCGATACTTTTCTTTGTTTTTTGGGTTTTTTTTTTTAACAAATATTATCTGTCATAAATATATTGAACATACATGTACAAAGTATTTAAAACCGACAAACTTAATTGTTCTTGACAATTGTGACCCGGTCAAGTAACAGAATTTACCTTCATGACATATAAACCATGTAAACCAACTTTCATTTGCGATTACTTAATTTCGCGATTTACTGGTAATAAAAGTTTTTTGGCGACTAATTTTCCTGATCAAGGCTCTCTAGAACCTCGCGAAAATTTCTCTCATGCGAATGAAAGTTGGTTTATAGAACATGAATCAACAAAAACGTTATCACTAACGACACGTGAACACGTGCATTGCGTATTTTCTGCAATGATTTTCACGACCAAAAATGTCTTTTGTTGTATGTAACCTTCCTTTTGATGATTAATCAATATTTTTTAAAATCAACAATAACTGGTATGTGTTACCGTGAAATAGCGGGGAAATGATGGAGAATCTAATAAAATGTTCGTGGTCTTATCTGCTGAGTCTTATCGCCTGTCGTGCATTGTACTTTTCCCTGATTTTTACCCGTGATTATTTAAAAAAAAAGTAGATAAACTTTTTAATAAATAATATTAATAACGTGTTTTAATGTGTGTACACACGGTGTTACTGCTCTTCGGAACCTTTCCAGATGCCACAGCGTCGCTCTTTTTTTAAGTCCAACCCACTGATTATACAACTAGTTCCTTCATCTGTTACTAAATAAAGATTTGGGTGCCACGACAAAACCCCTGCTACGATTGAAGTACGATAGTGTTTATCGAGAGTTAACATGAAGAAAATAGTAGTAATATCTGTATACAGAACTCGAATGAATGGAAATAGAATTGAGCCAGGCGGGGGCGACCTTATCACGTCACGGATCTGACTTTCTTCTTCCGGAAAAATGACGTCATGCAAGGAACGCCCGTTTTTTGCTTTTGTTTGTTAGATTTTTTTTAATATATGTACGTAGAAACATACATATAATTCAAAAACAAATTAGCATTGCCATTTTTCACCATTACTGCAAGCAATAAAAGTCTATTATGATTTTCTGTGATATTTGGGGTTTTTTTTCTAACGGAAGCACACTTGCAAAGATCGATAATGAGATAATTGCTTGATTAGATTCCTACATTAATGCACGTTTATACTTACAGGCCAAGAAAACTGGAATGGAATTTTGATTAAGTACATATTCTTTGTGGGTTTGACGTCATCGGTCAAACTACGGTTGAAGACAGGAGTAACAGCATGTCCATACGTACACGCAGGGAATTCTGGGATAAAGGCCGAATGGTGTTGGAGACAGACAGTGAGGAAGGTAGGACAAAGTGATAAGCACGTGTCGTTATCACGTGACCCGGAACAGCATGATTCGCCCGCCATACGTCCACTTTCATTGAATAACGCCAAAATTGAAACCTCGAAACGCCCGCTTCCTACAACCTGAAATAATGGTAAAATTGGAAAAGGTTAATGCTGGACTAGACCAATGGCTACGAGCTTATTAAATATTAATCTACATGACGACTTGTGTCACATTTTGGTACACAAAATATTAATATAACAAAGAATGTTCTGCGAAAATGCACTTCAATAACAATTACTTGATTAGTAGGGGGATTAAGGCAGACAGTGCACAGGATGCAAATAACTAAATAGTGCATCAAAATAATGGCCCCGGTTCCTATAAGGTATCATCCAGCGACGTCTCAGAAATTCTATCTAAAATATTACCGGCGCGCTTTAAGTATTTTAAATAATTATCAAAAAGGAACTTGCTCTTTGACTTTCCTTCAAAAAACAAGCCAGCAATAAATTCACCGAATTTTGTAACATTCTGTTACTGGATGCTGTATAAGTCATACACACAATACCACTTGCAGACGGATAGCGCGGGCAGGCGGCAGGTCTGGTTACCCGATAGTATCAACCCTATCTACAGAGTGCATGTTAACATAGACTCGATATCAAATCGAGATTGCCGGCTAGTTTCTGGAGTGAAATATGTGTAATTTATGATAAATAGGTTCTCTTTTTTTTTTATCTGTTTAGCAGTGTATATCTTGGGTGAAGCTTTGCCAAGTTAAACATTGTATATTGCTAAGATAAATGCCATATCTGAATAATTCCATTCACTTTTCACGGTTTCTTTTCGCTTCCATCGATACCGATTTCCGTTCCAAGGAATCTATAATAGATTAATAATACTAATACTTCTGCAGTAATGACGTTCCCTTTTTTAATTAGCTTAAGGACCAGTCATTATCTACCCATATCACAGGGACCAGTCATTGCATATGATATCCTGTACAGTAAATTATTTCATTTGCTGTAGCTGTGTTGGCGACATGCATTGTGGGTGGTTACAATGTATTTCATTTTTAATCGGCAAAACTCATGGCTTTAAGATTATTATTTGTCATAAATATTTCAGTGATATACAACTTTCAAGCAAGTTTACATATATGCTTTTTATTCAGAAGTTTTGATCAAAAGCTGCTATCACTTTATTTCTTGTTTTACATAACTTGCATTTGATTATATCTTACAAAAAGTCATACATATGCCTATTTATCATATCTTTTCCCATTTCGACACCAACAATTTCAAGCTACTCTATAAAGCTAAATAAAGACACCCTTTGTATCTATATTTATATATATTAGTTTAAAAAACTTAAATCAAAAGAGGTGCATTGCATATCACTTTAAAGTTAGTAGTTAAAATATTATCTTAGCTCAAATCAATATTGCGATTTTATACAACTTTACCTAATGTAAGTCGTATATTATAATTAAAAACATTCGTTTACGATTCATAAAAAAAATCAAATAAGGATGATTTTTGCTATTTAGCATATTGCTATTACGATTTATCCATTTGCTGTGGTATGTGCAATTACCGACGAAAACTGGACTTCTTTTAGTTTCAAGACTCAAGTCCCGATATTATTAGTGAAGCACTCGGCGTTAAAAGTAAAAAAATCTTTTAAAACCTTATATTTACATTCTACTGTGTTTTTCCATTAAATTCTGTGATCTTTAAATGCCTCTAAATGCAACAAGTAATCACTAGGTACTCAAATGTTAAAATGACGAGTTTTATTATGACGTCACAAACGTTTAACGCTGTAAATTGCAACGTCACAAGCGAAAATCAAAGTTCACGCTTGTGGCTGTTACTGTGGCACTTCCATTAATATTAACTTACCCTTAGGATAAGATAGGAATTTTAAGGTATGAATCAAATTTGCAGACATGGCATGAAGTTAAAAAAATGTAAATATAAGCATTAAATCATGATTTTTTGAAGTATACAGTCTCATAACTGCAGCGATGTGTGCATACAAATTGAGTAACGCGCGTTAGCGCGTTACTCAATTTGTATGCACACACCGCTGCAGTTATGAGACTGTATACTTAAAAAATCATGATTCAATGCTATTACATGCCCTGTGTCAAAGGGGCGCTTGCGCATTAAACATGTCGGTGTTCAAAAAACCGCCAAAGTCAAACGATGTCATAATTCAAAGTATTAAAAAACATGGTTGATTGATTCATTTACATGTTGTTTATTTCATTCATTTTTTTAATTCTTATCGAAACGTCGTCAAAACTGTTGAAGATTAATTCACAACGTAGGATCTTTTAAAAGCGTATCAACACCTACGCAATAGTAAGATGTTAAAAGCGAAATGACACATTCATTTTGTAATTTATATATAGAACACAATGTACGTGAAAATGAATCGAACACGCGTCTGAAATTAGGCGATAACCAACAGAAGGGTACATGTACCTTGCTCAAATTCCTTACCATATACTAGTATTATTAAAGAGGGTGATTGGTCACCAAATTAACCATCAGATCTTCCTAAAATATTAAGATAATATTTAAACGGTGTGACCGTTGGACCGATCGCAGATTTAACACAGTGCAGTTTGATTTTTGTACAATTTATTTGAAATGCACACAGTAGGATCCGCCTACTCAAATCATTAGCCACAGTTAAATTAAACGTCGCGTGCTCAGTCTACATTATGACGTCATGTTTTGTACGTAAAACGTTTTGTCTTCGGACTTTATTGGATTTGATCACGCCCCGACCGAAATTATCATCTCATAATACTCAATGAATGATTCCTTATTCCTTAAATAAAAGATCAGTTCCTTGATGTTAATGTTTTTATTTTCATCTGATAATTTGATAAGACATAAAACTATAGTCGTGTTTGAACTTGATTGAAGCACTATTGAAACTTATCTGGTTTTCACTTTAATTTTAAAAAATTTAAATTACCTTCAATTGAAACATAGGAACGTTTTTCATCGAGTTTAAGGGCAACAAAAATCGATAAGTGCCAGTAAATTAATGATCGAACTAACTTTTTAAAAACAAAATGGCAGCCAATATGGCGGCGCCCAGAGCTGGAAGAATTTTTTTTAGCCCATAGTACCCCTGATTCAACTCTCATTTTTCACAGACTTTCTTATAAAATACGTGTTACCATTAAGCCTCGCTGCGCTCGGTATGATTTGTTTAGCTATGGACTATTACTTAGTAAAGAAAAATCTACATATTTAACCTTTTAAATAAATGTATTTTCCTATATTTTTATATAGAGCTCTTTTTATAAAGAAGTTCAAAACAGTCTAAAAATGACCACGACCGTCAAACCCTCTTAAAGAGAACAACTTCCTTTAAACTCAAGACAATCAGCAATACTTTTTTCTCATTCTTTGAAAAATTACTGAGAAGAAAAATATGTTTTAAAACAGCCTTAAAAATCAGCCAAAGGTGTAAATGACGACGATAATGATTTTCCGAAATGCGTGGAAAATAAACCTTACTTTTCCGGAAGGAGGCCAAAAAATCATAATGGAAAATTTTAAAAAGGTGTGAACAATGAATTTTAAGTGATTTATTTAAAAAAACACAGGATTTTGCAGTGTTTCTTTCTAAAATATAAAATCAATAATGAAACATCCATTCCTTGTTACCAATCGCAACTTCTCGGCCCTTTCCTGCAGGCTCGGAACAACACCGCGAATGTATTAACATTATCGGATGTTAGAATTTTTACAAAATAAAGTCGCTTCCCATTAAAATAAGTATCGGATAGACAGCCTTGTATGTCGCTTCTGTGGTATATTTTAGGGTATATCATTGACTTTAATGAAGTCTAGCTCACATCTCAACAGATCGTAAAAATATGTTTAATTTATATAAAGTTTTACAAAAGAGGGGGTTGTCATGGACGCCTATGTGATACATTCGAGGTGTTTTTCCGAGCCTGCCGGAAAAGCCCGAGAAGTTGTGATTATCCTTGTTACACGAAAGGACAATAGTTACGCAGTGAATGCACTGTAACGTTACACTTTGGTTTATTTTTAGGAGCTAAAAAAAATTAAATTATAAAGACGAACGCTTATTAACCTATATTTATCAAGCGGTGCAAATCCAAACGTAAACCATAGTACTACTGAGGAAACGCTCTTCCGACTGAGGCAACGCGACGGTTTTTGACTAAAACATACGTTAGACAATTAAGAACTCAAGTAGGCAAGGACCGTTGTTGTGCAATGATACCAATATTTCTTGCATGAATTTTTCAAATCTTATTTTTGTCTTTTTCACTTCATCAAAATCCACTTTATACTAAAAGCGCGATACTAATTATATTAGATTTCTGCCGACCTTTGTATTACGACAGTACTTATAACTAGTAGATAGAAACTTTGCTTGTTGTTGCCATGGTAAGATTTTAAAGGGAGTATCATTTGATAATAATTCACCTTGTATATTTTGAATGTTTTGTTTAATGTCTACTTTATCGACTATTGAAGTTAACATTCTATTGGATTTAGAGTTCTCTTGGGAAAAAACAATCATCTTTTCTTCTTTAAGTATAATCTTAGTAAATATGATATCTAACTCGCTTGGGGAAAAAAAGGTACCTCTTCTTTTTCTCTTTCATAAAATGCTGAAAAATTCAGCATTTATGCGAAAACTTCTTAGGTTTATAATTGGGAATAACGCTTTTAAAAAGTGTTCAAGTACTATAAACTTCGACCGTTGAGAGACTACAAACAGTCTTGCAAAGTTGGTTTTATTTTATTCTCATAAGTATTTCACAAGATAGATTGTTCTGTTTAATTTATTCGACATCGATTCATTTTCCTACTTGCGATAGCATTGTTCTCACAAAGAATTTTTGACTCGTGTTCCCACAGCTTCTCACAAAGGAAATGTTTTTTTTTTTATCATCCATACCGCTAATACTGAACGAACCATCGTGAATGTTGGATGAGAATTACAGGTCAACTGCCTCGTCCAAAGACGCAAGTGCCCGTCCTGGGATTCGAACCATGCTGCGATATTTTCCTCAATACTTTTATTCAAGGTTTAAAGGACATAAAGCAAGCCATGGTCGCAAATGAGGTTTGTGGCTGTTAATGAAAGATTTAATCGTGAAAACTGCAGAACATGTCATTGCAGATGCCATGAAGCTTATTAGTATTCGTGTTAATTTTTTCCAGTGGTTTAATTAAGGAATAAGGAATCATTCTTTGAGTATTATGAGGTGATAATTTCGGTTGGGGCGTGATCAAATCCAATAAAGCCCGAAGGCCTTTATGATAGATTTGATCACGCCCCGACCAAAATTATCACCTCATAATATTCAAAGAATGATTCATTATTACTTATACATGTATTTATATAATATAAGCCATCGTACGATTAAATATTTAAATATAAATAAGCAAACCCCGTTGGCGCCTCAATTTGGCGTCATTTGAAGTTATGGGTTATATAGTACAAAATCGATACGTAGTGTTATCACAGGCAAAGACACTGGAAAATGTAAATATTTCTAATTCACGCCGGTCGGGTCACAGTGATATATTTGCAAGATAGTTAAACGAACGTAGCATTACTTTTGGAATCATCAGGTGGTTGTTCTCTTCGTCACCAATGTGGTACTTGTGGTAAAGACGACTTCCGGTAAAGATTAGAAGCAGCCGGGACTGATCATTGCATCGCGTGCCAGTCTTTGAGTTGGAGGATAAGACGAATGTTTGAAAATAAAACCGGAATTCTGTCTCGCATAATCCGATGGCACTTCCTAGAATACTTACCGGATGGCAGTATATATACAAAATTTACAACATAGCCATTTTTGTATTAAATGTCACCCGATAAATTCTTTTAAAGTTACAACATGGCAATATGACCGTGAGTGCCGAATATATGTTGTGATATATGACGTTTCGCCGGAGAAATGACGTCTCAACGTCAAGTTATACTTTCAACAATAAAAGAAAGAAAACTATTATGTGTAAATTACAATTGACTTCGTTTTCATTACACATGCATGTATTTGTTATGAAGATATTAATATTGATAGCATATGTTGTTATTGTGATAATGTAAGTCGGAAGCTTTCTGGAGGATCAAATAAGATTTACGACGGTTTACTGCATCATTTTCAATATTGAGATACAGATAGGTTTAGTTTGAATACTGCTGATATTATTTAGTTTGATAATGGCGGGTGCAAGTTGAATCCTTGATTTCCAGAAGATCTATATGAACGAGTAAATACTCCTACAGCAATGTAGATTGTTACACGGATTTTTTTTTTACGAATGTATATTTCAGTCAATGATCTTAAGAAGAAGATTAGGTCATTGGACTTTCATATCTAAATCTATTTCATCTGGTATGGTATATTCGTTTATTAGAAAAAATAATGACTTTTGGGAACTTTGGGCGAAATATTAAAACTCTTTCTAATATAATCAGATAAGAACTCGCCACACCATTTTCTTGTCGGATTATTAGAAAATTACAGGGTTTCCAATGAAAAGGAATAGCAAAGCGGCTAAGCAATTATATGTGATTTGCGAGCGGGCACACGAAGAATTCTTTAACATAAGTCAACATTTTGATAATTCGTGAAGTTAATACTTTACCATAAAATAAAATCGACCGTTGAAATTTGTAATTATTGACATGATAGAGAAACACTTATCGATGATATATGTTATTTAAATACCGTATATGTGTTTTCAATTATGAAACTTAAAGATAATACACGTTTCCACAATTTTAACTTAGGTTCCTTAATACTTCGTGATTCTGAGGGTTTTTAAAAACGTAAATCAGATTGAAAAAGCAATATTTTTTTTCTGAAATCAGTCAAATTATCAAGTACTAAAATTCTCTCTGCCGTGGCTGGTTACATATACATGTAATGCCCAATAATACACTATGCATGATTTACTGTACACAAATACATAGAGATCATGCAAAATCAAGCATCGAATGTTGCCAGCTTCTGTGTTTATATACACCTGGAATATATTGCTATATACAAGTATTGGTATATATTTTAAGAATATTTTTTATTTTTGTGTATATAGACTTTGCTATTTTTATGATCCGAACACACTAATCCTGCATTGGCTGATAGTTTACATACATGTACATAGAAATCATGCAAAATCAAGCAACGTATGGTTGCATGCCGGCTTCTGTGTTTACATACACTTGAAATATATTGTTATACAAGTATATATTTTAAGAATATTTTTACTTTTTTGTATATAGACTGCTATTTTTACGATCCGAACAAACCAATCCTGCCCTGGCTGATAGTTAACCTAATATCTTACATCAGCGGGATATAATGATATGCAATGATGTACTCACTTCCACTTCCTGGACCTAGCTTTTAAAATATCAACCATAAAAACGACTACAGATCTTGAAATTGTTTTTTTTTTTAAAACCATCGAAACTTAAGGTAGCCCATGTTTGAGAGGTCGTAGAGATACGGCCGAATTTCGGCGCAACCTGCAAGGTCGCAATTCGTTGTAAAACGGTCGTGCATCATCGTAAATTTTGTCCGACTTACAAGTACGACCTTTTGTAAAACGGGTTCCACATTTCATGTAGATAGTCTTTAAACTTCAGTCATTGCATTAAAGGCTTTCGTAATCATGGGATCTTTGTATGGAAATTCGTTTCTACGCATTATTTAACCGATATTTTACGAATAGAACGGTAAATCAAACCGATGGAATCTGATACCAATAAACTTTCGATAAGTACTTAAATTGCACTATATCCACAACTCAAAAGTTGCCCGATTTCCACTCCAAATCTAAACAATTTACTTAATATTTCTTGGTTTTTTTTTAAACATTTACAGTTTTCTCAGATCTTAAATGGAATTCTTTCGCAAACAAGAAAGTTGGTATAGAATTTAAAAAAAAATGTATATCCAACGAAAAACACCGACGACCTTTTCATACATAACACGCATAAAATGAAAGAAGTAGAATTTGATAGTGTTGAAGAAGACCTGCTATTCGTAATTTGTATCTAATTACATGGAATAAAAATTTTAATCACCAACCGCAAAACTCTTCATAAATATAACATTTTAAAAAATACAAGTCGAACAGCTGGAAAAATGTTGTATAACGTTAGCATTAAACATGGTGTTAGAAAAAAGATACGAAGAAGGATCGAGCAGACATGATAAAATAGGCTTCTAGTTAGAGGCGTAGAATGCATGTATTGTCCATTATAGATAATGATTACGTCACTACTTCCCCGTCAGGTGTTAAAGGGTTCCATGAACGGATGATAACTCCATTCATGTAGCCGATGATTGAACAGACCCATTGCACATCAAGTATAAAAAAAAGCAAACTCTGGATACAAACATTTGACAATTAGGGTGTATAGTTTTTGTACGATAGCTTCATTCATGGGGTATAAAAAATACGGCTTAGAATGTCAAAAGTGGTGGGTTTTTTTTACATTTGCATTTTTTCTGTTGGGGGACGTTTGGGATTAACGATGTTCATAAGAAATTTATGTTGTAAAAACGGATAAAAGTTTCAATCAAAGTAACAAAGCAAACTCTAAACTTTCAAAAATATAAAAAAGTGAACAGAAAAAAGCAAGCAAACTCCAAACGTACATTGAAAACGGTTAAAAAATATGAACGACAAAAGGAAAGCGCCTAGCTATTATTCTTCAGCTTCATATAAAAACAAGGAGGTATCCAGCGACGCAAAGGGTAGAGCAAAGACATTTTCCCAACCATATCATTTATGAAGAATCAAGACGCCTCTAAATTGATTTTAAATTTGAAGTATTTCGGTTGCTTTAGATGTTTTGATTTTTTTTCCTGTTATATCTTATAGTTGTATTAAAGTTTTTGTATAAACATAGATCCAATCATTAAATCGAGTGATAAAAAAACTTTCTGAAATTAAAAACATAATGGTTTGAAAGTTCTTGACGTATTACAAACATAATCAAGTTTCAGAAACAAACAAAATAATTAGTTGGCAAAACATGTGGTTTGGTTAAAAAAAAAATACACTCACCATATTGAAAGTCAGCATGAGAGTTAGTCCAACATATAATCCTCCCATTTTCTACAAAAAGTGGAGTCTAAGTAAATTAATTGTTTCATCATTTCTATAAATGAACTCTGTTGGCATATTAACACATCTCCGGACTCGAGAGCTGACCGGCGCGCAGGCGTGCGCGTGCATCAATAATATAACTGCCAAGCAAGCGACGCGCTAGAACTAATTCTGATCTTCAGTTTTGCCGAATTTTGACGCAGGCTGCTCCTTATCGTCCCTTTGCATGCTCTTTGTAATAAAATTCTTTCGGAAAAAAATCAAAAACTGTCGCGTTCTCTGTTCGGCGACATGCAGTTCCACTGCTTCGTCAAAGATTAGGGCGTGATCCCCCGAGCTGTCAGTTTTAGTGTAAAGCTAAAACTTTGAAATCCGTTTGATATTCGATTTTTGGATGACCCTCGTAGCAGAAATCATTGACTGTTCGGATTTTTTAGGTATTCGGTGTAGATTATATGGTACAGTTAGGGGGATTATCTGCGTGCCTGGTGGCCCACTGTATCTAGCAGACATCAGAGCTTGTACTCTAACCGCGTATTGGCGGCCGTAAAACAGAACGCCAATTGTCACACACCATTACATAGTTTTGATATGTACATCCTTCTGCCATGCTTCATTTTTTCCTTAAAAAATCCAGAGTCTGAAGAGACTAAACAATGTCAGAGGGGAGTGCGGTTGTTTAGATTACTCAATTTGTTTTGTTGTTATTTTTCTTCTTCTTCGACGGACAGAACTATTTATTGCACTTCTACAATGTATACCAAAAGGTTCAAGAAACATTGACTCTGTTTATTTGAAAGCAATTTGCTTTTTTTTTTCTTTTTTCTTTTGGTCGACTACACCGAGCTGCATTTCTACTATTAACGCTTAATTTTTCTTTTCTTCAGAAACATGTACATATGTTTAATCTTAAAATTAATTATAAAACATGTAAGCATGATGACCCCCCCCCCTTCCTACCCGTTCAACTTGTACTTTCAGGGACTTTCATGTAGGCCTACTTAAAAAAAAAAATTATTAAAAAAAAAGGGAGAAAATTCCAAGTATTTGTGGTGCTAACATGAATCTGGCGTTGAGAAGTGAATATGCCAACGCGTTCTTTGATAGGACCGAATTTACACTCATTGTTCGTACTGCGTCGAGTTGTAAAGTCGACGTTACAGATCGGTTTTATTTACTTGTGCAATATTATCAATTTCGCAATCGTACGAAAGACCCGAAAACCAACTGATTCGTACTAATTTTCACACAAATCATAAAATTTATCTCCGTATATATACATAATATTTATCAAACAGACAAATTATTGAATTTTTCTAACGCAACTCTGATTAATTCCAGCGAAGATGTTTATTTGTTGGGGTGTCTGGAAGCGATGGATCAGTCGGCGCGGGAAAACAGCCTGTCGTCTGGATATCGTCACGAGCGCGCAAAGATTAACGAGCCTTTGTATTATCTTCATCGATGTTTTCTTTGCAAAAAATTCGATAAAAATTTATGACCCATTACAGGTCTCCATAGATAAGCGAGCAATTGTCAGAATGCAGAGGGTTTGAAAACCATGTCAGTATCTGTCATAATTTTATGTGTATCTGCTATTTTCCTGGATAAACACTTGTTACGAAGGTGAACGTGCATGAAGTATTTTTCCCAACTGAAACACCTGTTTTCATATTCAGTGGGGTAATCGCAAAACACGTCTATATTTTTCGATAATTGAATATTTCTCACATTTCATGGAATTTCAATTTCCAAAATGAGGCTTCAAAAAATATTTTCTTATGATTTAAAAAAAATATATGCAAGCAGCAGTGCATATGCCATCAGGTACAAGAAGGAAACCATGTAGGCTAGACAATTAAGTTGTGATACTTTGTTTTTGCCTTCTGGTAATGATACAAACGATTAAAAACACTAAAACTAAACCAAAGAAATAGGGCGGAAATACATTAATTACAACTAGCAATTCATACCATTTATAAATATTGAGTGCATGGTTTTGGGCTCGAAAAAGTCCTATTTTCGTTGGAATTGAACATTGATGCAAATATTACGACATTTTACAATCTCAGTTAAAAAATAAGCAAGTTGGCCTACTCTTAATTGCAGACGTAGAAGAATATGCATTAACATCGTCTGATACATGTAAGAGAACAATGGAATAAGACGACAGCGACATCACCTCAAAACCTAATTTGACAACGCTTTCTTTTTAATACGTATATAATTTAAATCAAATGATTCTTCGCAATCATAGCTGTGTTTGATACAGAAGCTGAGTTCGACTGCTGGTGTCTACAGGTCTGTTTGATAAGATTTCCGTGGAATGTACACCGTAGTATCTCGACGAAAATCAATGACCATGAATACTTTTTTTTTTTCAAAATACAAAACGAAAAACGACTGCAGATAATTTTTGAAAACTTCGATTAAACACCATTCTCACTTTATACAGTTGATGAAATGTCATACTGTAAAAAATGAATTTATTGA
Source organism: Magallana ariakensis (assembly GCA_020458035.1). Classification (NCBI taxonomy): domain Eukaryota; kingdom Metazoa; phylum Mollusca; class Bivalvia; order Ostreida; family Ostreidae; genus Magallana; species Magallana ariakensis. The sequence continues at coordinate 51,092,906 of CM035815.1, read as the reverse complement.
ATGGGTGTAAATACAATTTTTTCTTTACGACATGATAATTTTTTTTTGCATTTGCACCCAACAAATTTAAATAAAATTTACAATATGACAGAAAGACAGCATTTAAAAAAAATATTAAATTATTAAACCTTTTTTTTTAAAATTAAGTTTCTTATTAATATACTTACCTGTAAAGGTAAAGGTGTTTAAGCATCCGTATCTCCCGCACTAATCTCAATGAATCTCGATGGGGGGAACTTTCCCGATTCGTGACCTCGCGCGCCCCCCGACATCTGTCCGTGTCCGACACACGACCGTCGCTCCCCCCGGCAAACAATACCTTGGTTTACAGTTATCCGTGGCCATTTATCGGGCACCTGTGGTCGCCACGGATTCTCCCCCCACACAAATAACATCTGTATCCTCCCTAGTCTGGTGTGATTGGCTCTCTGGGGTTAGTTTCTGATACAGTTTTGAATTAACTTCTCTCTTTAGAATCACGCCAGGTGTTGTTACTAAAAGAAAAAAAAAGTTTGTAAAAGGATTAAAATGCAGAACAAAAGACACACAACCCGCAAACTTTAGCCCCACCCTTCTTCTCCCCGTGTAACATGTCTGCAAGGGGTGATAGATATATAAAAAATAAATTATTTTATGAAGGGAAATGGAAAACCTTGTTAATAAATTTTGAAGAATTTGAACCAGCAAGTATTCTCTGTTTGTATATGAATTCAAGACATTGGACTTTTATTTTTCATGGTTTTTTTTTTTTACCTTACGCCTTTTCCAATCATTTAATTGTGAAAAAAACCCACATTAACACTGGGTAACAGAAAACTACATTTTAATCCGCTATTTTGTAAACTGATACGGAATGCTCCGGGGGTATACAGTATCCAACACATGTCTTCTTTTCCCGGACTCTTCGCTAATTCTTACCCCCCCCCCCCCCATCTTATTGTTCGTTCGTAGGTGTCCATATCTGCCTTTTTCGGAAATAAATATCAAAATGACATTTATATCAGGACATTCATATTTTAAGGGAATCTACAGTGTATATGTTGAAGATGGACTTTGTATAACCTTAATGGATTCAAAAGGTCAGTTGCTATTAAATGAATTATCAAATTAGTGGTGTTACCAAAGTTACCAGGGACATATATATAACACACGACCCTGAAGCTATAAATCCGGAAATATGTTGTCCTTCCGTTCACCAGTTTAAGTTATCGAGCAAACATGGCATCCTCGTATGGAGTTCGACCACCTTCATTTAGAAAAAAGTAAGACTGTTAATTAGTTTATGAAATCAAATTCTTTTTAATGTTGTTTTTGTATTTTAAGAATCTTTGTTTCATCAATTTAAGAGTAGAAGTGATCAAGAAAGCATCACAATAGTAATGGGGGGGGGGGGGGGTATTATGTACAACATATGTTTAAGAGCTTTGTTCCTTCAAAATGTTCCATACTTGGGAGCATTCATTAGGGCGTTTTAAGTATCAGTATCATAAATTCGATTTATTTTGAACTAAATCAAATCTTTAGTCATTGGGCCCCGGGACTTTTTTTCTCATGAGCTAATGAGTGAATTGGATATATACATATTGTACCTAAGGCAGAGGTTGCTATTTATGACTGAGTGCGCCCAAATTAAGCACACTTTTAAGATAAAAGAATAAAAAATTGTATATAGGGTTATATTTATGGTTAACCTTTATTTTTTTTGTCCAATCATTCAACAGAAGGTAAATAAGAAATATAAATTTCCATTTTAAATAGGCTCTGTTTAAATGTGTGCAAGAAAAGTGAGGTTCACAAAACCCACTTGAGGCAAATATTTCTCATCCGTGAACCAGTCCTTTTGAATTATAATATATATAGTATAGTTTATTCACCAATCAACTCAAGGGCCCTAAGGGGGCATATACATAAAAACAATATCATGATTATAACAAACTATGAATGAAATAATAGCATAGAATGTCCAAGTTCACATTAATACTAACAACCATATGCAAAATGATTCATCAATACAGTGAAATATATGTGCAAGATATACACATTTACATGTAGCTATGTGAGATCATGTATAACAATATAGCTATACAAAAACAAGGTGGCCTGAAAACAGAGAGTACCAAGGGACGGTGCCTGCATAATATACGCTTGATTGTGATAATTAGTTGTCACAAACAAGTTTCTCATATGAAATAAGATTAATGCAAATAAAAATTGCCTTACAATTTTTTAAGTCCATATTTTCTCAAATTTTTTTTCCTGGCATTATCTTTTAGATCATCTATATGTTTCCTTATTTTGCTTTTTTTCACAGTCAACCTTTAACTAAGAAGTACCACAGGAAGTAAAATTGAACGCACTATGGTTCTTCGTAAACAATTCTTGATTTGGATATGGGATGTATCAAAATGTTTAATTTTATAGATCTTTGACAAGGCAAAAGGAGCAGCATAACCCTTGCCGCTTTATCAAATGATTGCAGTGGTTTCTTAAAACAGATAGTTGACAGCAGTTTTCTGCCTGGGTACAAATTTTGCATTTTCAAAACTTTTCTGTGTACAATAGCTGTCAAACCTTAGATAATGAAGTCAGAAATATTTTTGTATTTCTAAAAAATAGGATCCATATCTCTTTTTATTTGTCCCCTGGCATTCAGGAAAACTTGTAGCTTAATTTGTGTAAAAAATGACATGAAAAAAATCTGCCAACATGAAATAATATAAAGTTGCTGTATCTATATATATAAAACTTGATGGTATGATTGTTCTTCAGGGCCAGACACAAGGCATATAATCAGAGTTAAGGGCCTGTTTAATGGTAAACTCATAATCTTCAGTAAGGAAATAGGATGTGATACAATTGTTAATACTCTTTTAAGAAGACCCTAAACAAAAATCACATTTAAGTTTAAGCATTGAATGCTTATTTTTGGATGTTGTCAGTCCAGTAACACACCAAGCAGTGCAGATAAATTGAATACCACGCGACGCGTTAGCGGGGTATGATAATTTGTCTGCACTGCTTGGTGTGTTACAGGACGGACGACATCCAAAAATTCATACTGATGTCTATTTGTATGAAACATACATGTATGTGTATTGTCATGTAAACCAATATATATGCTCTCAGTCAGTGATATGAAACGTACATGGAACAGCCATATTTAAAACATGTCAATATTTAGTTCGCTTTTGCGACAAAAAATATAGTGTCAGAAACTTTGTAGAGAAAATTTTTTTTATTAAGGAGTATATGTAATTGATGATTATTTTGCAAAAGTTCATATCAAATTGGTTATGTAAGATTGAAAATTTCATTTAATCTTACAAAACTAAATTTACTCAAAACACGTAAAGACGTTTATATTTGTGCTTATGGCGCATGAATTAGCAAAGTGTATTCATAGAAAATTGAATGTCGCAGATTTCCAATGCAAACATAAGGGGAAATATACACTGAATGTAAATATTCAAAATTGAATTCGTTTTCGTATGTGATAGATATAAAGGTTTATAACCTTTATAACCAGATGTCATGTCTCCTTATATCCAAGTTTTTGAACACCAGTTAATTAATTGATCAAAACAAAAAAAAATTAATTTAATAAGACTTATGAAGGTTTTTTGTGAACACAAATTAAAAAAAGCTGTCTCAGAATCTTAAAGTTGGCAAAGCTTCCCAGGTAAAATGCTTATCGTGTAATGCAAAATTTGTGTACATTATAAACTACATAATTAAGGAGCTTATTGGTGAAGGAAATCATTTAATTGAGTTTAATTTAGCACTTGTCACTGCAATGCTATTAGTGATCCTGATCAATATTTCCCTTGGCTCTGCCTCACTCTTTGGTTGCTTCCCCTGCTGCTTCTGTACTAGTATCAGAAAATATTGAATATTTTTTTTTTGACAGACAGCCGAGTGCAGAGAACTTTACCTGCCAGAAATGCCTACAGAAAGGTCACTTCACATTCGAGTGCACAGGAAAACGCAAATATGTTCACAGAGAATCCCGCTCAAAGGAAATGGCTAAACGGATGAAGATGGATGAGGAGAAAAAGCAAGCTGAGCTACTGTAAGTTCTTTACATATTTCTTAATCAACATATATATTATGTAGATATAATTATATCTAGACTTTATGAAAATATGTCAATTACTGATATGATCATTAAGATTCCTGAACGCCCTTCAATTTTGAAATTAGAAATGATAAGATTATACCAATTACTGATATACTTTTTTCATTTCTTTGATGTCCTTATTTTCTGAAATAGTTCAATCACTACAAAGTGCTACACAAAAATTTGACGAACTCTAATAAATGTAATCAATTTAAAAATCATGTCAAACTTGAAGAGAAAAACAATTGGAAGTAAACTAACAATAAAATTTACTTACCAATCTTTGGTTATTTACAGAAATAAATGCACTTCAATACAACATAAAAAGAAAGAATCCAAGAAGAAAAAAAGAAGGTAACTACATGTATGTTAAGAAATATTTCCTGGTAATTCTTTCCTCTTTTACATCATCTTTAAATTGTTTATTTTTTCTCGATTGGACAAAGCAAGTTAGATTTTAACTAGATTATCTAATTTGCTTCAAACCATTTTGCCAACATTACAGATACAGGGATAAAAGTAGCAGTGGTTTTGATAAAATATCAAATGAATACATCTGGGTGGTAGATCTTGAGAGAAATGTAATGAATATGATTTATTTTTCCTACTTTTTTAAAGTATCATGTCCAGAACTAGAAGGGTGTTGGAGGGGGGTGACACACACAAACACCCTCCTTGATTTTCAAAGTTATTAGATTTATATAGTAATCTTATGAGAAATGAACAACAAAGTAAGAGCAAAAAAACCCATATGTTAGATCCTGAGAATATAGATAAGAATATGCAGAAATATTTCCTGAAAGGTATTCTTCAATCAGTTTTACATTTACATCACATTACCATCTTACATTTATAATGTAACTATTATACATTACTTTTCATTTACATTACATTATCATTACATTTGGTTTTCATTTACATTTAAATTACAGGTCTGTCAGTTCCTCTTCCTCCTCAAGCTCCTCATCCAGTGACTCAAGCTCAGACTCAGATGATGATTCCAGCTCCTCATCTTCATCATCTTCATCTGACAGTGATTCTTCTTCATCATCTTCTTCGTCATCAGAGAGTTCTGAATCTGAAAAAGAATCTAAAAGAAAAAAGAAAAAGAAGAAACAGAGAAAGTGATTAGCCTGGTCATACCATGCAATGGACAAACATAACACTTAGATATAATTCAAGTTCATATTTTTTAAAACTAAGATAATAAAGAATTAGGACTGATTATTTTTATATTTTTTAATGTGCAAATGTTCTGTAGTAACAATAAAATTGTGTAGTCAGAGATCAAGATTGATTTTTGTTTGTTAGAAAGGTCATCATAAAAAGAGCTCGTTCGTGTTACTGTGAGAGTTATCGCTCTTTTTTTATTGATTTGGTTAGCTTCGGTATGTTCTGAATTATAATGAATATGACGTGTCAATGACGTCGGTAATCGTTCATTTAGTAATACTGTCGTTGGAGAACAGGCGGTAATGAACGAGATTCGAACATTTTGATCTTGAACTTGTCAAATTAGTACGCAGTTTGATTTATTTTTAATTTCAAAACATAAATTCTTATTCCTCCCGAGATTAAGAGATTAAGGAAAGAAAAACTCAATCAATCACCCATTCAGTTGCTGTGTAAACCGCGGGGACCTCCATTAGAGGTTGTAGTAAGGCCTATGTGATAGGAATGAAGTAATAGGAGAAACAACTTAAACGAAGCAATTAGTCAGATAGGATAGGAAAGGCATGTTTATGGTTTCAAAAAAAGTTTTCATTGAAGTTTGAATCATTGTAAAAAAAATTAATTTGTGGCATGAAATGGGTTTTTTTAAAAAACTGTTCATTCTTGAAGCGAGATTGACGACAGAGGTAGGATTGTGTATGAATTAAAGAAGAATTAAAAAATTTTAAAAAATTACGAAACTCAATCTTGTGTTATCTCATTAGAACCCGTTACACAGGAATTTATTCAACAAAATGTGGCAATTCAAGCCGCTTATTGTACTTATAAATCCGAAACTATATCTTTTTATTTACGATCATATGAAACTTTCCATCATTTAACGACTAAAATATATCAAATAACTTGACGCAACATAAAACATAAAGATTCTATAGAGACCGTTCCCTTTGTTTGGGTTAGGTAGCTAGATAAGAGTCACCTCGAAATATTTGCATGTAAGTAAGGATCTGGACAACTTTCTCCAAAGCAGATTCAAGTATCGTCATATATTTTAATTACAATATTATAAAAAAAAAGGTTTATGCATCTATTATAACCATTTGAACAAGGAGCTTGGACTTCGGGTTATTGTGTCAAACAGCAATGTGACGTAGGCCTGCCTATTTCTGTTGGCCACTCAGCTATGGCTCTTTGAAATCAACAAGATTTGCCCACAGGCACCTGACGTTATATATTTTTCTCGTAATAAAAATAAATACCCTATATCTAATAATACACAGGCACCTGACGTTATATATTTTTCTCGTAATAAAAATAAATACCCTATATCTAATAATACACTGTATTATTAGATATAGGGTATTTATTTTTATTATGAGAAAAATTTATAACGTCAGGTGCCTGTGGATTTGCCTGGCTACGCAATCCGTGTATATTTCACTTGAAATCAGCGTCATTTTAAACTTGTTTTGACGCAAGGAGAAGATAGATACATCCTACCGAAAGTCCAAGGTCTTGTTAAAATGGTTCTAATTTATGGTGTCCGGATAGGGCCATTTGCGTTAGCGCGACATCGCATTCAGATAAACAAGACATCGCCGTCGCGCTAACGCAACTTTGATCAACACGCCGTCGCGCTAACGCAACTTTGCACAACACGCCGTCGCGCTAACGCAACTTTGCATATCACGCCGTCGCGCTAACACACAACACGCCGTCGCGCTAACACAAAACACGCCATCGCCGCGCTAACGCAACTTTGCACAACACGCCGTCGCGCAAACACATCTTTGCACAACACACCGTCGCGCTAACATAAAACACGCCGTCGCGCTAACACAACTTTGCACAACACGCCGTTGCGCGTACCTAACTTTGCAAGTTTCACAATCTAGTAGGAAGTCGTGTCCGGAAATATCAGACTGCGCATGCTGAAATATGTAGGCCTGCATGCACGCATGGATGAAAAATAAATTAAATGTACTTTGAAATATATATATTTTTTCATTTATTATCAATACATATGAATAGAAATATAGTTACTTGTATGTCACTGCATAAGGATATGCTAGCATGCATGTAAGATATTTATAAATCTACCAATTGATTTATTTACCTTAAATATTTAATATAATTCATAAATTCAACAATAATATATTCGTGACATGTTATATACATGTAATTGTACATTTTAAAATTTCTTTGTTTTGGTAATATACAGAGGACCTTATTATAGCATTGAATCATGATTTTTTGAAGTATACACTCTCATAACTGCAGCAGTGTGTGCATACAAATTGAGTAACGCGCGTTAGCGCGTTATGAAAATTTGTATGCACACACCGCTGCAGTTATGAGAGTGTATACTTCAAAAAATCATGATTTAATGCTTATATTTACATTTTTTAACTTCTTGCCTTGTCTGCAAATGTGATTCATACCTTAAAATTCCTATCTTATCCTAAGGGTAAGTTAATATTAATGGAAGAGCCACAGTAACAGCCACAAGCGTGAACTTTGATTTTCGCTTGTGACGTTGCAGTTTACAGCGTTCAACGTTTGTGACGTCATAATAAAACTTGTCATTTTATAACCTTTGACTACTTGTTGCATTTAGAGGCATTTGAAGATCACAGAATTTAATGGAAAAACACAGTAGAATGTAAATATTTGAATTTGTAACATGTAATAATGATATGACTACATGTACTGTATATTTTTCTGAATTAAGAATTTGATTAACACGTGAATTACAATCAACTTGCGCAGTCTGATAATTCCGAACTCGACTTCCTACTAGACTGTGAAACTTGCAAAATTGCGTTAGCGCGATGGCGTGTTGTGCAAAGTTTTACATGCGTTAGCGCGACGGCGTGTTTTGTGTTAGCGCGACGGCGTGTTGTGCAAAGTTGCGTTAGCGCGACGGCGTGTTGTGTGTTAGCGCGATGCCTTGTTTATCTGAACGCGATGTCGCGCTAACGCAAATGGCCCTATCCGGACACAATACTAATTCCACAGTCTTTTGTTTCTGCAATAAACTTTACGCCTTAGTCTTATAATGTTGTGATGATTCAATGAGATGATTTCATTGCAGAAACAAGTGCGATTGTTTTGTTATTCTTTTGTAATATCTTCCTTTTTTAAACTAAAAGTATCATGTCCAGATTTAGATGGGTGTTGGAGAGCCCCCCCCTCAAACTCCCCCCACGATTTTCATTTCAAAGTCATTAGAGTTACATAGCAATCTTAAAAGAAATAGAAAACAAATCTAGAAAAAAAACTGAATCTCGAGAATATAGGTACAATATGCAGAAATATTTCCTGAAAGGTACTCTTTAATCAGTTTTAAATTTGCATCACATTACTATTTTACATTTATAATGTAACTATTTTACATTACTTTACATTTACATTACACTTACTTTACTAACATTTACATTACATTACATTTACATTACAGGTCTGTCAATACCTCTTCTACATTAGCATATAATTATTTACTTTGACCTACTATTTATGATAATTTCAAAACATCATTACAAGAAAGATGTAGAAATAAACAATAAAATGCTACATTTGATACATGTGGACTATGAAGGTAGCGATCATTGCAAAAAAAAAAAAAAAAAATACATAACCCACTAACGCGGGTTATTCTGCAATGTAGCCACCTTCATATACCGCGTGAATCAAAGAAAAACGCATTTATTGTTTGAATAATATCATAAATATGGCTCGTGGTACGTATTGACACTACAAATCTTTGTGTAAGATATGAAAAATTAATTGATAAAAATTAATTGATAAAAAGCAAATGTGTTTATAGTCACTGTTGTGTTCATTTTTTTTTCCAAAGCGCCAACCTCGTCTAAATCATAGTTCTTAATGCTAATTAACATCTTATCTATCAAATAATATACATGTACATGTTCTCTTACAGGCATACATGCAGAAATTTAACCATAATAAAAAATTAATACACATAACTTTGGCAGCCTTTACAGTAAACTTAATACAAAGCCAGTAGTTGAAATTTCCACGAAGCGAGTTTTTGCAATATGTAAACACAATGCTCGATTCACGTGACAAGATAGTTTGCATGTTAATCGCGTACTTCCCTCATTGTGTGAATGGTTCCCCATTCTTGCTGTTTTCTCAATGCAAATTCCGCCCCGTCATTTCTGTGAATCTGTGTACATTCGGTTGTCGGATTGCTATTGTGGCCCGCTATTGTGTGTTGTGATACCAAATACCGTTGTCTTACTTTCGATGCCGTTTTTTGCCGGAGCAGATGTTATCGGGTGAGATAGATGAGAAGGAAAGATGCTGAATCATTGTATGAGCAGTGTCAAGGCCAAGTGAAATATCAAACTGTTATGAAATTACAACAATTAAGATATGTACTTTTGCATGTCAGATTGGGAATTGAAATTTTGTAATAACAGATGTCAGATTGGGAATTGAAATTTTGTAATAACAGATTAACTGTCAAATTGATTTTTAAATATTGTTAATGAGTGAATTTGGTAAAAAAAAAAATAAGTTCTTTTAATATGACACAAAATTGTTAATTTCAATATAAATAAAAACTGACACGCCCTAATGAAAGTTCACAAACACCCGATTACAACTATAAATTATCAAACAAAACCTCTCATATATTTAGAAATAGTCCAGTTATCTTTAAAAAATTGAAATAGATTTAAATAAGTTTAACAATTAATGATTATCATAAGATGTTTATTATTGTTTTTTATTTCTACATGAATCCCTTCTGGCTTGTTGAGTATTGTACTTGTAGGGTAGAATTGACATCAGAAAACTGCAACAATTTTATAGTATCATAAAAACATGCAACAGTAGATTTGATAAAAACCACCAGAAAGCCTCCGCAAAAATATAGCATGTTATGTTCATTTACGAGGACGCTGGCTCTGTGTGTGAAATGTTGTGGCTTCGAATCCCCTTTGCGACAGACGAAAGTCGTGAAAACATATATTGCAACAATTTCCGAGGTTTTTTTTTGGGGGGGGGTTAAACATTTGATATCTCAGTTCATGGTAGGTGCGTGCACGATATAATAATTCCGAAATTTTAATTGACCATGCGTGCATAATGGGTCTAATTAAATGTTGCCTTCATCGACGTCAGGTGACGTCTCAATACATGTATCAGATATTTCTGTTATTATGAAAAACCATTCGAAAATGAACCTTCTAAAATTGAAAAAGACCAAAACAAAATTTATTTGTCCATATGTTATATATGATATCTATATCATTTTTTTACCTTGATTCCGGTTGAGCGTCACCTAGGACTTGATTTGACCTAGGTACTTTCCAAATCCTGTACTGCCAGAGTAGTGACTAACGGTTACTGTTTTTTCATATGCTATACACAGGGGGAGAGTTAAAATGTAAACTAAAGCCCTTCACAGGAAGTGGAACAATTAAATTATGTCTTTTACATCTATATTGCAAACCCGTAAAATGTTTTTAACTCTTCACTAATAACGAAATGAAAGCCTAACTTATAGGAAGTTGCTGGTCCTAATGGTAAATTAAGGAAAGGACGAACCAGTATATGGGTTTACAAGCTTATCTTTTAAAAAGATTGGTGAGCTAGCGCTGTAGCCATCATAAAACACAGAAGCATCGGCAATGGCATAGCTCATTGACTGTGCCTTAATCATTATGTATCGACTGTAATTTCAACTTCGAGGTAAAAATTTTCAAGAACCATTGATACCGTTTTGTAGCAATCGTATCTTCTCGGGCCTTTCCGTCAAGCTCGGAAAACATATCAGAGGTTGTTTTCCGAGCTTGAAGGTAGTTAAAATAAAGCTAGCTATTTATTATAATGTTTAAAATAATTTTGCATAATAAGACCTAATTAAGCGACTGTTACTATTTTGACATTTACAATATAACACAAAACTTCGTGTGAAGATGATAAAACGAAATTCACATAGTACAGTTTATCTACAGTAGTACAGTATTCCCAGAATCCCCTACTATGGAGTCGAGCATGCGTATTCAAGTGAAAAAGACTAACGTAGTTGCTAGCGCTCGAGAGCGCTAGCAACAACAACAAATTTGATGTATACGACTCTCTCAATCTGGGAGTCCACAAGTTACGTCACACCGGCTGAACACCCTAACTCGTCTATTTTTTTTTATGAGCGTAATTGTTCTGGACATGGGTCCATAGATGAAAGTTCAACAAAATCCTCTTTTGGTTTCAGCCTCACTTTTCCACTAATATGTATATGGTAAAATTGAGATTTGGATCAAAAGTTGGCTCGTATATATATTTTTGGCCCGGAGACTGAAAACTTCAACCCAAAATGATCTTGAAGGCGACGGTAAAACGAATTGTTCTTTAAGGTAAAATCGGATGCAAGAGTAAAGTACAAGTCCGTAAAAGATTCGTAGCGTTCAAATCGCATGAGACAGCCTGATTTTAGCAATCATGATAAATTAATATGATTTAATAAATAAATAGGTCACAGTAAACAATAAACAGAACAAAATAGTTTCAGTTGTATTCATGGTTATATTGACAATTTCAAAGGCACAGTTAGCCTTTAAAATAGAGTTAACCACAAGACAAAGCCCCACAGCCATTGTTGGCACCAATTCAGCCCCAAAACGAGACTGGAAAATAAATAACAAACGAAGACAACCCGAAAGTGTAAATGATCAAGAGATTTTAACCTACATCTATATAATTACCTCATACCTTGCATAAGAAATACAGACTTAATTTTAAAAAATATATGGGTGATGGGTTATTACATGGAATAAATAGGTAAAACTGTCATACAAACGTGAAAATAATTTACTTCAAAAGAGCGACAAATGCATTTTTAAACGGTCGAACAAAAATACGTCAGAACATATCCCGCATGATTCGACAGTAAGTTTTTAGGGTAATTGAATGGGTTAGGAAGTAGGTAGATTTATTTTTGCAATGGTAGGAGTAGTTTCAAATTAAATACTTATGTGACGCAATGCACCTCACGCGTTTTATAAGATATATAAGATTTATTTTTGCAATGTTTGGTGTAGTTCCAAATCAAATACTTATGTGACTCAATGCACCTCACGCGTTTTTGATTATTAAGTGTATTTAGGGTGGGCAGACTTAAATTCTTATGGTTAACTGTTTACGGTATGTGTAGGTTGAAATCTCGAGGTTTAACACACCTATTTATCTGTATAGCCCTCCACTTGATTTTTCAACAAACATATACTGTATCCCCATGTCATCTTATATCAAAGTCACGTGATAGTGATGTTTATGATGATGATGATGATGATGATGATGATATCGGCCCTCATCATCAATATCATCATCGACATCATTTTTGATACGATATTTTTTTCCCGTTAAATGGACCAAGACAGGATTTGACCTTAAATTTTTCAAATTTTATTGTTCAATTTTTAATGTCTAGAATGAATGGTAAATATAGGTTTTTAATGCTTCATCAACATTTGAAAGTCAAATATCAAGTTACAAGCAAGATACAGAGTTTTGTAAACAAAGCTCGAGTCTTGTTATTGTTTACATACATGCATGTGTTGTATTGGTATAATTTCAATCAAATGGTGCTTTTTGTTGATAATGGGTAAATTATGAACACATTAAATTAGTTTACATTGTTTTTCACGAGTCATTTTGTCAAAAGAAATAGTAATTTCTTACTTTTACATTATTTGTAAACAAATATAAGACTCAAGCTTTGTTTACATAACAATGAATTCTTGCCTCTGTATCTCGCTTGTAACTCGACTTTTAGCATTCAAATTTTGGCAAATCATTCAAAATGCACAAGTAAACTATTTTTTTTTTACATAAAAGATAAAAAATAAAATGTTAATTTAAAATCGCGTCTAGGTCCCTTTAAAATCTGCTATAATTTGAATCTCATTGTGAATAACGTTGTAAGATTTATTAAGGGGGATGTGCGGCCATCTTGTACATTTGAGGATAAGAATGTAAACATTTCTTGAACTGACTTGTTTCTGCCCGAAATTAACCGGCCAAACATGTTTCCAAAAGATTTACCCCCCTTAAATACTATATTCCGTCATGAAGGTCCCGATCCCTCATGTGAATTAGAATAATATGTCTATTAATTCCAACTTTGAAATTATTCTTATGGGAACGTTTTTTATACGGAGTGTAGGCGGTTTTCACTGTTCATAAATAAAAAAGAAAAATACAATTTCATTACCGAACTTCAATCCTAACTTTTATGTTAATTTTTGGCAATTCTTTTGTATTTGTATTCTATATATGTAGTGCGACTTACTAGTCGATGCCTTTTATTATAGATTGTAAATAAATATATATATATATATATATTGTAAAAATTGATGATGAAAATAGCATTTCATTATATTCATTCTTTTTACACGATCAAGATTTCGATATAATTTTACAAAACTACATGCGAATTACTAAAAATCCCGGTTGTATTTTTCAATGATATAATGTTATATTTACATCTCCCGAGTACGATTTCCTCTATTTCTTACAGAAATTTATTGTTAATTAGCTCTACAGAAACTGACAGGACTGAAATCTACACGTCCCGTTAATCGATTGGTAGAAACCTACAGCGACCTAAGAAAAATCACGGACTGCACGAAATAATCATGATGATAACAGACTCCAATTCCCATAGGAGACGATTTAGCTGTTTCTTTTAAACATTTTGTTTATTTAATTCAGCACTCGTGTCTAATAGATATTGGAATTGCCTGGAAATACAGAATTACTTAAATAATAAAATGCTTTCTTTTGTGATTCATGCGGAATATGAAGGTGGCGATAATGATCGCTACCTCCATAAACCGCATGAATCATTAAATGAAGCATTTTATTGTTTATATTTACATCTGTCTTTTAACAAATAAATTGATTGTAAAAAGTAAGTTAAATTCACTAAACTACTGTTAATGTACATCAGTACGTTAGCTAAACGAAACAGCCAAATTGTCTCCTATGGGAATTTGAGTCTGACATCATCATGATTATTTCGTGCAGTCCGTGATTTTTCTTAGGTCGCTGTAGGTTTCGACCAAATGATAAATGGAACGTTTATATTTTAGTCCTGTCAGTTTTCTGTCAGTTTCAGTCGCTGTAGGTTTCGACCAATCGATAAACGAGGCGTTTAAATTTTAGTTTGGCTGTTTCTATAGAGCTATTAATTATAGTCTGTCCCAAGTTATTGCATCCATCACTTTTTGATGATTTTTAATTAAAATACACATACCTGTGAAATCGATAAAAGGGAAAATATCCAAGATATCTTCATTGACAAATTATCATTTTCACTCATAAAAGTTCACAGGAACGAAAACAAATTTCTTACGGAGATTTATTATGGGACTCGGGACACCTCGCACAATTTTTCAACGTTATCATCCGGGCTTAATCATGGCTGATGCAATGCAAAATTCCCGTAGACTTTCTATTTTGGGATGTGTATTGAAACCTGAAGCGGTAGAGGGGGCGTTTCAAAACAGATACTAGTAATCTGGACATTTTTCATATTAATGGATGAACGTAGTTTGAGCACAAAGGTATTTATGATTATCAAAATATCAAGCAAAAAGTGGTGGAAGCAAAACCCAGAGTATAACTATATATTTCCGTAAGAAATCCTACTCGGTAGTTGTAAATATATATTTATAAATGTTCTGTTTAAAGGATTATTATACGAGCATTTGATAATAAATCAGTCCCAAGTCCTTTATAAAATGATACTTTCTATTCTACATCGGATTTGTAAATATGAACAATTATTTACACTCACTGGGTATTTTCTCCTCTATTTCTTATGCAAACCGATCGATCGGTCGAAACCTTGAGTAACCCAACACTGCACGAAATAATTATGATGATGTCGGACTCAAATTTCCATATATGAAGACTTGTCTATTTTTGTTATTTAAGTGCCTTCTGTTATTAAGGCACTGATGTACATTAACAAACATTTATACGGGTATGGTATTTTTTTTCTGTCGCTACCTTCATATCCCACATGAATCACCAAATAAACCATTTTATTGTTTAAGTATTTCATCGTTGCTGCATAGTCGACTCACAGTATAGAAAAAACATCCTGGCCATAACCTCATAGTATTTTTAAAAGTTGCAGGTGAGGAGTCAAATTTGATAATCTAGGTCTAGATTATGCAATTGAAGGCAGAATATATATTTTGCACAATTGTTTAATGTATTTTACAAGAAAGGTGACTTTAAGATATTTTATTATTATGAGATTCGAACGTTTAAATACTGAAGATGCAGAATAATAGTAAGTATGCTTTGCCACCCATTGTTAATGTAATACATGGATTAAATGCCCAAAGTCCCGAAATATACAAAACATTTCATATCTTATTGTGAAAAATAAAACTTTGAAATATAATCAGTTTTATACGTGTTTTAATGTTATTTGAATTTGAGATAAATCCGAGATTATAATTAAAGTAACCATATAGATTTTCTGCAGCTGAAGAGGCCAAAGTATCATCATTTTCACATTTTATTGCAGATTTGAAGATACCGTCACAAAGGAAAACAGACCGTAAATAATCCATAAATATTTAGAGAAAGGCCACCTCCTTCGTAATATCAGGTAGTATGGGGAAGATTACACACTCTTATCTAATAAACAAAGCCATATAACGAGATATTTTTATTACTTTAAAAAATCACATAAATTCTTGATACTGCTTTTTGTAGCATTTTAGCAGAAAAAAGGTATATCAGACTCAATAGACCCCCCCCCCCAATGTATATACATGTATATGTATGTATTGATGTCCTGTATGGTTGTTAGTTTAATAATTAAGGGTTGAAGTTAAGATAAATCATAGATATAACGCAAATTTCATGCAGATAACACAACTTATAAAAATATTACGAAGGAATAGTTATGAAAAATAAGTGATCGATCCACTGGGTTTTTCTAATGTATAATTACAAAACCCAAACCTATTGTTTTTTATGAGGACACTAGAAAACAATTTTGTAGAAGATGATTGTTTCACCCAGCCACTTCAATATTCTTTTAAAAAAGAATCAGTGACGCAAGCTTTTCTTTGAGTGATAATCGCAAGCTTCCTACTATTTCCAAATGAACAGTGGCCCGAGGTTTGCAAATATTATCTAAGCACAGTATAAAACTACATTGTTAAAAATTCACTGAACATTAAGCTTTAGTAGACAAAGTGTTCTGCAATGCCACGGAAACGGATTGATGATCATCTCAAGGTATCCGATTTTTTTTTGCTTATACCTTAGCACATCAACCGGGGTCTTAACTTTGCAGCATCAACACATGTTGTAGCTGATGGTCTGTAGCTCCCGGTCTGAAAAATTTCGGATGGACGACCTTGGAGCTTCCGTTCCTTACGTGTTAAAAAGTTGTAATTTACGGCGCACAAAAATTGCGCTAGTTTTGGACTGATTAATCTCTGTACAAATATTTGATTCGAATAATTTCCCATTTTTATCGTCACTTTACTTGCCTCTGATATTCTTTCAAACACCATCACCAGCCCCGTAAAGTGAAGTGGTGCAGTTTGGTTACTTGTAAACATGGCGTTATCTGCACATGAATTTAACATTCTGCATTTTCCTAGGTCTGTTAGCGATTTAAGACAAAGTCTGAGGCAAGTAAAGTGTCGATATCTGTAGTAAATTGCCTGAAAATTGAAAATACTAATGGTATCATTTTTGGGGGGGGGGATAAGGTTAATCAGTCCAAAACAGACCTACAGCCAACCCATGCCCTCCTGATTATACGCAAAACTTTCCTTTTTTAAAAATTCCATTGACGCCGACATAAGGATGCTAGACATTTATTAACTGTAGATGTTGCCAATATTTGCCATAAAACTTCTATGCCGAACAAAATCAGTGATGCGAGTCTTTGGCATACGACTCTAGCTAGCTGCAGGTCTGTAGCTCCTGGTCTGAACAAATTCGGATAGACGACCAGGAGCTGCAGGTAGACTCTAGCTTTATATTTAAGACCAGTCCTGTGTTGCCAAACAGAAGAGGCTATCAAAGAAAGTTTGCTGCCCATAGGCCTAGAGGGCCAGAGTTACACGGATTCCTTCCAGCAATCGAAACTTCAAGGGATCTTTGACATAAAAACTGAGGTCCTGTACCACCAGTCGGCACTGGCACGATAAAGATCCATTACTGATCACCGAATACAGACCATTCGATAAACATGCAGATGCTGCATGTAAGTAGAAACTCAACTGCATGTCTTTTCGAACGTAGACAATTGAATTCTCGAGATTTTTTTTCAGATCAAAGAATAAAACAAAATATTTGGCTTCAATTATCTTCAGGAAATATTGATTTGAAAAACGATTTAACCAATAAAATTGTAGGCACATGGTACGTGATAACCCTTTCATTAAATTATGTTTAAAGTTTAAACTGAAGTCTAATTATAATTTTCCATTAATATTTTCAGATCTCTGGTCTCTAGTTGGTAAATATTTATTCACGTCTAAGATTGTTTATTAAATAATAACAATACTTTTAGTACATAATATATTTGAGTATGTCATAACCTTTTTTTTTGGGGGGGGGGGGCAAAAGTTTAGTCTTCTGTGGTAGATTGTTATGATGTTAAAGCGGGTTAAAAGTTGATCTCTAAAATTTGATTTGAAGTCTGTGCAGAAAAGTAGTTTGATAAAAATATATTAAATAAAATTTGTTTATAAAGAAAGACTTAATGTCAAAGCATTTTTTACCTGACATAGGAATGAAAACTTAGATAGAAATCTGTGTATTTTTTGTCAACTTATAGAACTTTTCATTCTCATTTCCTATGACACTTGACACCTACGATATTCAAATGTTTTGCAAAGGTCAAACAAAACTTCTGATATATAGTTCTGAAGTTTTAATAATTATGAATAATGAATGACTGTACAAATATGTCTTTTTGTATATTTTAGTCAGTCCAGTGATTTTACATAAAACACCAATGCAAATGCTTAGTGATTCGTTTTTATAAGGTTGGTCAAATTTAATTTCTTGCGTGTCAAAAGATAATATTTTCATGCAGATGTTGAACTTTCAAGCAACGGTGAATATAATTGGTATATGAATATATTATTATTATCCAATATTTTTATATGACTAGCTTTAAGATAACAATACCCTCGTCTTTAGGGAACCTGTTTCCTTGGCCTACCCATACTGCTCCGCAAAGGTACATATAGCTAATTATGCGGAACATTATCGATAGACCAGGGAAACAGGCTAGCCTTAAGAAGGATGTCTTATTTTATTTTCAAAAATAGACAGGATCAACTTTTGTTTATAAATAAAGTTTTAAAACTTACAATTTACTATTAAGAAGACCAGAAATTTGAAGAAAAAAATGTCTCATTAAAATAGTTAATTAACATAATCTTAATGTTTCAACTACTTAGTGACGTCACCAGTAATGAAGAAATTTCAACAAAGCTTTTCTAGCTCAAATCGTGCTTTGATTTATCCTGATTCATAAATAAAACCTTTAAAAATGTTATCGTTTATGTCAATGACCACCAACTATCTCAAATTAAAAAAAGTTTTCGTTAACCGAACAAAATGATAAGTTAAGAACAAAATGTCATGATAAGTAAAAAAAAAAAACCA
The DNA here is from genome assembly GCA_020458035.1 of Magallana ariakensis. Classification (NCBI taxonomy): domain Eukaryota; kingdom Metazoa; phylum Mollusca; class Bivalvia; order Ostreida; family Ostreidae; genus Magallana; species Magallana ariakensis. The sequence continues at coordinate 51,073,924 of CM035815.1, read as the reverse complement.
AAACTCATGACTTATACATACTGATGATAGCACAAAGAGAGCAACAACAGCATATCATACCGTCCGTAGTATTATCTGAAATAATTATAAATACGCTGATTCTTGATGTGTTTCAGTATTGAAATTAAAAAAAAAAACAGGATAAAAAGGATAACGGATCCCGGAATTCAACATCTAAAAAGGTTTTCGTATCAGGCCAACCATCGATATTAGACCCGATCGAATTTGGACATCTGGCCGGCTTAGCAGGTTCAAAGATGGCTGAGACTGGTACTCCAATATAGGGAATTTTCATCTGTTAGATGTACATATGGTCATTCCTATACATTGACACCCTCCCATTGCCCGAAACATATACATTACAGGTCAATGCACTGAGGTCATGTTAGAGATGTATACATAATAAATTAGATACAAATTATTTTCGCTCGTGGAGACCGTTTAAAGGTTAGATTTATGGCTCATACCAAGCAGTTAAGCATTTGAAATCCGAAGATGGCACACAGCGTTTTGTGAAAGGAAAGCGAAATAAAGCTCAAGTAACCAGAAATCAAATCGCCAGCTATTTTTCATGTCACGCAAAGTTATTGTTGTAACCAGAATTGGAATTTGATCGCCCATGTCATCTAAGACTGTATAACATTCATACGGAGAATACGGCTCTTTTCCAGTGTTCATCCAAACTTAACAGTATTATAAACATTTCAGCAATCTTAGAGATGGAAGTAAATCAAAACTTTATAAACCTCCACCCTCTCATGCGATTACAAAAACAGTTAATCGCAAGCTTTCGGTTCACCATATTTAGCTGATGTATATTTTAACATCTACATGTTATAAGGTATAATGTAATACTAGTATTTTTTAATCTCTAAGTTTGCTACAGTTTGATAATATTTGCTGTAATTTGAACTACGACTATCTTGCACATGAATAGATATCTCTCTCTCTCTCTCTCTCTCTCTCTCTCTCTTATTTCGTTACCTGATGGTGTTTTGTGATGGCCTTACTATTCGGTCAGTGGGTGTGTAGTGGATATTTGCCACCACGATCCTCTTCTACCGTCAGGTCTAATCTTGGCATCCGTCATATAATTCCCCTTTATGGACAAATATCATTTTACGGCCATAATGCGGACTAGAGAATTTCATATGATATGAGCTCAGAATACACCTCAATGGCAATAAGCGAGTTTGAAACGGGGAAAAAGATATGTATAAAGAGGTTGCAAATGTCAAATAAACCTTTAATTCCCTTATTTACATACGTAATCGCTCATATCCTCCATAATATCACAATTTAATGGGCAATAAAGTGTAACCCTGTTATATTTCCAACAGTTTTTCGGTTTTAGAGTTTGTTCTAGAAGGGATTATGAGCTGTAAACAATGACCATAAATAAACTGTAATTCTTTGAAATTAATTTACGAGGTATAAGGTGTGACTTTTCATGGTTTACTATGTCACAATATTACTATCCACAGTACTAGTATAATACTTTATATTTATGTAGATTATGCCACAATATTCAGGATGCACCTCAGCCACAGTTTCACTATTTACGTTAGTACGGTGTTCTATATTTTTGTTATCGGAAAAGGTAAACCAATAAAAATGAATCTTTTCTTTGCCTTTGTTTTGGCTGTTTTACATATATACGCTTTGGTTAACTCTCTGATAATGGTTATTGAAATATGAACCGGAAATGTAAATAACGTTCTCTAATATGCATATTTATGCTCAATAAAAACAGCTCACAATGGAGGGAAAGGTATATGAATATTCTTAAATTTGATAACGGCTTGTTCTAAAAACTAATTTATACTGTATAGTAATCAAACAGAGTCGGGTAACAAAAGGAACATCTGAATTGAATTCGTGGGAAACTTGATAAGTTCGTGTTTTATTTATGCTAGTATTTTTGCTAGAATGTACTTCAAGCAATCTTGCTTTCCATCTTATCCATTATATTGAGAACATTGAATAAATAACATAAATTAAAAGCAGTACCTCCTATAGGAAAATCTTGAATCTTTCATAGTAAGCTTTTGACCTTAGTTTTGCCCTTCGTTTTTGGGTTTTTTTTTATGATGGGTTATTTTCAATATTAATTATACTTTAAGGAGATACTTTAGAAATTAAAAAAATTAATTTAAAAGATATATTTATCATGTTTATCATTTGTATTTTTGTCTATGAAAATATAGACCTGATTGTGTAACCTGTTGTTTCCAATGACTACAAAGTCCAATGACAATCGCTACATTGAATTAAAATATTTTTTTTAAACTCGTATCTTAACTTTTAAGAAATGCAAAAGAACACTAAAAGATAACAATGGACATTTGAGCGTTTTAAAATTTACATATGACTTGATTAATCAATGAAACAATATGAATTTTCTCAGAAAAATTTTACAACTTAATTCCATTCTTTACCCCCAAAAAACCCAACCATTTTCTGCTTGTTTATACATTGTATTAATAAAACTGAAAACTTTGATAATTTTGCTGACTCTTTATGTAAAAACAGTTGCAATTTATAGCTGTTTCAACTTTTTTCAAATTTTAAAAAAATGTTTACACCTTCCCAATCAAAAGAAAACCTGAAGGATGCCAAAGAACTAGGTCACTCAGCCTCGTGCTGACCCGTTAATGGATTATTTAACAGATAGTATCATTATCACCCGAGCCCTATGTCGCCTGAAAAAAACCAACAACCCCTGTCCAAAAGGAGCGCAGTGTCGTACGTTAGAAAAACCAAACAATTTTGTCGGTTATTATATAGATATAAAATGAGGCGGGTTAGATGATAACTGTCTACGTGGCGGGCGTGATTCCCCGTAGTTTTATCTTTCTGTCTTTAGAAGATTTCCTTCTTCTTCTGTCTTTTTTATGTTAATGAGTTTCGCTTACAGACAAGAAATGTTCATGTTAAATTTGCCGATGAACGGTTAGTCGTCGGTCGGGGATGATATCATCGAAGTTTTAAAAACTAATCAACGGGGTTTTTCTTGTAGTCGGGTGTATTTTTATAGGTATTCTATTGTTTAATTTTATGTCGTTACCCAATCGTTTAGAAAATTTAGCTAAATTGGTGCAATTTATTTCATGAATGAGAACTTTTTTGGCTAATTTTATTTTAACAAGGTCACAGTCTGCGGATCTGAGCTGGATGCGCAGCGGTTTCATTCACACCTATAGACTTGTGTAGGTAATTGCGCAACTTTTGATAAATTGTGAACTTTAAACATGTTTAAATGCTATAAAACAGATTCACAATAAAACATCAAAGAACTTTTAGGGTAAAGATATTTCTAACTTAATCGTCACCAATTTTTTTCTATTTTGAATTTTAAAAAAGCTTCAGTTTTCATAATTGTCAAAAATTGATACATGATTCAGGTGTATTATATCACTCTTCCCGATTCAAAAACTATTTTCTTCTGTAGATGATGGTGTCAGGTTTAGAAAAGAAAAGACAAAATACGATCTTTTGGAATGCCTTCTGTTTAGCTTTCGGTTGATTATTATACGAACAGTTTTGACTTTAAACGGGGAAATGTTTTCAAATATACGGTGTACAGTTTCCCCGTCGGTTTATATTCACAGGTGAGGTGGTACTTCTAAGTTTTCGACAGGTGCCCGTAACAAAAATGTCAGATACTTTTATTTATTACTTCCATTAATGACAAAATAGTGCCAACAGAAAGGTGCCCGTTGAAAGAAATAAAGAAAGAATAACCCGTTGTGTAGTTCAAGCTTCAAATGATTAAACTGTTATATTTCGTTATATTATAAAAATAAACGATGAGAACGTGACAATTTGGTGTCCAATTTGAAAGTTTTTTTAGTTGTAGTTAACTATCTTGTAAAAGGTCAGGAAAGAGAGAAAAACCAAAAGGTTAATTTAGTTTTGTTCAAAGATAAAGCATGGAAACACACAGCAAACATCATAAAGAATTGTAATAAAATGTTGATAGACCACTTGAAGAGTTACGCGTTTTGCCCAACCGAGATATTGATACATATGATGTAGAGAACCCTTTTGTTCGCCGTGAATTAAATTACAACATGAAAATACTTTAACCATATACTTGATTTACTCACTTTATATGTATTACTAACATTAAAAAACGTTTCTGTAAATTCTAATCAAAAACCTGAAATCTATTCATGACATTATTTATTTTAAAGATTGAAAAGGAAAGTCCGTTAAAACTAATATAACGCCAACTATTATAATCACAATGCACTATCAAAAGTTAAAGGGAAAACGTAGATTTAAGGTAAGCAGTATTTATTCATGTGTCATTCTCTATTATAATTATGATGCAAGATTTTGCAAAAAAGCTAGATATTGAAATATTAGATATTCCGATTACACAACATCAACGCCTAACAATATATATGTATATACATGACTACCCTTTGGAAACGTTATTCAATGCGTTACCTATATGAATATAAAACAAATTCCAATCTATTTTTTAAGCTACACCACGGCAACAAAACACTTCTGAGAGCGTGGGACAACAAAATGTCTTTTATGTCCGTTATATGTTGATTTATTGTTCATCCACCCCACCATCTATCTATCTATATTATCAGTTTTCACACGTGCTCTGTTCTTTACGCCAAATAAAGTATTTTTGTTATTTATTTTAAATTTAAAAATGTGTTTTGTCATTTCCCAAACCGAAATGGTTCACAAATGATGGGATTTTTCAAGTAAATTATGTAAAACTATGCACTTGATAAGAAGAGGGTGAGAAGATATTGACATGGCCGCTCAGAAAAGTTGTCATCTGTGGCCAGATAGATCTTGAAAACCAGTGATAAATGAGTTTATTATGAAATTTCACAGAGATTAATTTTGAGTTGTAAATTCAGATGGTTTGTGATAATGCCATTTTCTGATTGTAATCTCTGTCGATATTACATACTGAAATAAGATACACCAATCACTCAACGGAATCTCATTTGTATACAAAACTACCATCCCATGTCTTCGATGTTTGATTCTTGGTGAATACAGCGGGTACAAAAACGCTGAAACACAATGCGTACTTCCGCTGTCTTTTGAATGGACCCAGAAGAGCGCAACAAAACTAGATAACAGCCATGTAACGGAACCAACTTGGGTTCGCCATTTATCAACCCTGTTTCAAAATTAATGTATACAGAGATGTTGATATTTGATGGACTCTCAAAATATTATTAACCCATAGAGACAGGCAGTATGGAAAGCGTTTTAAAATATTAGCATATTTTGATTTATTTTTTTCTTAATTTGAATGTTTAAAAATAGAGTTTGAAAATAAATTTTATGAATCACAGTAACTTAGATTAATTGTTCTATAAGTTTACTGTTTATATGCCAACTTCGAAGGCAGTACCTATCATGATAGATTAGAAAATGTGCCGTTTTATAGAATTAAAATTCTAAAATAATCAAGCATACTGCATGGTTTATTATCAAATTCAGCAAAAACGACAGGATTATAGCTGATGGTAAAAAAATAATCGTAAACTTACTTAATAACATAGTTATTTTCATCGGTGAAAAAACTTAAAAAACACTTCAAACACAAGACGTTTTAGATCTCTACGAATAACTGACCTGTTTTTATTTTGCAAATGGAAAACGAGTTTCGTAGGTAGTGGGCCATCTTAATTTGTAAACATACGGTATTTAAAATCCATAAGAGTTTTTAGGGTTTTTTTTTTGGTCGATAAAATATGTTCGAAGGAAACATGATACACATACGCATTTCATACTTATATCTTCCTTTTCTGATTCTGTTCTCATATGCATGTATATTGTTTAAAGTCAATACTTAATCATATATAAACATATGAAAAAATGTATGATTTTAAATCTAAGAAAATTGTAATATATTTAAAAGAAACCTTAATCACTTATGCATAATTATGCATGTAAATGTATATGGTTCACTATACCAAATTTATTTACAGAGTAAATGTAAATGTATATGATTAGAAAATAAATCAAATGATTTTTATCCATATTGCAGGCCATCGTGCATACATAAAAATTAATAAAAAAAAGTCTTAAGTCTTTAAATCAGTCTTAAGACCTGAATACTTCAATAGACTTTCTGAAAGATGGCAAGATATACATGTACCTTGATTCTCAAAACTAAACACAAAAACATTAAAGATTTAAAAATAACTTTAACATAAAGCATAGGTGTTAACGCCTTAATATTATAAAAAAGATGATGTAATAGTGATTCAAGAAAACGAAGAATGTATTGCAAACACCAGTAATCTAAGAGATAATCTCAGTCCTGTCAACTAACCAATAATCTACTAAACAAAATGACACTGCATATTTCATTTTTTTCTTTTCTATATTTTGTATTTCAGTTAAAGAAGTTCATCCTAAAAAGAACAGAATTGAAATCTAAGAGCAGTTTGATGTACATATGTATGTATAAAACCAGAAAAACAGGTTCAATAGGTTTGAGGTTTTAAAAATAAATTATTGACAATTATTTTTGTCGTTTTAAATGTAATATAGGTGTACTTGTTCGTTATCATAAACATAATACAACCCCTCCCCCCTAAAAACGCCCCAGCCCCCCCCCCCAAAAAAAACGAAAAAAAAAACACCATGCAAAAAGAACAAAAACAAACCCAACCCTCTCCCCCACCAACCCCCCCCCCCCCCCAAAAAAAAAACAAAAAAAACCCCCCAAAACAACATTACAGTTTCATGAATGATCGAAGTACATGTAGTAACCTCTAATGATACAGTATCCTCTATTAAAATAAAGTTGTATTAGTGGTCAGAACCCTGACCGTTCATGATATTATGTTATCTACCTAGCCGTCCAATAATGATACAAATTCAAAATGATATCATTTATTGCATTAAAGGATGAATGTCAACAATTAATGATACAGTTATATATGAAATAGTACTGTTTTGAATTTTTCATGTTTGCATGTACCTCTGTCTATTTCTCTGTTTGCTAAAAGAAGTGTCAGATAGATTATTCAATACGTTTCTACTTTGTTTTTCCATTTCTTTTGGTTTAATGATGTTTAATCTTTTAGGCATAGGCTTATAGGAATCACGACTTCTTACAAGTCTGATTTCTCAGCTTCTTCAAGGTTAATTGAATATAGTTAATTTGGCATTGTAGAATATAAATATATGATGAAAATCAATATATTGTGCATAATTTTTAGAATAGATAAGAACAAACATTTTTAAAAGCAGATGAACAAACCTCTCTAAAGATTGTTGTAAGATATTTTGCTTAAGTTCACTAAACTTTTTTCGAAATTTGGCTTGTTTTGTCGCATTTTCTTCTATTTGAGATAAACATATATTATTCTACCTCAAATATCCAAAAATGAGATGTCTAAAACTAATCCTGTTTATTCACTTCTTTCTCATGACACTGGACATAAACTACTAGCATCTAGAATGGGTCCTTATTACTCAAAATTAGAACTGTATATTTCTTATTAGCATGTACCTAAAAGAATAAATCTTATAACAATAAAATAATTGGATACCACATAGTTGAAACCATTTAAATAATCTATTTAAACTTTTTTCAGCTACATGTAACAGACAAATAGACAGAGGGGCATGCAGAAATGCATGTAATCAAAACTGTGCTATTTATCATTCATAATTGTTTCATTAATATATATAACTGGAGTCCACGCAGTAACATCTAATGATACAGTATCCCCTGATAATATAAAGTTGCATTAGTGGTAAAATTTCTGACCATTGGTGATATTATTTTGTCATTAACGAACTACTTAGCTGTCCAGTGCTGATACAATTTCAAAATTCTATCACTTATGGTCAAAATTCACATCAAGTAATGATATGAAATAAAACGCAAAATAAGTACACATTGACCATTAATGATATAAGTTTTATTGAAATAAAACTTATCCACCCATCATTCAGCTGAAAAAAGTTCTATATATATTGCATTCGTCTAGTGGATGGTCTTGCCTAATGGATAGACTTCAACAATAAATGATACTATTATACATAAAGAAGGTACATGCACAACTTAAAACAGTATAATTTCATACATAACTGAATCATTAATAGTTGACATCCATTTATTAATGCAATAAAAATTATATCATTATAGGTAAACGATGTTTTTTTGCGTTGTTATCATATATCATTAGTGATTTTTACCATTAATGATATCATTTTGAATGTGTATTATTAATGGACGTCTAGGTAGTTTGTTAATGATAAAATGATATCATGAACGGTCAGGATTCTGCCCATTAATGTAACTTTACATGTATATCATAAGAGGATATTGTATCATTAGACGATACTACAATGCTAGATTAGCAAAGAACCTTGTATTTTTCCTTTCTTTAAGCGTAACCAAAAGCTTAAACATCTCTTTTTGTTTTGAACATGTACCAACTCCACTTTATTTTTTTTTTAATGGCTTTGTCTATTGTACTTAATTTATAATAATATATAGTTTATACAAACTATATTATTATGTATTTCACTTTAGAAGAATTGTCTTGATATACTAAAAATTAAATAAATTAACAACTTTTTTATATTCGCTCAAAACCATATTGATTTATTTGAGTTTTCTATTAACATTTTAAATGTACAATATATGGAAAGAATAAACTTTCTGTGTTTTTCTTTATTGTAATAAAAACTAATGGTGTTTATTCTTTATACATGTAATTATTTATAGCATGATATTTGGTTTTTTTATTAATTGATTTGGAAAATAGATATTGTGTTTAAAATAAAGAAGATGGGTGGATAAGGCGTGTAAAATTCCTATACAAGGACATATAAGATACTTAAAAATAAAAATATCAACAAATCTGATAATGTTTCAAAAAATCATTCAAAACAAAATATATTTGACATATCATTGATTTGTAACCCTTAAATATGTTCAATATTTGGAATGTGATGATTCAAACTGGTGAGGACGTATCAAAACCTCTAAATGGTGTCATTTTTTAGAACTTAAATGCCTTTCCTTTTATAAAGTGGGTCTTTGTTCCATAATTTTCACATAGTTTAGATAAGGTCGATGGAAAAAAAAACAATTTATATCCACAAAAATGTGGAAAAATGACCAACTATACATTAAAAATATCATTTTGTATCCAAACAATTTAACGTTTTAGATATTATCTAATTTCGTTGGCAACGTCACACACATCATTTAAATAACTCACTTTATTGTGACTGAAATGGCTCAGTGGTTAAAGCACTAGACAAAAGGTAACATTACATATATATATAGGCTTTTGATGTTGTGGGTTCGATACCACCAAAACTTAAGGCAATAATTTTTATAATCGTTTTTAAAATATTAAAAACTGAATATAGTTAGAATCTGTGCTTTTGCAAATTTATATTATAATATTTTCAAATAGATTTAATTGAAGAAAAAAATTCCAAATTGTATTTTACGACTAAACCAAATGGGCATTTGCGCTATCTTATCTACCATCTTCTTTATTGTGTATTTAGATCGGTTTGTAAACAATATCACATTGCCTTGATACATGACAAAATATACAATCTTATTTACAAATTGCTTTGTCGCTGGACAAAGCTTACAACAAGCTTGGTAATCCATTGGTCAGCATAAATGTAAAGATGCACGTGTTGGTTCAGTGCTTATATATTTCTGTGTCTATTTACATGAACCGGTATATTATTTAATGTTTCACCTTCTACATTGTCATGAGTACTTTGAACTTATCAAGCTTCAATTTTTTATCGTTTATTCAGGTAATAAAATGTATTTCACCATATAGCTACAGTAACGTTTACTACAATTTGAAGGCAGTGTTCGTTGGTTGTAAGCAGGACCTGATTATTTAAATCCCTAATTGATTGATACTATATGTGAAGGAATAATTTGATCTAAGATTATTAATACCTTTACTATAACAAATCTTGCGTGTATCGTTTTTCGATTGCAGTGGAACACTTTGTAGTGATTAAGTACTTTCTCATCAGAAGAAAAAACTGAAAAAATCTTATCTCCAACATGTTTTGTCAACATCATTTTAAGCCTTCTTTGGCCGTCATGGTTTCTGCTCTTGCCGTTCACATTCTTGAAACATTTTTTTCTCTTTTATGAAAATAAGATCTTATTTTCATTCTCAACTTTGAACTCTTTTCTTTTAAAAAAAAATGTCCTCCTCAATGCAATGATAATGTTTAGATACATGTCAGGTGTATTTTCCTGTTTGACAAGCATAAATGTCTTCATTACAATAGCTTGCTCTGGGGACCCTTCCAGTGGTTAGCTAGGCTGTGTGTTTATCTTTAAAACAGTTACACAATACACTGGGGACAATAAGGGGCGGGTACACGGCTATCCCACTCTGAAAGGAAGGATACAATTATCAAAACTTTAATTTTCTTCACAACTTTCAAACTGTTATGCTTGCAGCGGCGCAACTATTGGACTATAATGGATTATTTGGTCTGATGGCTACCGTAATAAAAGAACCGTTGGGTAACAGAGCCTTTCACCGGGTTGAAACATTTAAGAAATTTAATGTAATTTTACCAGATTTAAAATTGAAGACCACATGGGTCTAGTGAACTTTATTACTGTAATTTTCTCATTAAATAACTTTCTAAATGCAAATTTCGTGTCGTTCACATGTTGAGGGGTTAAGCCTCCTAACTAAAAATTCTCTACTGCTCGACATGCCCGATTAATTAACATTCTCGCCAAAGATGACAAATCTTTTGTAAGGATGAAAACACCTAAAAACTTTGAATATAAGATTACAAAGAATTCACCCCTTTGCTTTCTATTACTAATGTTTGAATTACAAAAGTAGAAACTTAAAAAAAAAAAAGCACAAACGAGAATGCGTAACAAATATGTAACAAAATTGCGAGACAAGTCGAGAAAAAAAATGGGGTAAATATATCATGATGTATTAACTTGAATATTCCTAAAGGCCTAGCGGAATTTAGCATGGTGTATTATCAAAGATACCATCAAGCTTTAAAAGATACCTCAGTGTCTTATAAGGGTGGGAAACAGTTACTTTTATCGTGAAATATTACAGTTGCAAAAGCGACATTTGCCCTTTTGTCGCCATTCTATAATTACTTCCGATCTTTCAATAGTTATGGAAACAAGAAGAACGCTTTTCCCACGCCATTTGATTCAAGAAGAGTCTGTAGGATCGTATTATATACATATTAATCACAGTATAACACATTCAAAGATACAAGGAACCGTGATGTGTTTAGCGCATAACGGTGAAACTCGACCCGGAATCCTTCCAGTCAAAGAATAGTGTAAGTACGAAAACAGAGCCCTTCGTCTCGGATCCTCCTGCATTGAATGCAATAAACACATATATATGTAAGACAGTGCATGAGAAGTGCGAGATATTTTACACCCAGCTACATGTAAGCGCCGTTACGGTAACGGAGTTGGTGGGGGAAGATGACGCTTCATTGTCAGCACCGTGGGAAACCAAGTCTACACCACCCAAACAACAGTGCACTTAAACCCTAGTGTCCCTTAACTGTAGGTAAGCTATGAAAAACAACAAACACACCCTTTGTACTCGGATTATTTTTAAGGAGAGCGACAATTTGTTACAAAATTCCGTTCTTCTCCCGTTCGCCTACTTCTCATAAAAATCTCGTTTGACAACTTTCCACCTTCAAGATATAATTTTAGTACGAGAAAGACGCGTATTTTTGTGTGGAATCTAACATTCTTTCTTTTCGTAAAAAATCAACAGAAATGAGATGAGTTTCTGAAATTAATAGTCGCTGATCGAATGTTAGAGGTGAAATTAAAATGCAATAAAGAGGTTTTTTGACAATAACCCCCACGAACGATATATTATGAATTGCACAATGGTCATTATTAAATGTATGATGCGGCAGATTCAAAGATCGTATCACTGGAACAAAAAAACTGCATACAACCGTATTCCGACTAAATCAATTATTTATTAAAAGTCTTTAAAATGTCATTGCATTTTAACTGCATTTGGTTGAGTTACGATATTGTCAACACTACATTTAATAAGAGATAGCTTTTTTGAATCAATCATTTTCTTGTACCATTAAATACCAAAACTCACAATTTTTGTATAGCAATTTGTCTACAGCTGTATGATATGCATAACTCCGTTAGCAACGCTTGTCTGTTACCTCTTCACATTGCATCGTTATTTCATGTACAAGAGACAATGCATTGCATGAAATCATAAGGAAGCTTCATCTAAGATACAGCCCCCACCACCCACCACCCCCCTAAAAACACAATACATAAAACCGAAATATGGCAAAGTATTATAAATAGAGAAAACAAGGGTAGTCACATATAAAATGTATTTATGCCAAAAAAAAAAAGAAATATATAGATTTATCATGTTATCTATAAAATACATGCCATAACGAGAACAAATAGAAATCATTATAATCACAGATGATATAGACAGGGGATAGATGTATATTGCAAGTATGTGGCCCGCCTCTTTTTTATTGCACCATGTCCTAAAGTGTACTCTGCGTTACAAAGAACCCCCAATAGCACTTTAAAAATATATAATATCCTTCAAATCATGTATAAATATAGATATTAAAAACTACATATTTTCGGTATACATGCAACATCATCATCATCATCATCATTTTCGTCATCAATGTCATCGTCCATTTTGCATTTTGTACCAGTATCATCTTTTAGTAACGGAAAGGTCCATTATCTCCTCACTGTCGTTAGAGGACTCAGAAAACTTGAACTGTCTTTTGTCGTAGAACTTGAGTAAGACGGGGTTTTGTGGATGGAAGTGTTTCAGGTGAATAAAGTGTTGTCCGGGGTCAGAGGTCGTGTGACCACAATCCTCGCACACGTACAACTTGTTCCGGCGCTCTTTGTAGGCGTAATGGAAGTTGAACCCGTGGACTTTGCGCCCGTGTGACTCGAGTGAGCAGCGCTGGGTGAACGCCTTCCCGCAAGTCACGCACTTGTATGGACGGACACCTGTTTGAAAAGCAGTAAACTTATTTCAGAGTTGTCAATTTTATCAAAAGACTGTAATTTTATTGATGGAAACCGAATCGTTATTTTTAATACTGTGTTATATGATTATAAATGCACACAAAAATGTTGAAAAGAGATATGAATTTTATATAAATTTTACAAAATGACGAATCTCACCTGTATGTGTTCTTGTGTGTCGTTTGAGATCAAAGGTATCGTTGAAACCTTTGCCACATATCGTACAAAGGTATCTCTTGATTTCACTGTGGCATTTCAGGTGACGGTTTAGTAACCTCTGCAGGGGAAAAGACTTGGTACAGATACTGCAAGTGAAGCTCTGTCCGTCCTCAGCTGTTTAAACAAAACATACATGTATTTTATCTAAAGACGTATATCCAAGGTATTAATTATTTATTTAGGTCTTTAGCTTACCGTATCTTATAATTTATCTGTTGTTTATTCGTGCAGAAGAATTCATATGAATTTGTTGTTAATAATTTCCAACAATTACTTAAAGCTATGCTTACATGCATTACTTAGGGGAGTCAGTATTCGCTGATCCTGAGCATGCGCAATGATCGGATTTTTCATACCAAATCCACCGTTAATGAGTTCTACCCCATGGACGACTGAATGCTGAATTATATCAAACACAAACCAAGTTAATATGTCTAACGCAAAAATGCTTTCAAAAATAAACATTGTTAAAATTAAAGGACTTTTTTTTTAATATAACACATTTCATTTTATTCATTTTTTTCCGGAACAATTAAATTTAACCGTTTGTATGTCATTTGCTCACCTTGAGCAATGAAATGGAAGGTTTTACAAAGTTATTTACGCTGTCTAATTGTTCTTTTGATGGAGTTGCTTGGTTTGAGCATGTTCGATTTGGAAATCCTGGATCGATAATTGGAGTTGGGCTCGGAATGTGCGGAGCGACGGGGGATGTCGGAGAACACAGTTCCTGGTACCGGAAGGAGTGGTAGGAAAGTGGTGACATCAGGTTGTTAAAACCGAATTTGTCGCTTCCCGGAGAATGCAGCATTAAATTGTACATTTTGTGTTCATATGGTAAAGGGAGAAATAACGGTCTTCGTGTTCCCTCGGGAGTTTTCACAACATCTTCTGGGGTGATATCCTCCATAGTTTTGCCTCTTTTCCGTTTTTTGAATTCTACGGGATGAGGGATGTCTGGGAAAATAAAATAAAATGGTTTTATTTTTAAAGCAATTGATTTAAGGAAAAAATTCATATGCAAAACAGTTGTAAATATGTTTTGTCATTAAAAAGTCTATACAATGGTTTTAATACAAGTGCCTGCTAATTTATTTAGTTTGATAATGTACTCTTAATCTTATTTTATCTGAACTTTACGATATTTAAGAAAGTTTTAATTCACCCCTTTAGCTGGATCGCACAGCCTATCCGCTATTCTGACGAAACTTAATCTTCTAACCGCGCTCAATACTTGTAATTTAAATTCCTGCCCAATACACTACACGGATATAACGGCCCAGGGCCCCGGGCTATTTTCACTGATTTTTCACCACAACCTATTCCTATTGATACAGACATTTTGACACGCTGTTTATACAGAGAAGAGATGTCTCGTGGTTTTGAACGGGAAACTGAAAGAAAAAGTGTTTCATTGTCATGTACAAAAGGAGCTTTCTCTTCAATCCCTGGAGATTAACTTTCAGGCCATCTTGAGGCATCTTGAAATCTTATCCCTAGTGTCTGTTTTGTTTGTACAAAACTCCTTATATTTATGGGTAGGGAAAATAATTTGAAGCAGAAACGAGATTTAATTTTAAAAAAGTAGAAAAATCAATTAACTGTGATAATGTGCTAAATCTTTCTTGATATGAGAAAAAATGAAATATGTCATGATGTATTTGTTGTTGCTTTTTTTCTATAAAGATTGTCTTATGAACAACAATTACGTTGAGACTTAAACATTAGACCTTCAAATTTTTGAGGATCTAAATTGAAAAGTTTAATATTGAAATCAATTTCGTAATTTTGGATAACTAAAATGACTTTTCTTCTTACCTTTCTCGCTCTTGTTCTCTTCCACAGGAGATTTTTCATCATCCAACAGTTTTAAAGTACTTTTCACTTTCAGCTGCGAGTCCGAAACCTCAGTAGTCGTCTTAGGTCTGTGTTGACCACGCACAAGAAATGACTTTGGCATGGTAAAGTTTTCTCAAACTCTCATAATATATTTTCACACGAAATTTTTTTTTCTGAATCAAATTAAACCGTAGGTTGAAATGTGTCAATTTTTGTACACAGTTACAATAAGTATAACTTAAAAGATGATATATGAAAAGTGAGAAGGTAACAGTCAGGTTTTATACGGAGCTTGGCCCTGCCCCGCCCCCATAGGTGATGGACGGGTACCCACATAACTGTACATCACTAATCGCTACGGGATGTTAATCATCGGAGCGTGTTCGAATCAGTCACCTGTGACGAACCATGGGTACACCTGTATCTACAAAGGTAACTGTCTTCTAACCTACCGTATTTACAAACAATACCAAGAAGTACACCATCGTATTCAACTCTTTGTGAAAATTGACCTCGGCTTTAGGCATTTACGATCTTTAAATGCATTAAACTATTATTTCCCACAATTAGTCAACCACAATTAGAATTACCACTTAATAAACTTCATACAGGAGGGTAAAAGAGACTTTTAAATACGTTTTCCCACATAAAATGACTTAAAAATTAAAAGACATTAAAAACGGAGGTTCAAGCTTTGATATTGTGAAGACATTTAAAATCCTGATGATGTATATAAAAGATTGCATAATAACTAGATTCACAAGTAATGGTATGTACAAAAAGAAAGGCAAAATTTCTGCCAATAGTTTAAAAAAACCATCCCTGCAATCAGCTTTATGCAAAGACAGTCTCAAATTCAAATATGTCTTCAATTTTCTGTGGGATAAAAGATAAACGTTCCTTTCGGAAGTTAAAAAGAGTACTCTTTGACCCAATTTGCGACGAAATGTTACAGACGTGTTTCGGAACAATTACGGGTTTTCATGTTTATCCACAAAAATAAAGACCAAGAATACTTCTATTTTCTTATACATGGTTTAAAAGAAAACAAACTGTGGTGCGAGTTTCTTTCTTCAACGTTTCAGGCCATTTTAAATTACTCTTAACATAAAGGCAATCAATGTTTAACATGTTATATATATGTACTTCAACGTAATACTTGGATGGGAAGTAAAAAAAAAAATCAGTTATTCAATATGTGTTTATTTGCAGTTTCTATATAAAATATAAATACCTATAAATGGACTTTGTGATACTGATTATCATTTGGAATGTATATTTCTGTAAAATTAAAAGTAATTCAAATCAACAAACCTCACACAATAAAATAAACAATAACTTGAAATCATCATCAGGTTAAACCCTTTTTGAAATCAATGTAGGCACCTGCTTTCTGAATTGTTAATGCTCTAAACTTCAGTATTGTGTTTTAGTTACTTTTCAACCATTATCAACAAACAACTGTGGAAACTATACCTGTTCGGTATTTTCCTTGCATTCAGCATCTCGGGTTCACCATGGAATTGGACCCTCGCCATTAATCATGTCGTCTCTATGACAACAATAGCCTTTCACCTCCCAGGTCATGTAGCACCTAACAGTAAACAGTCACACCAAGAATGCTAACCCCAGGCCTCAAAATCTGATCCCGAAAATTGTCCTCTGCGATAAATCCATTCAATGTCCTCGGATTCTTTCTATATTTGGTAATACACTTTCTAGTCAGTGTAGAATTCATGTATTTTTTTTGTATTGTGAGGTCACGATTTTTTGTCTTGATGAAAAACCTTATAGGTTCAGATTTTAACCGTCCGTGAAAACTTCAACATTTCTGGCAGGCAGTAAATTTTAGTTCAGTACAGAATCGAAGTAAAGTGTTAGTACACAAGTAACCAATTTTAATTATTTTGGAACATTTTTAACATTCGATGTATTTATCTAGGGTACCAAAGTTGATAAGCATCCATCTTTTTTAACCAACCCAATAAAGGAATTTGATTTGAGATATACAGTTTTCAATACATCGCCCGGAATAAAATTGGTCAAATTGCAATGGAATGAAAAACACATGGGACATACAAGTCTTAGCGATATTCATGTTAAATATATGTGTTAAATGAGTACAGAAAAGCTAGTTTAATTTGTTAAACAACTAAATCAAAATAAGGAAAAAAGGGGAAATAATAATGTTATTATGTCTTCAGACATAAAATTCTAAAACAGACTATCTTGTCTAGTTTTCAGATTGAATGGAGAGAATCGGGTATCGCAAATCAAGTTTTCCTCAAATTGTTTGTCAATCGCAATTTCTTTTTAATAAATAATCCTATTAATCTAGTATGTCACTTTTTAAAACAGCGGTGATTGTGTGTCAAGATCGATTGTCGAGATCAGGAAAATGCCATCCAGGGACGGTGTTTGTGTAAATTGTGTAATAATTGAAGCACATAGATAACAAACTCTTCCGTCTAACCAAACAATCAATGTGCTAAGCTGTATCAATCGAGGAGTTAACTTTTGGTTGAAGTCCCATTAGCAAACCGCCATTTTGGGTAAATATGATAGGGGAGAGAACTGCGAGCGCCACTGGAGCCATTGTCCGTAAATAATGGCCTATCGGTTGACTAGTATGTCATATTTCAGGTAACAAATTCCGTCTTTCAGTTTGAATTGGTGTCCCTAATTGTTTAAGAGGTTTGGATTGAAAAATCTCAATAGCCTGCTCTAACGGAATTAGAAAAGATGTGTGGTGTTTTGTTTAGGAGGGCGTGGCAAACACCTTAGGGTAATGCCGTTATCATTCGTCTCTTCCTGTATCATTCAAATCTGTTTCGATCTTTGAATGCTGACTTGTCTATTTCCGTTTTTTAAAAACACTTTGAAAACTGCATAACACACAAACTTTAGATAGATATTCCGTGCTCGAAACGAAAGTTAGCTATATACAATGTAAATAACCAATTTATAACTCATATCTTAAAAAAAATATCAAGTTGATTTCATTTTCAGTTGAAAAGAAAAAGATTCCATAAGTGATTTTTTTAAGCATTATTTATACAATGTAAGATACATTTACATTAGCGAAGTCCTTTCCGAAATTCCAAAGTAGATTACTAGAATATTAAACATGATTTTAATAACTTTTTATGTAAAGATATAGCGATAAGTGAAAACAAATATTAGTACAAGCATTATATAATAGAAACATATCTGTGTCGTTTTCATACAACCCTGCAATTTAAGTCTACTGTAACAGTTCTTCACATTCGGGTACAAGGTCACGTGACGAACAGTTCTGACATTGCAATCAAGGATCATCTTAAGATAAGACTATCAAATCTCACACCTTTGTGTAATTACATCGCCAACAGAAATCTTTTTAGAAATTTAGAAAAATAACAAGATGTAACTTTGGTAACCGATACCCAGATTTTGAATACTGTTGCGTGCTACCTCTTGATGCACGTGGCCTACCGGCTGAAAACAAAACCCGTTATCATTGTAAGGAAAGCGGTCATCTCGCGTTTTGCGGTTTTGAATTTATCACCTTTCAGAAGCCCGAAATTCCTTCTTCAACTTTTCAGTTTTATCAAATTGCTTTTCTCAGTTGTTTTAAGAAACGAACAGAAAAATTGGAACACGCAACAGTTATCGTATAGTTTTTCGTCTTTGGCGGAGCGATTTTCTTTATCCTTTTGTTTTGTTTTGGTTTTCAATTATGAAACCAATGCTAGAAATATCACCCATCTTGGTATTTTGTTTGCCTATTTCACGACGACTGAATGAATACCTTTAGATCAATGCGATCTAAATACAATAAAAACGGCGTTGCAGATAACTCTTTCTAGTTTCAGAAGCCCTTACTAACACACATACACATGTACTTGCATTATTGATGCACAATATACACAATGCAAGCAATTCTAATGGGGGTAAGCTAGGATGATCTATTGTATCGTTCATTTACCGGGTATATTATTTCGCAATACTTTACTTAGTAAAATGTAAAACATTATTTAAGGAGGGTGGGTGGTCAGCAAACTAGCCATCAGATATACCTTAATGTTTTTATTAAATGATTTGTTATACTATAAAAATCATTTAGCATAAGAAATGCCTTAAATTTTAAATGTAAAAATAATGTTTTTTTATATCTTTATATTAAGCTCTTCTTCTTCAGGAGATATATATTTATTCTAAAAATGGCCACGACCATTCAGCTCTCTTACGAAGGAAAACAAGATTAGACAGTATGTGAGGATTATTTGTGTATTTCTAAAGGATAAGTACAGTAACTTCTGTTTGATATCTTGCTCGTTATACTTCATCCTAGAGTTATTCCCGTTAGACCTTATTTGTGGCCAATTATTTCAATTCGCCAACGTAATTGAATTATCAAGATTGTTTCCAAGAGAAGTTTTAATTTTCGGCTATGAAGAATGGATAGAAAAATAAAAATAGTTCCAATCATTTATGAAAGGAGCGATAATGCTTCTGTGTCTACCGAGATGAAGTGGTATGACATCCCGGAATCTTCGGGGAAATCATTTTACCAATTATAAAAATCGGGATCGATATTAACTTAATTACAACTACGACATCATGATTAAACTGTGATCATCAGACGGGGTTCACGCAGCGCCACCTGACGATCAAAGCCTGCATCTCATGTCCTCTAGGACCCGGGTGATTGAAGTTGCTGTCCATAAAAGTGCCTGGTTAGTTTATGTGAGCAAAATAGGCTACTTATCTTGACACATTTTTTTAAATTGCTGATTAGAAGTCTGTTTTTCAGTATCGATCAACAACAAAAGTCATTGAAAGATCCTAACTCTGAAAGGATCTGGCACAGAGCGAGGCCATTTTTACGAAACACGACGAAGAAAAAGGGGTGTATGTTTCGTTTTTTAAAAGCGATCATAATATATATGGGTGTTCACACTGCGTAATGATCCTCTACATCGGGTCAACAGCAGCAAGGGCATCATCCCCGCAAACTAACAGTTTAGGTGATATACGTCCGCTTTGCCACAAGAAGAGGTTTGTTTAACCCATTATTAGGCACTGCCATATAAAATAGTAAGTATGGGTTAGGAAGTGGCGCAATGGTTTTGCCGTTTGACCCTTTTGGTGAGGATCACCAATTTTATTTCTCATGCGTTTACGCAATATTTCATCCATATTTGTCAAAATTGCCCCCCAAAACTCACGCGGGAAAGGATCCGAGGTAATAATTAACTTGTCAGTGGAAATGCCTCTCGACGAATAGCAGATTTAGGACGGCTTTGAAGTAAGGTTTAAGTATAGTGCGCCCATACACACATCTCGAGGCTTATCTGATTGAACAGTGGCAATAGTCATCTGTAATCGCCCAATTTCATCATTTACCTCAATGGGACTTGAATTTTACAAATGATTGCTTCTTAATCGCGAAAATTACCTCTGATAACCATCAAAAGTAAAAGTGATAACTCTCTGGGTTTATCTTTCAATGTTCACAATTCTATACACGTATGTACCGATAGATGTATTTCTTTTTCATCTTTTCGCAATAAATCCCAAAGATTTGTGTAATTTCTGCTTTAAGCGAAACTTTGCTTAATAAACAGATATCGTTTTTAGAATATAAATCTTTCTTTCAATTGTGTACTCATTGACAATCGTCTTTAAATCAGAAACATAGTTTTATCATACAAATTACATACACCGAAGATGTTCATAGACCCATCAAAGTGCCTGCACGTTAACGGGTACGCTTTTAAAAACTGAATTTTATTTAAACCTAACATTGAACATTATATTTCAAAAGTGTAATAAATGTTTAAAGTACTCGGTTTCGAAATTATTTTCACTCTTGTATTACATGTATTTCTTTTGACTACCATTGGCTCGCCAAGTGTCCATCCAATGAGGTAAGCAGAAGGGAACTGCCAATCAAAAGATGACATAATGATTACAGTTGCAACACACACACACACACACACACACACACACACACACACACACACACAACTGCAGAAAAAGATGGTAAAAATGGTTTTTTCTATATATATCTTCACTAAACTTACTGACGATACCTTTAAAAGCAAACCTTAAGTTTGTAAAAGTATACTAGAGTTAGGATGATTCACATCAAAGCCAATTTTTATTGACTTAGTTAAATTCACAACTTTTGAACTTGTAATTTCAATTGTAACGTTTAATATACACTTAATATAATTTTTTCACACATTGATGAAAAGTGTCTTTTATGATAAAATGATAGCAAAAGTTTTCCATTTGATTGTTTATTTGCAATCTTTATCTTATACATCAAAGGTGAAAGATGAAAATGTTAAAAAAAAAAAAAATAAACAGAAAAATAGAGGTAAAAAAAAGAATTATGTGTTTGTTATTTCCAGCTATATTGCGGGATCAGCGGAGTGTGAGATTTTTTTATCAGATGATATCTCCCACTAAAATGTTATAATTTCTTTATAACCCTTTGAGCATTCTTATGAAACTATTTAAATGTTCAATATTTGTCCTTTGATATCTCTTAATCACACCATCTAATAATAGGGGCTTCACCTTGCATTCACCACTGAGTCCCCCTATACTGAATGAGATTTAAAGAAATAATCAGAAGAAAAAAATATCTCATATCTTGGCTTCTTTGGATGAAAGATGAAAAAAAATTAAACTTTATTACATGAATTCTACAATAAAATCAGATAGAATATTTCACTTTCACTTGTAAAATAGTAACTTGAAATGGATAAAATTGACATTTATGGTACAAAGGGATTAAACTCTTATAGGACAAGCGTGATTTCTGAGGGAGCAAAAAATATAACAAAGTAGAATATTGATGCATATTTTATCTGTCTCATTTGACGACAACTATTTTTGGGACACTACAGAACAAATTGGTCATTTCCGCTGCAACCTGACTATTACAAATCAGAGACCATCCCCCATACAATATATTTTTAACGTGGACGTTCTTGTGCTAGAACTGCATACATATATTATGTGTATTTGAAAGTTATTATTCCTATCTAAATATGTATAACTTTTTAAAGATCAAAAGAAATAAGATAGTAAAAAGACTGTTTCTTCAAAATCGTGATGCAAATTATTAAACATACATTTACATATTTTATGATTTTAGCTTCGACATAAAACTCATAAAAAAAGAAATTGTTCATGTGAAAAGAAATACTGATCTGACAATAAAACTATTGCAAAGCAGTTTTACAGCTTTAGAAGAAAGAGCCTCGTTGCATACTTCAGTTTTGCAAATCATTGCGTAAAATTACCAAATAAAGAGGAATGAAAGTTATGATTTCGAATTTCTTGTATGCTTTAGGATATTTAATAAACATAAATGATATAATGAAATCAAGTCATTTGATTTGACAGATAACAACATGAAAGAAACGTGAGCACAATTTCTTAGAAAAGTTTTTCAAAATTGTGAAATTAAAAAGAGCAAGATTTGATTTGGTTAAAAATAGTATCCTTTACAATTGTTTCAAATTCAACCATCACTTATTAATTTTAAATAATATAATTAATTTGTATATAAACACATTCAAGGGAAACTAAATATTTAATTTTTACTGCAAAGTCACAAGGATTTTTTCACAGTTTCTTTCACATCACAAAATTCAATGTAACGTTAATACTGTAATAATACTGTAGTACAAAGTATGAAACAAATCATAAAAAGAAAAAAATATCAATAAATCTAATACTGTTTCATATAATATGACAGACTCTATGCTGAAACGTACACATTTAAATCCCAGTCATGCTGAACGGTCGGTCTGGAGAGATTCTTAGAGGACGAGATACATTCGAAAAACCAGCTTGAGGTGACGTAGGGAAGACGTTGTTGTATATATAAATAAATCCAGCCCAGAAAACCTCAAGTTTGTCACGCGGCACCTCCTATGTCACATATGATTTTACTATCAAACATTGAAAATGGCAAAAATTAAAAGATTCCTCCTGCCAAAGATACGTTTTTATCCAGTGAAGAGGTATGGTGGAATTCGTGTCCATGGGAATTCAGCACACTGGAATAGGGCCCCGGAAGTGACGAAGGGTTGGAGAGAGATGGCGTAACCTTACCACTCGATACATTAGAATTCCATTTTGTTGCATCTGGCTGAGATTTAGCTGTTAAAATAAACCAATGCTTTAATTTATCTCACTTTTCCGACAAAGTTAGTTAGCAATTTTATGTTTTTTTAAAAGACATCTTTTTTCCATTAAATCGAAAGTTACTATCGGTTTAACTGACCTTGACCTTCCTCTGATTTGATGATCTTGTCTTTACATGTATTGTTGTTATTGTTGTTGGAGTTGCTTGAATTGTTGTTGTTACTGTTATTGCCTCCACTGTTATTGCTGGGTTCTTGTTTTACCGTTGAACTGGACTGACTTTGTTGCTGTTGCTTCGCTCGTTCCATTTTTCTGAATTTTGCTCGACGATTTTGAAACCATACCTTAAAATTAACAAAAACAAAAGTGAAACAATTAAATGCGAGGAAAGATAAACAAGATCTCCAAAATAAAAATATAAATGACTTTTCATAAGAATTAACAAGTTGAATGTAGTTAAGGTGGATTACCACACCTGGAAAAAGTCACTCAAATTAACAGTAAATTAAATAATTATTTGATTATGAAAGATATAACGATAAATAAACTGTACAAATGGCAAATAAGCGAACAATTTGCAGTTTGGGGATAAAAACTAAATATATAAAAAATTAAATTCAGTAAGTAACAACAAAAGCCTCTGCAGGATTCGAACTTAAGATGTACGGATCACAAGCCCGACAATTTTTTTTTTAATCTTTTAACAAGCCCGACAATTTATCCACTCGGCTATGGAGTAAGTTACATGTTGCCGTCGATGAAATCCTTTTAATAAAGCAAAATGTAGATCAGAGGTCAGCTATTTTGTGATGATGTGTTATTCCACCTTAATTTTTTTCTAGATTTTTCGTGAGTTTGTATTGTAAATGATTTATTTTTTAAAATGTATATGGTTGCAATTACAGGTGAATGGTTATACCTGAACTCTAGCTTCTGTGAGGTCTGTTTTCATGGCTATCTCCTCCCGGGTATAAATGTCGGGGTAGTGAGTCTCCGCGAACGCCTTCTCCAGTTCTTTCAGTTGTGCGCTAGTAAACGTTGTCCGTATACGCCGCTGTTTGCGTTTTTCTGGGCTTATTCCAGCATCATGCTGGTACATCTTATAGGAGAGTCCTAAAATCATAAAATAAATCAATTTTTAAAAACGAGATAATATCTTCTTAAGAAATTGTTATGTACGGAAGTAAAATATTCATGTATGCAATGGTCGTTTTAATTAAGGTGGTATGGGACACCTGTCGATATTAATGTGGATAAAAGTACATTATAACCAAAAGACTTTCACCGGTTTAGTTTTGACTAAAAAAACACATCTTTAAAATTGTTGGAAAGGTAAAAATTACAACAGCCACTGCCGGATTCGAACTCATGACTTACAGACTCGAAGTTAATGACCCAACTCAATGCGCTACGCCGAAAGGTAGCAATATTGGGAAAGAAAAAAATTATAAAATTATACTAGATTTTATTGTTTATTTCGATAGGAAGTACATCACAATATGAAGGTGTCCCATACCACCTTAAAACAAAATATTCCATATCATTTTTTTTTCAAATTTAAACACGGCATTACAAGAACGACAACTGCGACTAAGACACAGCAGGAAAAATTATAAATGGGTTCTTTAAAATAACACTTGGAATGAAATATTTGGGACGGTGATAACCAACTTACTCAAGGTAAGACATAAAATTATTTCCAATTATTTGAAGATGGTTGACAACTACGGAATTTTAAAAGAATATTAAAATCAGGTTTACCCCAAAGGAATTTTTTAAAAATACTAGCTCTTTTCCTCCAAATTATTTGTTTTTTTTGTTTTGTTTTTTTGTTTTTTGTTTGTGGGTTTTTTTGTGGGTTTTTTTAGAACATGTATTGATATTAAGAAAAGTTCTACAGTAATTTGAAGTACAGTAGTTTTTTTTAATATCCGCATATAAAATACTAAATGTGAGGGATTTCATTGCATCACTACAATTTTTTCCGACGAATATTACATTATTAAATTGGTGAATTTGCTTTAATATTATAAAAGAGTTTTTTTTAACTAAAATGTCTGCTGTTTTTTATGATAGAGTCTGCTATAAAGTCTAGAAATCTTGCTAGACATCGGCATTTGGATGCCAAGGAAATCCCTCTTCGCTACCACCGCTTCTGTAAACATCATTCACATATCCCATTGTGAACATTTCCTCTAAAACATAACGTTTTCAAAGTAGAAGTTTCTCACATCGCTGCGGATTTCAAAGTGCTCACTTTGAAATAAAAGATAGAAAAGCGTAGCATGATGCACGGCTACCAGTGGCGATAAAACGGTTTTGCGCCTTTTTTTGTCGCTTAGGGGACTCTATACATTTATCAAACACAGTTCATTCCAGACGTTCTTGTAACTTGACGCTCGCTTTGTGGACATTTCTTCCATTAAAATGGTCGTGTTGCAAATTCAAATGTAGGCAGTATTGATGTTCGAAAGAAAAAAAAAACAAAAACAAAAAATTGCAAAATCACAACAATAAATAGACAAGTGACTGCCAAACGTCATTCTGTGAGGACGCAGCAAGCCCAACAACTAAATCCCTCCTCTCTCATATAAAGAAGGGGAACGATCAGCAATGGCTCATTTATCGGTAGTTTGATCTAATAATTTCCATTACGGGCTCTGTTACTCTTTATTTGCCAAGAACAAATTAACGAAATAGAATGAGGGGTCGACCTAAGGAAAATTACACTTTCCAATAAACACACGTGGTTTTTGTCAATCGTAACGTTTCTTTCAAAGGGAGAGAATTTATGGAATTCTCCAGGGTAGAATTTCTAAAGAGCTAAATAGGCAACATTTATTCATATTCCACTTGGGGAAACATATCCCGACTATGTCATCTTGCTTACGTTAAATCAGAGACGCGAAATTTCCAATTTTGTACAAAAACGGAAAGTAATTTTAACAATTGTATAAAAATACAGTCAAAAATCCTGCTTATAAATATGAAAGATCTGGAAACAGAAATGGCATTTAATTAAGAGAATTCTGGTCCCCATACAAAGCACCTATTGCTTTTTAGATTTGAAGACAAATGATGCCAGACACAGATGTACATGTATACAAGCAGGAGGCACGCAACGATATCGATGAACAAATTGGATATTCGAATAAATGTGCACTTTTCCATTGTCTCTAACATTTGTTTAAAGAATAACTTTATTGAAATTTTAAATACAATAAGGAAAACATCGTGATAGGATAATTAAATTTAAAAAAAAAAACCAAAAAACCAAAACAACAACAACGTGAATTTGTAAAATAATAATAATAATAATAATAATAATAATAAAAATTAAAAATGAGAAGCTGAGTGCTTTAATATCAGACAAAAATGTATATGTACAATAAAAACAATTCATTTTAAAAAAGCATTGTTACAATGTACTTTCGTCTACGGTCTACCTATATGGTGGATGCTGATTCGGGGGAGAAATGTAAATTATCACTACAGCTAAACGCTGCCAAAAGAAAGTAGACCAATAAACGGGAACATACAACTAATGTTCTTGGAATATTACGTAAATTTGGCCCGTCTGGTGACTTTTTGTCATTTGGTCGGGTTCCCCTTGGGTGCCATAACCCTATTACTGCGCATTCTCCGATCGGAAATCATTCCAGGGCTATGTATATTAAACTCACAGCTTTAATTACGAGGTCTCGTTTTATTATGGAGAATTAAGATATTCCCCGGTCTTTCCCGCGGCACAATGGCTGTTCGTTTGGGAAGCGCCACGATAAAAGTCTGCAGCATTCGTATTTTGATATCAGTTTTATATTCGTTTAATTCAATTGAGTCCGAAATCGAGCCTAACTTAGGCATGTTATTTTACAATCAGAGAATCTTCGCACGCACAGTGCAGAAGAAAAGTTCGCTCAAAGAAGATGAGTCTGTAAAAATTTCAGTTCCAATGCGTTTTTTGAAAAACATTTATTAAATAAAAGAACAAAGATTAGAAGGGGTGCGAATAGACATGTCATTCATCAAAGGCAAATCAATGGTGGTTACACTAATGAAATTTGGTTGTTTGTGCGAAAAGGTTCTAATGAAACTGTCCGTATTCCGGCTCCAGTTTGTCACAATGGTCTTCTACGATCTTAATTTTCTGTATTTATACAGAAGTGATGAGAGCGGGTACAAAATTCTCATCTGAAATCGATGAATATTCAATTTCGACCGCCATCTTATTTGTCAAGATGACGGGGTTTATTTATCCCTGGCTTCTATCACCCTGTCCCCAAGCATACACTGTTCGACTTCACCATGGAAGTCAAGAAATTCCTATACGGTTCTTTCTTCCTTTTTTACTTAAATATTTTTTAACTCTTTCTGTTCTGTAAATAACGTAACTTTATGTATATTTTGAATTTTTGATGAATTATTTTAAAAAAAGATTATTTTTTAGTATATGTATTGTTTCATTTACGAACGGGGTCTTGTTTCAAGAAGAAATGAAAACATCATGTATAAATATACACGCTCTACATTTATATATTATCAAATAATTAATAAATCATGATATGCAAAACCATTTAGTTAGACATTTTTGTTTGAAATGGCAATAATAAGCTATTATGGCCCTGTCCCTACATATAATGCAGAAGATGCTGTATATTTTAGTATGTCACAATTCTGGATCTTCTGATTCCTGTGATATTTTTAGTTGGGTTGAAATAAATTTTTTTCTACGTTTTCAAACAACATAATTACATGTATAGTATTTTTGCTCGAATGTATTATCTGAATAAAACTTAGCATAAATAAAATAGATTTTTTATATTAAAAATATTCCGATTTTGATTTGAGATGAAGACACAGAAATGAAATCTGATGCCATCAATATTTTGGTAATCCTTTATGTAAATTTAATATTGATTTCATATGGAAGAGATCTTCAAAATGAACATAGTTCAAAATTTAATAACGCTTGAAATAATATTAATAAAAGATAACGCGTTAAGAGAATAAAAAAACTATTTTATTGAACATTGACTTGTGGGCGTTTCGATATCATTTGCTAATACAATCAGTAAAAAGTCTGAGTGACAGTCATTGCTAAACCTCAAGTGTCATCGAAATATGAAAGACAGTGACATTTAATTTTACATTGACCACGGATTAAACGTGTGCATTGTTTATGGATAGATGGGGGATATAATAAAACCGGGGTCGCTGTCTGTAACGCTTCCACCTCCCAATTTATGTTCAATGCCGGCCATGTCCCCCCAATAAAATCATGGAGTTATTTATCTCAATTCTCGCATATAACATATGATTAGTCTAACTCTAGATCTATAATCACTTTGTATGAGATCATTTGTAAAATCAGGGCGAATTATCTTCCGAGACAATACAATTATATCCGGCCAAAATGCAATATTTCTTGACAATGTCAGGAAAAAGAGAAAACTAATGTATCTTGCTGGGCGACTGATTTCTGACGACCCGACAAGCTCTGGGACATCTGGAAACTTTCAGGCACCGGGCTCCCAGAGAACGGTCTATAAAATGAACATTTCCTGGTCCGTAGACGCTTAGTCCGATGGATCCTACCTCTTATGTTCAGGGAACTTTATCATGTTATGCGCAGCCACAGTGGTAAAAACGATTATGGATACAGTTTAGTCTATTTTAGAATATGTTAGACTTATTTTATATTTTTAAAAAAATCATCCGATTTAGCAGTAAAATCATCGAAAATATGTTATTATAATATTGAAGTTATACTAAAATTCATAGTCGAAAACACCAGAATTATTGACTCAAAAATATGTTTAACTGTTTAACCAAAATTTACACCCAAAGCATCCAAACATTATTATCATAATTGTGAGAATTGTGTAATGATTATGAAAAAACTATATCCTAAAAAAATTTTCAATGTGAATTTTTCATCTGACAAAAAAATGAAGATTTATGATATTATGTCTATTGTTATTATAATTATTATAATAATATTATTATAATTGTCATAGATGTCTTGTGTAAAACCACTTAACAGTCATAATAATTAATACCTTGATAAAAGATAGAAAAGATTTAATTCAACATATATTGCCAATATTTGTAAAGACATCATATTATATGTACCTGTTCTTTCAAGGTAAAAGATTTAACGAATTTTTTAATTAGGGTGTTTTAAAGGTTGAATTCTGTCCACAAGAAATTAATACAACAATTCCCTATCAAAGAATACTTAACGTGTACAGTTTGTTTTGGTTTTCATCTCAGTAACATTTCTTCCTTATTCACATATCCAAATAAATATGCAATTTCTTTTATATATTATAAATTTATAATGGTAACTACATTCAATGCAAGATATTACAAAAAACAAAAATACTTTTAACCAAAAATATTTCAATCATTTAGATTTTTTTTTACTGTCAATATACAAGTATATTATTTATTTTTTTAAGGACAACAAAATATTCATGTTTAAAGAAATATTGTAAAAAGCTTGAATGTGTATATCATTTGCAAAAATAGATTATATAAAAATATTGATATAAAAAGGAAATTTAAAATTCAAAGACATACATCTTATACATTTTTTCATATTTTGAAAAAATGTTGCATTATTAAATTTCGTAAGGAATAAATAACAATAAAAAATGTGAACGGAATTTCATTAGTATAATAGCATAAATATTATACACCATTAAAGATTTCTGAAAAAAATATTTGTTTAAAAAAGTCCGGAAATTTTGTTTTGGTAAAATACCACTGTTGATATCGATAACAACACAAACTTTTCCCCTCTTAATTAGATAATTCACTAACTGACAAGGAAACTTCGAAATTTGGAAGTAACTCGATGAAAATTAGACTCTATGTGCTTAACTCGAAGAAAATCTCATTAAAAAACCATCAACCGTACAAAAAGCGCCACCGCTACAGCTGATTCCAGTTAAGGATGATGCAGCTTCAGAACTTACGTACATACGTATGTACAAGTTGATGCTCAGCTGTATAGGGATACGAATAACTTATCGAACGGCCTAGTTAACAGAGTCGTTTGTTTTTATCAATTTCAGATATGTTTTATTCTCATGTTATATAGTATTCAGTTTGCTTATCAAGAAAAAAAAAAACTAATAATTTTGCAAGAGCTATGTCCAGAGAATAGATCGATGTATTTACTGTAATGTATGATGTGTTTCAAATTCATCTCATTCAAGGCTTCTGGCGAACAGATCGTGCGCGTTCAAATGTTTTTGTGAAGAAATATTATAACCTCATTAGGTAGCTGGTGTTTAATCTACTCTTGCTTTTTTTATATTCCTGACAACCTCGCACGTGACTAGATTCAACCACGCGTGAAACGTTTCTGCAGCTAAAAGACTGGCAGAAGCGATATTAATAACCAGAAAATGGCCGATTTCCGATTGGTAATGGATATTTCAATATAACCCGTCTGCGGAGACAATATGGTCACACGTACCAAGTGTTTGAATTCACTTTTGACGGAAGGCATTGCCTTGATTAAACTGTGTTAACTTTAAGCCAAAGTAAGGGGCGACTATCAGGATTTATTAATTAAGAATTCAAATCTCAGCGGTACATTAGAAGAATTACTCGCCATTTTTTTTTTAGTGATTGATGTTCAATAAAAGTCGAAACCATTTTCTGTTTGGGTTTCGTGTTTCCGGAAAATAATTGGTATCTGATCGACTGAAAAAGAACCAGCATTTCCTATAATTACTCTGTTTGATTGATATTAAATTGATAATTCAAGTACGCGTGTAATTTAACTAACCGATTACAATTTAACCAATAAGAGAGGGAAATCGCTAGGGCTTTGTTTAATCAAATCATATCCAAACATTAATATAAAAAAACTGCGTTCTGAATGAGCAATTTTGAGCCATGTTTTGATTGTTGTATGAGCATCAGTCATTCCGTTATCATTTTAATGCATAAATTCCGAGACAGTACCGTTTTCAAAGCTTATCTGATTATATTTCCGCAGATGAAATTAACAGACATCAACCAATGCCGTCTTTTTATCACAATTACAAACACTGTGTTAATTAATTTGCAATTACTGACTTAGGGCGCGACATTAGAATTCAATTTTACTTTATAACCAACGGTTTTGCTGTTGAAAGTCTTTAACGTCAGTTTGATCTCTATTTAGTTAACTTTGTTTGTAACAGTTTCGCGTAACATGCATATGTGGGAAAATAACAGCAACAGAGAGAGAGAGAGAGAGAGAGAGAGAGAGAGAGAGAGAGAGAGAGCGCGCATATAATTGCTTTGAACATTAATGATTTCATTAAGATTAGTGATATATATCAAATTTTGAATTTAGCTCATTTTGGTTTATTTTTTCCTTCTCTACAAAATGTAACAGTCTTTTAAAATTTTTTTTGATAACTGTTAGAATATATTTTTCGCGAGGCAAGCTGTAAAGTATATACACAATTTTTCCTGCATTAAGCATAATGTTCAACATAGAAATACTCTTTTTTCTCTTAGCGAAAATCAAACGCATTGATTCAGTTAAATCACGATAGGATCAAATAATGTAGTTTCTAGCCGTGAGGAATAAACAAAAGCACAAAACAATGATTGGAGCCTTCTTTTTTAATGTATTTGGGGTTTTTTTATCCCTTGATGCAAAGAAAGATGTGCCTCATTGTCTGCAAATTTAAAAAGATTGAGAATGATTCAAAAATAGACAACAACAATAAATTGGTTATTACAGATATATTCATTCTTAATATATATATATATTAAATTATTATAACATATTATATATTATATTTATATATAATACCGAATTGTCGACGGATTTTTCTCCTTTTTTCCCGATCATGATATTTTCCCCAAATTACGACAATTTTCCCGATAATGACATTTTTACCGATAAGACATTGGGCGCATGGCGGGTGTGACCGGTCGGCAGAGGATGCTTACTCCTCCATGGCACCTGATCCTACCTCTATTTTTTTAAGAGGCCCGTGTTCGCTTTGCTCCTGTTTTGTAATTTTTCTTTGGACTTTTGAATTTGAACACTGTTCGTTATCACCACATGTCATCGTATATTATATTGTTCAGTACTAAAAAATGTGAAAATATTATGTACGACCCAATCCCTTTGAATTTCGTAATAGGGATGAAGACTAAAACGTCTTTGTTTCAAATTTTTGATTCACATGCAGTCAAAAAAAAAAAATAAAAATAATGAAGCATGTATGTAGCTAGCAAATCTAGCATTACAACGCTTTAATGAGGCCTGGATGGGATGGGTTGTTTTAGATAGAATATATACAAAGAAGAACTCTATATAAAGGTATAGGAAAACATACAAATTTTATAGTTAAAATATATCGAATTTTTCTTAAATAAATGACTATTTATAGTTTTAAAAAGTCTTCTTTCTTTTAAATAACAGCAGTGTTTGGTGTAATAACTAGACAAATAATTATTATTTGAAGAGAGAGAGAGAGAGAGAGAGAGAGAGAGAGAGAGAATGGAGAGCGATCCATCTATTACGGGAAAACTGTATTTCCCGAAGACTTTAATTTCAACGACTAGGTTCAAATTCTACGCGCAAATGGTGGGTAGATGATAGTGCACACAAACCGATCTTCTGGCGTGTGGGGACCGAGAACCAGTAATATTACGATCGCACCTTACCAAGGCATCATTTCGGCTCCCAACTATATAATTACCGCCATATCATGAATAATTAAAGACTCCTAAAATGAAGTTACACATGGGGCTACTCAAGAGAGTTACAAGTCAACTTTAATGCCTTGTTCCTCCTCTGTTTCATAAAACATTATTGCATACTGTATGAAATACAGGTTTGAAATTGCAGACTCCATTAAAATGCCTTTATTTTCTGTCATGGTATCCATAATAGATGAATGGAGAACACAGCACCACAGGAAAATGTTTGTGATGAAACGACCTACTTCTTTGAAGTGCCAACAAAATCATTCCATCGTTTTCCAAAAGGAATACTAAAAACTGTTTTGCACACTTACCCTTGCTGAAGGATTCGGATTGGCCTAACCATGGACTGGTTCCTAAAAAAATAAAGTTCACGTTTTGATTTACATCGATCATTAAAATATAATGTTGCGGCTTAAAAGTTTAAGAGAATTATTCCCAAATAATGGTATTTTTTTAAATGTTACAATAAACAAGCATTTGTTGAATTAACAATAAACAACATACCGGTATGCTAAATAATTATTTTACAGTGCAATAGATGCATATTCATCTGTTCTTACTTCTAATTGAATGTTTTTCTTTATTGAAATAAAAATTGTGGTCTTGTAAATGGCATACATGTATAGAAAGTAAAAATACGATGACCGAGTCCAGTCATATTTTAGACTAAAGTACAACGCAGGACTTATATTTTAGTGTCATTTAAAAAAAATGTTACAGATGTTCAATTGAATTTAGTTACCGCATAGTAGAATTATCTAGCTTCAAATTTTATTGGAAAAACTGGGTCGTATATGTAAACCATCTATGTAAACTTATGAACGTTTTTCAAACTTAGTTTTAACAGATTTTACCTAGCATCTATTTTATTTTTTGTATTTATATTTTTGAATTTATTTGGATTTATTTTAAACGTACACAAGTTAATGGATATGTTACTCATTTCTGGTATCTATCTGTAAATTGAAAAAAATATTAGTAAAAATATACAAATATCAAAATTTAAAAAATGTAAAGTAAGGGTGATCTTAAAATTAAGTAAGGTCTATTACCATTATAATCATAATTTTCATCATAAAGTATCAAAAAATATTTTCTGTCCAAGTTCATTAAAAAATTCATTTGAATACATGCAATTTTCATTTTCTTTTTTCTTTTGTGAATAAGAATAATTCCAGTGATAAACAAATGATTGCACATTGTAATCATTTTGGTCTCAAGCATAAACATTCAATTTTCTGTTCCAAATGACAAATCATAAGTATTCTTTACCTACATATATTCCACTTTGAATGAAAAAAACCCAAACCAATACTATGTTTTTTTTAAAAAGAAAGATAATACTAGTAAATAAGACGTTTCGAGGATTTTTTTCTTATACTTTATAATTTAAATATTTATGTAAATAAAGTCAGTAGATAAAAATATGAAAGTGAACATATTTAAAATACGTTTGATGAATTCAGATTCATATAAATAAACATCCGAGCTATATGGATTATCAGTTAATATTAAACAATGTACAGAAAATAACGCGGATCGAGATGATACATGTTCTGTATTTTGCTGTTATCTAAGAGCATTTCAGTGTTGGTGTTAACATTTTGAAATTTTTCTTTGTACAGAAACAAATAAGATTAAGATTATGAAATACGGGGATATTCAGCTTTATTTTGTCTATAAAAATTCTAACATTCGTAAATTTTGAGAACATTTACGTTAAATTACTTGTTAATTTTAATACATAAAAAATGAAGAAGAAAAACGTAAAACCCAATTAAACGGGATTTTATAAGAGCAACATACAGCCCGTGGGATTTGAATTGTTTTGCATGTAGACCTACAAAAACATATAACAACAATCCGATTTGTGTTTATATAAAAAAAAAACATAGTTAATTTTGATTCTGATTTAAACATGTATGTTTTCAATCATAATAATGTATATTTATTATTTTTTTAATTATCAACTTTAATATATTAATGGGTTTTTTTTTTTTATCTCAATATATTGTAAGATTCAAACAAAAAAATTATTTAAGAATTCGTCTTTTTGAAAAGTAATTTTGTTTATGTTTCGGCAGATTCAGTGGCAGAAAAAACAAAAGATTACATGATATATCTAAAATTAATTTATCTGTTTTTTATATTGATGTTAGATAAAATAAAACAATTTAATTAAACAAATTAATTAATCGAAAAATAATATAATAAAGAATCATTAATGTAAGAAGGAATATGTTAATATCTTTGAAATAAATGTTATCTGCCACCTTATGTATCTTCTGTATTTTATCCTTGTTATTTAGTTATTTGTTGATTTTCTTTTTCATATTTAAAGTATATTAAATTGTAATAATATAGTTTTGGTAATTAGATAAATATTCTTGAATTACTAAATACAATAAATATACACAAACCAATAATTTTCTCTTTGTTTTTATTCGAAATGACTGAAAATATACATTTTAAAATTTGAATAAAATTACCTACAATGATTGTAAGCATCCCATTTTGATGCTTTCCCCTTTTTATTCAAAATAATTGAAAATGCATCCATTCACGCAGTTCATATAAAAACGTACACCTTTGTTCATTTACCCTAAGAATTGGTTTTGATAAGTAAAACAGCGACAAAACAAAAAAAATATCATCATATAATAAATATATATTATGGTCTTAAGTCATCACTATCTCGAAATGTGCCTCAAATCATCGCTTCCACGCTGATAAACATCATTTCTGTGTATTTCTTGACATATACCCCAGTATATTGCATCAACGTAGAAGGAAATGACAACTTAACTCAATGAAGAGGTTCAGTTTACCTCTAATATTGTTAGTACGGCGTGTGCCTTAAGTTGTTCTTCAATTGTATATCAGTTTTCCGATAAATCAAAGGTTTTATGTCTGTTGTATATTGGAATCGATAGATTATTTAATTTACCAATAAAATGAAATAAAGGAATCAAAATTGGCAATGCGATTCTTCGGAGGACCCAAATCTTATTTGCCAATTTCACGAACAACTCGGTTCGAATTATCCGTCTCCCGGCGACTAAATTTAACTAAGTCAAATTCTCCAAATCGGTTTTGAAAAGAACGGCGTTTCTTATTAAATTTTCTGACAATTCTGTGTTTATATCAATTTTGGCTCGTAAATAAACATGATTTTTTTCAGCTTAAGCGAAAATTATGTAAACTGTGTATCTGTACATTAAGTAATCCAATTTACCAACAATCAGGAGCGTTAAGTACGCACCGCTAACACAGTTAGACGCACCTAAAACAATTTTCTTCCCCCAAATCTTATTTTGCCGGAGAACGGCTGAGCAATATAAGCGTAATTTTTGTTTTACTTACCAGTTGGGAAAACAGGCGGCTGTGGGTGATCTCTCGGGCGAGGCACCATACTGCAGCTTGCAGAGCTGATGCTGGGGTTTGGCGGAAAACTCCGCACCCCGTTGTAGCGGTATCCCTGGGCAGCCATTTGACCGAAGGGGTTGCTGTCCCCGTAGGTACACGGTATGTTACACCCTGCAAGGGGATTCTCCATACCGGGTAGGGTACAATTCCCGGCATCGAAAGAATTCTGTCCTAAGTACGAGTACTCCATAACCAGAAATCAGAATGAAAGTTCGGCAAAGAAGGATTATGTATAGAGGATGGTCAGTCGACTACTGAACTTGGAAAACGACAGATGCCGACCACAGTCCGGGGGACTTATGTTTTAACGAATTACTGGTGTCCCGAAAGCTATATTTTGATTAGGATAAATGGGTATTGATGAAGTTTACAAAGTGAGAAATTTGCAAACTCCTGGGACATTTATTTATGGAGAAAATAATTAAATTATAATGTTCCTTAGAAGAGTAATAATGAGCTTCCACGCTTCCCGTTTATTGGAGAATTGTGAGTTTGAGGCGGGATCATCGATTTTATTCAATTCAAGCGGTTCATGAATAGAAAGCTTTCCCTAAGACAGAAGGCAGGTTTACTTCTACAAATATTTATAGACATCGGGACTGTGTAAGACGATACCATTGTCGGTGCACTGAGTGAATCCCCTTCTGGTCATCTTTGATCAAAGATGACCAATGTAGGTGATGACCAATTAGAATTGTGTAATTTATATCTATTATGTCCAGTTTAACAGCGCTTTTTAATGTCACCCATCAGATCTGCAAGAAAACATTTCTTTGAAAGCATACTACAAATTTCTGTGTATTTTTTTAATCATTCTATTGTACATGTATTTTTATTATTCAATATATAGATATTATATTTATTATGCAATGTCTTTCGCAATAATGGAACTAATTGAATTTACAAGGATTGGAAAATCAGTTCTGATGCATTTATTTTCATTGTGTTGTTTTCTTGTTTTTCTCCTTTTATTGAATTCGAAATTATGATTTTCAATGTGATATTCAAAATTTGAAACAGGGGAATTACGTTTGATATTAAAAAAAAAAATCTTCATGCGAATTCATTTTTTTCTACATAAAAAAGAATTAACAGAGATTACAAAATACTTCTGATTTTAATATTCCCATATGAAATCCATCATAATTCTGTACAATCGACGATAATTCTAAAAATTTAATTAAATTCTCATGCGACTCCTTGGCAAAAATGTTTCCAAGGAAACCTTGTTCCTAGACAATGTCAAGCATACCCTCATATGGTCAAGTTATGTTTCAATAGCGAAATGTCTAATTTCAAGCGGAAAACATTTTCTCCCGATTACAAAATATAAAAAAGCCATTCATTTGCTCATCCGGTCAGTACAACACTTGAGTACCCTCCAATAGGAAAGGTCAACTCGGGCTGATTATAGAATAATAAACCAAATGTTTAAAAGTCCTCCAAACTTGAAGTGCACCCACTCGATGTAATTATTCTGAATATGAAATCAATATGAAATGAACATCAAAGATCGCAGCCGTCTGTCTCATGAGTTCGTCTTACCGTTATGAACTCCCGCTGAAGTTTAGTAATCAATTAGACCCTTATGACCATCTACTGTGGATGAATGAATGTGTGGTTGTTTGTTTGGATATAGTTAATATACAGCATATGCAAAATAAAAAAAATACTATGATGTAAACTATTAGGGTTTATGTTTTCTCAAACAACGGTTTTTGGATGATACAAATTGAGTGTTTTTTCCATTTCTATATCTCTCTTTCTTTTTTACACAATTTTTTAAAAACAAATTTAATTCCAGATTAAATCATGTGATAATAACTCGGTAATGTAATTGAATTTTTTTTTCTGTTGTTTTTTATCACTTGAAAACGGTTTGAGGTAAATGCTTGCGTGGTTAGTTAACAATAACCAAATACATGGAAAGAATGGGACATTAGGACAAAGAAAAGCTACCAGAAAGTTACAAATAGGCACCAGACTGTTAGTAGCAAAGGCCGGGTTGGTATTACTCGCCATTTGTCAATATTATCATTATAAATACGAACAACTAAATGGTACAACAAGTTAATCAAGGGCCAGCGAAACATGGCGTCTTTGTAGCGTTGACACTCGATCCCGATGTCCTTACAGTCAGAAAATTGGCCCTGATTAAATTTCGTAACGTGATATCTTAATTGCCGAGGTGTCTCTCATCATATTTTACCCATAAAGATTTATGAATTTTATCCCATATGAAGTTTGCTTCTTCTGGGGAACAAAGTTGCCCAGGGATTCTTAATTATAACACTTAAAACTGATTTGATTAATTAAATTTTTATGGAGGGAGAATTGAAAAGAACAGTTGATTTACCGAAATTAATCGACCGTTTATGAAGCACCCCCTTTTTCAGTTTGGGGTTCCGGGAGAATTAAAGTGATCCGTCTATTATTTGGTCTAATGAGTTCCTCGTTTTATGTATCGTTATGGAATCAAGTTTATTTTATCGCTTTTATTCTGGAAGGGTTATAATAGCAGGCAAT
The DNA here is from genome assembly GCA_020458035.1 of Magallana ariakensis. Classification (NCBI taxonomy): domain Eukaryota; kingdom Metazoa; phylum Mollusca; class Bivalvia; order Ostreida; family Ostreidae; genus Magallana; species Magallana ariakensis. The sequence continues at coordinate 51,034,968 of CM035815.1, read as the reverse complement.
TTCTTCAATGAAAAAAATCCCAAATGCTTCAGCTAAGAACCCTTAATTTTTTCCATGCAATAATTTTTTACGTGAAATGAAAATAAAAACAATTTAAAAAGAAATGTGTGGAAAGAGTTATAGCCCCTGACTACAGGCACATTCATTTGAGAAAGTGAAATCGTACTCCATATTTGTTATTCTACTGAAGTTTTTTTGTTTGTTACTAAATTCAATTCATGTGATTTCATCATTACTCCTAGACATAAAGATATGTTGTATTAATAAAGATTGATTTGTATTATGTTACAAATAAGATTAAGGGATATAACAGTGAAGAATTTAGATTAATTTTAAATGTATATCCAGATGAGGGATCTAGTTTAGATATAAAAGCCTTAATACCAATTTAGAAAAAATAGGATGTTTTATCTCAGCTTTTTTTTTAATGAGTGTTGTTAAGATGTTTATGAGCAAATTAAAAAAGAAATGAAAACTGTCATTTGGTTAAAAAAAAAGGTAACCACATTTTATATTCTATCTTTAGGGTGAATATTTCTGAAGAAAACCTTTTTACAATATTTCTTAAATACAATGGAAATTCACGCCAAAACATGCATGTCATAAGTTTGTAAAAAATAAAAACTTAGTAAATATGTTTACAAAAAAAATAAGGGTATTAAAAGAATTACTTTGAAAAAGCAGATCCCTGATAAAGGATGAAAGAATGTTTTTGTACAAGGAATGAGAATTTAGAATTTCAAACGGTTTTGACTGTTAATCGACATGCATGGTTTGGTTTTTATTGCAAATCATGCATTTCTCGGATAAGGCTTTCCTCACATATATTGTTTAAATATTTAATCTTGGAGCTCGAGATACCAAGGTAAGACCAGGCAGGATAGATTGTGTGATGTTTGTGACACCCAACAAATAGAGGAAGAATTTAATTTTATTCTTCAATGCCCATATTATATGAATCTAAGGAAAAAATACTTAAGCGAATACTATTTTTTAAATCACCATGTTTGAATTAATTCAGCTGTTGGGTTCAAATCACACATCTACTTAGTTTGATTTCGGGAAATATATTAATTTTGCTCTTACATTACGTAACAATGAAATATGTTATCTATATAAATATATTTATTTATTATAATTTGATCTATATATTTATTATAATTTGCTCTCTGCTGTACGTAGGTTGTAATTATCTACAATAGTATCACTTCTTCAATAGTTATATTTACATTCGTGTAATAACAAATACACAGTGACACAGTGTTTGTTGAAAATAGTTCCATATATTATATGTTATTCATAAGGAACTATGAACTGTGAATTGTGGAACACTTGAACAGGAGTTGTGCCCCCTCCCCCCATTTTAGACTCAAGGGAGTCTAAATATTGTATACTTGTAAATTGTTGCGGTACTGCCCAACGTTTATTTTTTATGAACAAACATACATAGAGAGGTCAAAAGATGGCATATCATCTGCATGCTGGTCAGTTTTAGATGTACATGTATACCTCAATGCATTAGGTATATATATAAGATTATATTCACATTAAATTGCAAATGAATAATAATATAAATTATTGTGAATTTTTTTTTTAATTTAAAATCTATCTACAAATAAACAATAGAATTGTCAGTAACTTTGAATATTTTGTCTTCAGTACATTCATTTGGTTAAGTTGTCATCTTTAAGTTTTCGTCGAGTAGTAAGGTCTTTTGCAATTTTTACATCTTTTTAAAAGCAATTGAATGCATAATGCATATCAGATATATATACTGATTATGTCAGTATAAGAACAAGTGTGTTCTTATTTTGAATATTGAATAGGCCCCCCTTACTTTGTGGGTTTTTTTTTATTAAAAAGAAAACATCAACAATGCAAACTTTAAAAAATCTTTTCGTTAAAAAAAAAACCACCAAATAAATGGTACTCCAAATAAGAAAATTAAACTTTCACATGAGTTTATTGAATAATTTACTGCTGTGATTAAAAATTTTGCGCGGAATTTTGTTTCAAATAAGAATGAATATGTATAATAGAACATGGGGTTTAAAAAACAACACAATTCTTGATTTAAAATTGTGTTTCCATACTTTGCATGATAAATCGTAATACTAGTATCGGCCAATCAATCATGGTAGAACGTGCGTGTTAAAATTTTAAACTTTTTTTTTACTAAAGAAAATATTTATATTCAATAAAAATAATCTTACTTAAAAAAATGAATAAATAGACAGTGTTAATTTTGTTTGATCTCACCGGGAATCTTTCATCTGGGGCTTACATTTTTGCATTCATTAAGATTTATCTATGTTTTATATCTGCAAAGATTCTGTAATTATTCACTTACATATGGACGATAAAATTCGTGTGATTACCCGAGAAAATGTACAGTATTTAACTGTAAGTTTAACTGTAGAAAAACACGACCGACGTAAAAAGCATTTGTTAGCGGGCTGACGTGTAGGCCCCGACACGCCGGTTACAGATTTGATGGATTTCGTTATGACTGACGTTCAATGCACAGAGATTTTATGAGAGCGGAGGGTGAAATTTGTGAAATCCGTCGCGATGGCATCTGCGGAGTCCATTTGTATGATAGATTCTGTCGCGTGAAACTGTCAAACCCCCGAATTCTACAAGCCTCCAGTCTTTTTAGTGTCAAACATTACGTCTTAGTGGTTCGCTATACGTCTAAAAGTCTTTTACGGCGGAGTGATATCAATTGTTCATCGTCTTCTAGACGCTTCTTCTCACGAACTTCGTTCAAGTGTACGTAACTGTCAAACACTGCAACATCGCCCTGGTCGTCATCACACTTCACGATCGTGAAATGCCTCCTTTAGTGTGTCTGGTTGCTGTTGAAAATTCATTGAAATTGTATCCAAACTGCTCTGTCCATTAGCAAGTACAACTCTCAAGTTGGTCATCAAGCAGGCCAATTGATTGCAGTCTTTCTAGTGCTGACATGTGACTGTCAATTTAAATCTGCAATTTGAATACGTTTGCACTTTTTCGACACCATGCAACTTTGATAGAAAATTCTTTCATGGAGGGCTTCGTGTTTTAATTTGAGTATCAAGAAAATGTAACACTTCATTGAATTAGAGCTACATGATCGGAAAAAAGATAAGTCGGCATTAATGGAGACTTTATTAATATGCAACTTCGACTTAGCTAAAATCGGACGAACAGATTTGCCATATGTCTTAAACGTTTCTTTGACAGTCCTCCACGCTACGTCACGTGTCAAAGCGTTCAAGCGTGACTAGTGCGTAACTCATCGATATATAATAGTCGTCTGTGTGATATTAATTTCTAACATCTGGCAGGGTGGCTATTACAAAATAACTAAACGGAGATCAAACGCCAATAAATAAAAGAGCAACGAATGTCGTCGTTTACCAAGCGCTAGTCAATCGTTAGGTGGAACGGACAAGATTGTAATCTCGGTTAACATCTCGCTTCCGCGAGAACAAAACACGATCGACGCTCTCCCCTTAAACAGGGAGTAAAGGACTTCATCAATAGCATTTATCATCAAACGGCAAAAAAAAAAAAAGAAGACTTCGTAGAAGTAATAATGGGTGACTGTAGGGAAGAAGAAAAATTAGTCACAATTATTTCGATTGCTTGATTGATTTCATCGCGAGGACTGCGACCGATAAGCAGTATAGGCGAGTCCCTAGAGTCGCTGGATACAGGAGGAATGGACAACAAAGGGATTCCCCCGTGAGGGTATTGTTACGTCACAGAGGCACCACTAGAAGGAGACCAGGCATTCCTAATGAGTACTGTGTCCTGAATTTGTCGGAATTATCATGTTCAAAATATTCTACTGTTTCATTAATACAAGCAAATCTATTGACGTAATTAAACTGCGTAACATCTCTCTCTCTCTCTCTCTCTCTCTCTCTCTCTCTCTCTCTCTCTCTTGAACTTTCAAAACAAAACAATGTTTTGTGTCATAAAAGTCCAGATTGGGCAAGAAAAGTTAATGTTAACCATTTAATTATCATAATGCATGGCTCATAACATCAAACTTTTCTTTTTGATATTATTTATCAGCCCGGCAATTTGTAACGACCTCGCACTACATTCATTCATTTCTGTGAAGTACTTTAATTAAGCTAAAACTTTGTTTAAATATCATTCATTTGTTTAAAAATCATTCATTTTTTAGAGAAAAATCCCCATGAGACTTGATAAATTGTAAAATAATAATTATCAAATTAGAAGTCTTATTGTATTTTGTAAATTCAGAAAGTATTACCATGTGATGTTAAAAGGGAGATAACTGTCCTGTTAGTACAATTGTCATTGATTTTATTATCAAACCTGATTTGTGTTTCATACAAGGGTTGATCCAAAAGTAATGTCACACTATGCCCTGCGCTTCTCACTTGCACTGTATTGTATAAAATGATGCATCAAAACTTTCCTTATCAAAATTCTAATTCGAATTAAAATTTTGATTAAATTTCGTTGAACTCTTATCAAGATATTGATGTTAAGATATATACGAGACATCGCCGCGTCATGAATTTACGTCTTTTAAGGTGTGTATTTATGAATAAATTACATGCTTCAAAATTTGAAACAAGCCCCCAAAAACACAATATTTTGAAAGAGATATAACATAGACTTTTCCTAACTGTTTTTTTTTTTTAAAAGGGAACGTTACCGTCCATTTCGAATATCTACACAATGCAAATAGTGATACGATGCATTCTTTGCTTCGATGGATAGAAATCACTAGAAAATATACTGGAAAAGATATATCAACCTAAAATTGAGAGCGGGTGAACAGGGCACCCTTAATGTGGTTCAAATATCTAATAAAAGCATATGTCATGTTTATAGATAAATTTCATAGACAGAAGACATTCGCTCTGAAGGAAAGTTAAAGCAAGGTTCTTACGTAATGAGCTATATTATAAAGCTGCGTTCATGACTTGTTAAAGAGACCTAAACAAACTGTTCGCACATCAAATAATTCAATATACTAATCCATCTCTTACAAAAAGAGTAATTAGTTACTTTATTAAAAAAATGATTTAAAAAATGTAAATTAGGGCATCGTGTCCACTTTAATAGAGTACTAAATTACGAAATTCTACCAGAACGCCAAAGATCTAGAAATGACGTCGCTAGAGTGCGGCGACTATCCTTACCCCACCCTCTACAAAATATATTATCTTCAGAAAAAATTATCATAATGCATTAAAATTTTCAGATCTGAATTAAAATAGGTGGATATCTAACAGCACGAATTTTTGTCACTTTACGTCGATTTTTCACAATTTTATCACATCTGTGATATCACTTTTGGATCAACCCTCGTATTATAGTACACAATTTATTCTATAACCAATTTCTATCAAAACCTTTCATTTCACAATACATAAATAAATGTCAGATGTTAATTGGGATATGGAGATGATAATTTATGCATTACAAAAGTGATAATAATACTAATACTAGTAATGATTTTACTGAATAATATGCTCACAAAAATAAACCCCAAAAAGTGGTATCCATTCGACCTTCCGATAACCATTTATGACAAATGCTATAACAGGTAAGATGCATTAAAGAAATTGGTACACTAAAAGGCAAATTTAATTAACGATGATTATTTATGAGGTAAACACTGTCAATTAAACAATGAAATAATTAGTTTAATTTATAAGCACAAAACCACATGGTTTATGGGCAAAATATTGTCTTTTACAAAAATTTTGAATGATGAAAATTAAAACCTGTACAGATTTTAATTTTGATATACAATTATATAAAGTTTTGTAAAGCACAATATAAATAAATGAATAATCAGAGTATAAAACAGACTCTTTTTTTACTAGTAACAACTTACACACACAAAAAAGAAACCACATACAAGTGATATAAGACATATTAACAGATTTGATCAATACATTTCTCCAGAATTATATATATATATATATATATATATATATATATATATATATATATATATATATATATATATATAAAAACAAGTGCACATTATCAACACTATAATTTTATTATTGTCCTGAAAGTTGTTATATTATTTTTGGGGGGATATAATGGGGATGAGGAGATGAGGGAGGGGTAAGAATTGGGTGATTGGTCAACAGACTATTATCATACAGTGCTTAATAAGATATTGCCACAAATATAATCAGATTTATAATATATACATACATTTTTTGTAATAAGTATAGTATAAAAATCAAAACAAACCATTAAAAAAATCAATCGTTAGACAGAACAAATTCTTTTACTAAATTTTAAACAAGAAGCATACTAAATCTTAAATAATAAAATTCGATAGAAATTGTTTATACACACAATTAATAAAAGTGTTATTCTAAATAAACACTTTGCAAAAATATCACATATTGAGATCAGAATCCCTACTACCCCTCCACATTCAAAGGCGTGGACAATCAGTTAAAAAATATCAACCCATCTAACCTCCAGGTCCTGATGATATCTTTCAACAAATACTAAAAAAATATTATTGCTTCTATTAATGCGCCCCTAGTAAAATTGGTTAATGTATCGATAGCTAGTAAACAATATATGGACATCATCAAATATTATACCAGTGTGTAAAAACAAACGTGTTTGTGAAGAGCCGGGAAACCCCAGACCAATTTCTTACACAAGAATTTCATGAATATGGAAGGAAATCTGTTTAAAATACCTTCATTAGTTATATGGTAAAGTATTATATACCATCTAAAATGAAGTCTGGGTTCCAAACTAGACATTCCACTAGAAATAAAATTCAATAGAAACAATCTTTTATAAGCTGTTTAGACAAGGGCAATGGTCTGGCAAAAATGATTATTTTATAATTTAATATTGAACCGGATTAAGAATTATCTTGCTTATTTGAAACACAGAAAAGTTTTGTTTAAATGAAACTCTTCTGTTAAAGAAAATATAAATGCATGTGTTCCACAAAGCTCTGTACAAGATTATTTTTTTCGGTGTTTACCAATGATGGAACTGTAAAAGTTTAGAAAATTGAAACAAGGTCATGTTGTTTGTTAGTGTTGACACTATACACTAACTCTACTTCAAGGTGATGACGGGGGAGGAGCTTGTATAAACATAATAAACTTATGGTAAGTAACGCATCCACGCCTCCAGCTAGAGCACACAACATTTATTATACAAAATTCATTTATAAGAACAGTGGTAAATGTGGAAAACATCATGGATCCGCGTCTGTGCTTCATGTTGCTTTTACAAATTATCTGGTAAAATATAAATCGTCTAGACAATGGTTGAACTTGATGGATTTAAATTCTTAAAAAAAACTGTAAATGTTATTTATTCCATCGAATAAATTACATACTCAAATCTAATAAGATCACACTACACAACTTCATAGATAAGCGACAGAGACAAAGTCAATTGCACACTCAAATACAAACTAATTAGGAGCTCCCTTGTAAATATTTACATTACCAATCTTAGAAAATGTCTCATGTTATGTAATGAAGAGATTTATTGGAAAGTGTTCAGAAAGAGATTGGTTTCATTTATAATGAATCAGGAAAGGAAACATTGAGGGAAAGAATCTCGATGTAAACATAAACTTACACTAATGTACACAATACTTAAATATTTTGTATGATATGGTTAAGCAGCGTTTTACATAATTATGCCTACGCAATAATATTTGTATCACACACTTATTACTGGAACAATTGCATATTGTAATAGTTTTTGGTCATATACATGTATTATTAAATGGGAGAGGGCTTAATAAGTTATGGAACTTGTGCCCAATCCCATTGTATAAAAATATACAATAAAATATGTTCAAACCATTAAATGGAACAATTTGCACCTTCAACAAGTGTAAGAAATTTTAAAGAAATTATCAAAATACAGTCAAAAATCTGAAATAAAATTCAAATAGTACAGCTTTGGACTAAGAAAATAAAACATATCCCATTTCCAGCAAAACCAAAAAAAAAAAAAATAGCAATTTTAAAGTAGATAAATTGATCAAAATAGGTCGAACAAAATTCTTAAAATATCGTTATTCTTATGATGATTCTATCAATTTTTCCTCTCAAAGTCTAGGTTATAATCGTGTAAGCAATTCTTTTGACTTTCTTTACTTTAGCCTTTATCACTTCCCTATGGAGCATAGGCCACGGGCAATTCTTTTCCACTTCTCTCTGTCCTTTGATTTTTGGTGCATGGAGTTCCGGCTATGTCCTTTTTATAAGGACTCTTCTCCGTGGTCTTCCCCTTTTCCTTTTCCCTTGTGGTGTCCATTGAAGGGCTTGGCAAGTGATATTATTCCTGCCTTTTCATACGATATGTCCCCTATTTTTTTTCTTATATCTTGTATTATAGGAATTTGGTTTGTTCTCTGTCAATGGTATTTTGTATGGTCACCATATCTGAAGGTTGTTTCTCGGAAAGATTGGATTTTTTTTGGTTGGCCATTGTGAAGCTTCATTTTAAAGAATTCTTCACTTGATAGTTTAACAACAATGACATAGAAAGATATGTTTGTGTTGTGGTTATATAAGGCTACAGTTGTCCTTCGCTAAAATGTTATGAATTTTACAAACAATCAAATATAAATAATATAAGAATGTAAAATGGTAATTAGTGACAACGTGTTATATGCAAGTTGAAAGAATATTTCAATTCCCTCGTTTTTAAAATTAATTTACACCTTCTCCTTGTTTTGAATTTAAATGTATTTTTATTAGCAATATTTAAGAATATACTCTATCCAAAAGCATATATAACATAAGAAAGGTTTCATTAAACAAAAGTTCTTACAACTTGCGAGGTTCTCAACTCCTGATAATTAAATCATTCATAACTGTTATAGATAAATGACTTAAGCATTAAAGTATTATTTTTCAAATTATTAAATAATAATAAGTTATCACTGGTTTTCCACATGAACAGTTTGGTTAGTCTACGATATAACTTATGCGTAAATAATGATTTAGTAAACAATCACAAATTTGTGTAAATGTGTAAATTTGTGTATTTGTTACATGTTTACCATGGGTATAATATTATGGAACATTTTGATTGATTTTAGTATTAGACATGCATTTATTAATAAATTGAGAGAGGTTTTTATTTAAGACTAAAACACATAATCAAGTAAACACTAAAAGAAGATATCTAATATTTGCTTTTGATGATTATGTTTTTATGTATTGCACATTCAAATATTTAGTACTTTTAGAATAGCTCTATATTTAAAGTACTACTTAGAGAAAAAAAATTGTATTGATAAAGCTTAACTATTGCAAACAGCGTATAGTACTAAATTGTTCAACAACAAACACAACGTCACCTCGATGATACAATACTGTGACATTGTGTGAGTGATCGTGAACGCCATGGTTAGCTATGCTGGTTTTGGTTTTTTTCTGACATGCAAAGAGGGGCAACTTTTAAAATAAAACAAAGTTAACACTAACTAAACTTTGTCCTTGTAGTCGAAATAACACAATTTTTGGCAACAAATACCAGACTTACCATATAATTAGAAAAAGATAAAATTCTTTGATATTAAATCTAAATAAATATATGCATTTTCCACGTTGTTGATACGTCTGCCTAAATATTAAACTGGTGAGTATTTGATTGAAATAATGCAAGAAAATCAAAATTTTGAAAATATTTCACAACATTTTTACCTTAGTCTTCAAATAAGCAACCTTAATATTTATTGCAGAAGAGTGATCTTGACTATAATGCTGTGATGACATCTCAAAAAAAAAAAAAACAAAGAAGAACATCATTTTAGTTTTATTATGGAAGGAGATCTAAGTTTTCAAGATATGAATCCATTCCAGCAGAAATTATCAAAAGTTAGGTCATGGCCACCTTTTTGCAGAGGGCACATCATTGCTACTTATTGATGGGACAACGTGAAAAGACGACTGTGTCTGAAATGTAAAAGTAGAGGTGAAACTTTTTTGCATACTCATTCAAAACGAATAAGTAAATGTATTAGATGTATTTCGTGTTTTTATCTTTGCAAAAAACACATCACCTCTTATACAGTTTAGAATATTTCTACGTATAAAATGTTCTTTGTTTGATATCTATAAACTGAGTGTTTGGTTGAGATAAACTGATATTAATCTCAGATTTAAGGTTTGTTTTGTTTTTTTTACTTTAAAAGATATCTAAATATGTTTAAAACATTTAAACAATATATAATCGAAAATAAATTGCAAGCATTAACAAAATCATTTTGGGAACATAATCATCATGTAATATTTTAGTTAAAATGATCTAAAAGTAGATACTAAAATTTTCAATTTAATTGTCATATTATAAACTTTTATTTATATGACAATTTAAAAAAAAAATACAACATAACAATATTGTTGTAAGATGCTGTAATAAAAACACATGGTATGAGAGATGACGAGATTATACCTTTCAAAATGTGATGGGTTTTGTAAGGACCCCTGGGGCATCGATCAATGTATCATTGAATAGGCCATGATGAACAAGGAAACATATTTATTTACATGAGTTGTATGGTGAATTATAAACCAAATAATATCAAAATATTGAATCTTTCTAGTTAAAGTGACTTGGAAAGAGATAATGTATACAATATCTCTCTTTTTTTTTTTTTTGCAGAAAACTCGTAACCTTTCATCAGATGTCTGACTCGCAAAGAAAGACAACAACTCGAACGCATATGTTCGGAAGCGTACATGTATTTTTGTTGTTGCTGATCACAGTTTCAATATTGAGATATTGTGAAGATATCGTCAGAAAAATTCAGTTTAACCGGTTGTAAAGCCAAAATATGTATTATTTATAATAGAATAATGATAATATGAATAGCTAAAACAGATTTTTGCCATATTTAGTTGTTTTACTTTATTGAAATGTTGTATCAATATACGGTTTTGTAAAGAGTAGTTTCTTGATAAATATAACCTTTATGCAATGTGATATGCAAATCTAAATTTCATCGACCTTTTTTAAAGCAAAGTTTCTCAATTAGGTCAAGATACTGATGTTCATGTTGATGAAATTATATATTGACCAATGAAGTCAAATAACTAAACAAGGCAAGATACGTAAAGTTGCAACAGTTTTATTTATATTTTAGTATTCAAGTGAATAAGTATTTTGCCTATACAACTGGTTTAGAAAATTAACATGTAGGGATTGAGTTAACATTCAACAATAGATGTATACAACACAAAGAATATATGCGCTTCCGTTAATATCAGTTTACAAGTATGCAATTATCAAATATGTATTATATTGCAGTTTATATGTATTTGCTTTAAATTACAAGTCCTTGAAAAACAACCAATCCATCTGATTTTTCCGTTTTCAACCACGGAACACCATTTAGAATTTTGAGTTTACTGGGTGGATGAAATTACTAAATTTACAGTAAGAGAGATTCTTATTGTAAATTTTGTCAGAACAGGTGGACCAACCCAGTTAATTCAAAATTCACGATATGAAAATAACAATACCATGACCCATTAATTGCTTATTTTTTTTTTTTTTTTTTTTTTTTTTTTTGGTTTACATGTAATTTTTGTAAAATTAAATTGTATTTATTAATTTGTATCAGTATTTTAACCACTGTTGTATTTTTGTTTTCATTATAATAAATCATGAACGATATATAATTGTAAATTGCTAATTCACATGTATTAATACAATCTACATATATATAATCATGTCACACTGCGATTTCTTTATTAACCAGGTGGGTACAGTTACAATTTTTTTTCTATATTTGCATTTTTTAAAAATAATAATACTTCAACAACTGACTCACTAAGTATATAACTATTAAATTCTTTTATAGTTGCACCTCTTACAGTCTCACTTGCACGTATTACATAGCTTTGGTATTTGCATTACCATTAGGACACAGTGCGCGAAAGGAAGAAAAGCATAAAAGTAGTAAGTAATAAACATTAACAATAGATAGATAGATAGATAGATAGATAGATATTAATGGATCAGTGCCTCATTTTAACTGGTTGTATGTAATGGATAAATGAAATATTTGTTAGAGTTGAAGGCATTTATCAAAATTAATATAATATCAGAAAAATAAACCATGTGAGAAAAAAATTCTTGAGCAGAATCTTGACACATCAAGCCTTGTCTGCTGGATAATCATGACTAAAGAGTATGGATTTAAAAGATTTTTTTTTCACTCCACCACATGTATACCACCTTCAGCTCTGATCCTGACTCCAAACAACGCAAAACGGAAAACGGAGGATGAGATTCAGTTTCACATACTGTTTTTACCCCCAGTTTGATAATAACCCCTGTTGTTATAATACTATATATAGTAGGTTAAACAAGAAATATGTAACTACACGAAACAACTAAATTTACGTACAATTTTTTAAATTTTTTTTTTCACATTTGACAACTTTTTTTACTGGGTAAACGTGTATATTGGACATGATTATTTTCAATTCTAGTGCATGCAGTTTCATGCTGTAATAGCTATTGTTATTTACAAAAAATTAGATTATTGAGAATCAAAAATTGTACATGACAATTAAATTTTGATTCTCAATAATCTAAAATGGTACATGACAATATACATGTATTTCGTATCAATGTTACTATGCTTTAGGCTTTAAAGGACTAAGTAAAATATGAACTTATTCAAAATGTGGTTTTCAAGGACGCTTCAATTTTAGTAAACATTAATTGTTGTTGTTTTTTTTTATATAAAACTACCGGGAAACGATAAAATTTCCTTTCTAAATAAACAGCACATGTTCATGGTGTTGCAATTTTTACAAAAATGGCATAAAGATATTCAGGAATCGACTAAGGGAGCTAATTTTGATTGTAAATGCTACTTATTCCTGTTTCCCAGTAAATTAAGAAAAATATTAGTTAGGTTTAGAACTACAAATCATCATCTTCCTGTTGAAATAGGAAGGTGTGGTACTGTTGAAAGAAGTAAACGTTATTGTAATTTGTGTAACTGTAACAAAATTGGCGATGAATTTCATGTTATTTTAGAATGCAAGGCATTAAGTAAATTACGAAGTCATTTTTAGCTACATATTACTGTTCTTCTCCTAACACTAAAAAGTTCTTTGAAATCATGTCTTCAAATAACTATACATGTACTACATTAATAAAATTGAGTTGCTTTATTTCAAAAAATTAATCAAACTGTTTGTTCACCCCATTTACTTTCTTGACCTTTACAACTTTATTGTATATATATGTAAATATGTTATTTTTTCTTCATGTACCTCATGTACTATTATAAGGTGTTGAGTGAAAATAAACTGAACTGCACCAGCTTATTTTATCAGTCTAAGAGTTGAGGCGACTTTTGGTCGTTATAAATCAAGTATTTTTCTTTTATATTTTTAATTCAAATTATGCCCATGTTTGTTTAAAATTTAGACAAAGGATTTTTTTTTCACATGCAATTATGTCTACAGAAAGATAATTATGTTGACATACATGTTAATTTTTGTTTTTAGAAAATCTTATTCTAATTTTGTAAAACTTACTTACTAACACTTGTATCTGACATCATGCAAGCAAGATGCGATATAATTATGTAAACATACAATTTATTAATATTGTTATCATCAGAGTTTATTAACATGCAGGATAATTATGTCAGCAAGAGAGATAATTGTGCTAAATTGCAAGATATTCATATCAAAATACGAGATAATAAGGCTGCAATGCATTTTATCTATGTCAACATGCTTGAAAACTATGCCATCATGGGGCATGTCAACATAGATAAGTCGCATATTGGCATAATCAAGTCGCATAAAAATATTGTTATCTTGCATGTTGACTTGATAATCTTGCAAGTTTACAATATTATATCGCATATGTCATAAATAAGTTGCATGTCAACATAATTTGCATACTAGTATAATTATGATGTTAGATACTGACGTATTGAGTAAGTTAACTTACCGATATAAAAGAAATAAATAATTAAAATTGACATAATCACATATCGCATGTTGAGATAAATATCTTGCATCTCGCATTTCAAATACTGACATCATTAAAGACATTTACCCATATCAAGATCATATTCCCTTTAAACAAATACAAAAAAACATTGATAATTGCATTTTAAAATAATCTTGCATGTAGACATAATTCACTTGCATGTTGGCATTCTTTTCTTGTACGTTGACGTGATTTATCTTGCATGGATCAGCAGAAGTTAGTGTAACAGTTACACTTTACGTTTTTCCTTTGCAGGTTGTCTCGCTTGAGACTGTATGGAATTGTTGTTAATCATCAATGTTGCCCACTTTTAAGATATAAACAACTTTACAAACATCATGAATATGACATTTTAACTGAAATTTACATGTTGTATGAAATGTTCCAATGTTCATTAACGCGTAATAATTAACTCCTTTTTAACCTTTTTAACAGCATTCAGTAGTTCAGCTGGTACAATCAAAATAACAATTTTCATAAATCAATAAAGTGACAATCGAATACATTTTGAAATCAAGTGTTGGCGATTCCATGAAAAATAAAACAAAATGCGACGCAATTGGGATTTTTCCTTCAAGTGTTGTAAGGATGGGCAAAATGACTGAAATCCATTCGCAGACGACAAGAAAGGTTTCCTGTTTTTGGGCATTGGCGACACTACATTGCAATGAAGCGACATACATGCCTCAAACTTTGTCATATATTGTCATCAAGGACAATGGATGGTGGGTTGACAGCAAAATGCCAACACGCCACCACAACGGCAGGGTGTTGAAAGATTCGAACCCTGCACACTCTTGTATCTGATTTCACCCCTGGTAGTTTTGCAACCTTATTGTGTAACAGTGGCGGGTAAAGTATATGTGTGTAATTCTTTTCTACCAAAAGGACATGTTAATCCCTTTACTAAGCTTAACCAAGAAATACGATATAAGGGACTTCCCGTGGACGTCAGATTTTAAGATGAAGCTGTAATCCACGGGATTTGACCTAGGAGACCTTGGTGTACCGTGAATTATGGTTGTTCTTGTTTTATAACATCATACTTCCTGTTTAATCCACAGAAGAGAACACCGTTTTAAAAATGTATCAGGGTAGGCCTGACTGACCCAGTTTGGGCTCGATTTTCCGGCTGAGGACTCCTGAATACCATTTTCTGTCGCAAGCTCGATGATATATATGGCAATTAGACAAAATGTTGCAATTCGAGAGGACTGTCTTTCACGAACCGTGTTCGCAGTCAACCCCGATTGTGTCGCAGTTCTTCGGGGCTTAGTCATTGATTCCGGGATATCACACACTTTGTCAACATAAACCGGCGTATATTACACTTTTCTGCGCTTTTGTTGAGTGTTTCACTTAGAAGTATAATGACCTTATTTGGTCGATTTGGTTATTTATTTTCTCCGTTTATGTTTTCTTTTCTTCTACGTTTGTTTAAAAAGAAATGAGGTAAAACGAATAAATTTTATAACAATAATAATATTGGGCATAAATATTGCTTGCCTTGCAATTCGTTTAATTTCTCATAAATAAAACCGCCAATACAATTTCAATTTATGTTAGACCAAATATTTACTTGAAAACAAAAATGAAACGATTTTGATTCTCACGTTCATCAAAACGCTCTTTGAGGTTTATTACAAAATTGTATACATCATCAAAAATTTATACAGTTATTAAATGAAATGAGGTCTTCATTCATCTAGATTAAATTAACATTAATATCCAAACGGGTTTTTATTTATGACTGTACGATCCTTCTTAGAAAATTCAAGAGGGTAAAAATTGGGATATGAAAAGAACATTATAATCCTTTAGTTACGGGTAAAAGCTCCAACGAAACTTGGTATATATTTTCTTTATTTTAAAACCTAGTATTTCATTGATATAAACCGCAATTTTAAACCTGTTCTTAATCAAGTCATCGGAGTGAAGTCATGCATATCGCTTGCCTTTTAATTAAATGAGTCAAAAATGAACTTGATGATTGGTACATAAATTATGACAATAATCATGATTTAAACAAGAAATTATCAACATATTACAGCACAACGCAATATGTTTGGGTCGGATTTCCTGAATAGTTGTTCACTTGAGATTTCCATGAAGATTACACGAAAGCACTCCATATTGCTTTGGCTGATATCAACATTGTTCATGGTAATCTTCAGATCGTCGGTAAACAATGGCGCAAGGTGGTATATATAGAATTCTCATCTTCCTATTAATTTTGAAATAGCACTGAATCTTTCTTATTCAGTGTGATCACCGAATTGGATTATACAGATGTCCAGTTCAATACAAGTACAATTTCTTGTTAAATCAACATATTTAGGGTTGTTTGTGTTTCAATCATCATCATCATCATCATTATTATTATTTAATACGGTCCTTTCATAGGTCTACTTGCAATTAATGCATTCATTGAATTCATTGAAGCAGAAAATAGAGAATTTACGGCAAGTTTTTTTCTATTTCATTCATATGGCACTGCCGTCCAAAGGTTCTTTTCAAATCAAATAGTTAATCTTAAAGCTTTCTCTTTTTTTCTATTTCATTCACATGGCACTGCCTCCAAAGGTTCTTTTCAAAGCAGATAGTTAACCTTTAAGCTTTCTCTTATGAGATACTTTTCAGAAAGAGAAAACAAAGTTGTTTATTTCCCTCCGCGTAAACAGTGGGAAAGGTTTACGAAGAATTTATTAAAACCGACCATGCCAAATTAAGTGTGAAAAATAAAACATAAGAATAAAAATATATGTACGCTTATTCAAGGCCATTCACAAAAATGATGAATGTATAACAGGTAAAACTGACAGATCGACACGTTCTAGACTGAATAAAAAAAGTCATTGCGTATTTCAAGTCCGTGCAAACTTTCGCAGTTCATTTGCATAACTGTCCATGTAAATTGTCAAATTACCTATTATTGCTAATTATGCTACAAGATGTGGAATCCTGTGCTTATCGTCTATATCATAAATCAGTGGTTCGCCCTGGTGTGAGCTAGCCGTAAATAAGGACAGACATGCACTGGGTTCTGATCACTCGCTCAGAATGTTTATTAATTTGTTTAATCACTTCCAAATATTAAAATTTAAGTGCTTAGTGTTTTTAATATATCTGAATTTTGTTATTTATAGAAAGACAAAAAAAAATGAAGAGATTAGATCTAAATTCAACTGGGTATCATCGCAGAGGAAATATAAAATTATATTGTTGACATAATGGGATGTAACATAAGGTGGCATGAAAGATTTGATGAAATAAATTCAATTTACAGTTCCTAGAAATAAAATTACAAATTGTTCACGTCATTTTTTTAATTCAAAATTTATATCTAAAAAAAAAGAAGAAGAAAAGAATATGCATTTAATATTTATTTTGTTGTTTTTCCCCGACATCATATAAACAATGTTAAAAGGAAGGCGGAATAAGAGAAATTCTTTACATCATCTTACCAGTAGAGACGGGACTACCAGTCGGTTTTTGAACTTAGATATTTACCTGCAATAAAAAAATAATGCACTGAAATGAATTTATTAGGAACGATGTTTTGAATGTTTATTGCAATGATTGTTAATTAATCGTGACAGCATTTTTTTTTTACATGGATCGAGATTCACCTAAAGAAAATTCTAATTGGGCTTTGTTTAATCAGCGACTGTATGTGTGTAGAGAAAAGGAGAAAAAAATGGTCTTTATATATCGATATTTATCGTTCATGTTTGGTATTATCAAACCATAATTCCCAAACATACTTATCTATGCTTCTAAATTTCTCCTTCATCATTTATTTATAAAAAAATGTTACATGCATTTAAAGATTATTCTATCGAACAATGAGTTTTTGCCTGTAAAATACATATATATAGCTTGTTACATGATTAGTTTATTAAATTAACGACAAACTGAATCGTGAGGTGCTCATCATAAAATTATGAGTCGAAATCCATAACAAGCTATAAGTGGGTGAAGCCATTTGTTAGATTTAGCAATATCTCTAAAGGCCCTTCAAAATGTAGGCGTATCAGAGAAAAATGAAACGGGACAGAAGGCTCCAGTGAGTAGACATACGCCGCTATTCTTTAACGTGACATATGAAAGAATCATTGTCTCGTTTATTTGTCCCCTTTTTAACTTACTAATAAGCCAAAAATGCCGAGTGTTTGTAATTTGGCTGTAAGCGTCAGCGATTTGACACTTGGTGTGAAGAAGAAAGACTCAGCATCTCTCTGGGCCGCCAAAGCTCATCTATTTCACCTCAACAAAAGTCAGGAGATAAACGTTATATAATGTCTATCCCCAGCCCCAGGTGACGGGCAGATTCATCATAATTCAGCGTATACCTATCGTCGTTGTGGATTTCGTCTCACTAAAAATAATATTTGCAACTACACCTTTATTTTTTGTCTACGCATAATAAATACCTTCATTGATAAATAAACCAAAACTGATTTTCAATTTACAGGTCTGCTCTATGGAATTTTTGTTTATATTTATTTATGTGAATTCTTGAGGCGTATTTTGACATGATATATACCTTTAGCAATTATAATGAGCACATAAGCAAAAACAAGGTCAAACAAAATGCTACATGTATACATAAGAAATTCAATCAACGTGAATGTTTAATAATGCAATTTCAGCAAGTTCTTCACATATACGTGGGGCGATAGCGATGTTTTCTCAATTACTATATTGCAATGTCCTTGCGAGAAAAATGACAAGAAACTCATATTGTTTCTCCCCACGAATCGACCGAAGCAATCAAGATCGTGTTAATTCGGCGGCAAGAAAAGATTGGAGAACAAATGAGCTGTCATCTTACTTATTCCAAGAGGCTTTCTGGAGGACCGTTTACACGGACATTACGATATCCAGGCGAGAGCTCGAGACACGGCTGTTTTGCCGTGATCTTCTACCATGGCCATTGTATTGATTTCCGGACGAGGAGAGTTTTGACGGCAACTTTCTCCGTTGACTGATGTCCACTATGGAGGCATCAGTGAAACCTCTTTCGATCGTCTCCCAGACGTATTTATCAAAGTTTTTTTTTTCCTTGAGAAGCTAATCAATTCAGCTGCGATTTCTTCCACTGAAATATATACGGGTTCTTGTGATATACGTACAGACGTACGCCGAGTATGTTCCCAAGTTCACGCCTGTCTGAGTTAAAATGAGATTGGGACACGGAAATTCTGTCTAAATTAAAAGAGGCATTACGTCATTGATACCCTTTATTTATATGTAATTTGACCCCGTGTCAATCAAATTGATAAAGCTAAATGATTCGGTTTAGAACTCGTTTTAAAAACTTCTAATTTTTAATTTTTTTATCAAAATTTTGCTGATTGTTAAGCCCGATTCATCGCAAGTGGTGCAATGATTCTCTCGTGCTTTTATTTTTGCCAATACAGCTCGATGCATAACGATAAAAAAATTGAAAGTTAGCATTGCGATCCAATGTAAATTTATACAACGTTATTTCTATATTTGCCAAGAATCTACCACTTGACTTTTCCTAACGTCCTACCTAGAATTTAAAGAGCTCAAATATGTACGTATATGTTAGTGTTTTGTAAATTGTGAACCAACTACACTCTATAGTCACTATACCGTATACATGTATTAAATTGCAGTAAATTGTGTGTCGTTTTCATTTAAATAGCACATTCTAAAAATAAAAATGACAACCTTTTAGAACAGCCCTTAATTGGGTTTTTTTTTTTCATTTTAAAAATGTACACTAGTATTGAACACATCGGAGAGTGTTAATTCAAAAGTTTAATTTCTATGTATTGTAATATAAACGGATATGTTGATATATTTACAACAAAGCAAAAAGCTAAATAAATGAAAACATGCGAAAATGTTCTTTAGTATTTACAAGCAACTTAACATGATTCTCATATGAAAGGCAATACATATGAAAATCATATGTGGCGAAAGTAATGTTTATACAATTATGTATTTATTTTGATGATTGTCTGACAAATATTGAATGTACGCGGATAGTAGAATAATGCAGAGAATTTTGTTATAACGTAATCAATTAAAAATATACCCGTACCTATCTAGTGAAAGTTCAATGTCCTCTTAATGTGATCAAAGTGTGAATACTCTCATAAAAAAAGAATGACATTGTGTTGAAAGAAGAATGGATTCTACGCGTTATAAAAGTCCCCCTACCGGCGACTTGTTTTGCAGTTCATTTGGGCGTGGGGTAAAAAACAAAATACAAACAAACAAAACAAAAACATATCAAAACATACATTATCGTCTAATGTCAGAATCAAATAAAACACGTCTATTTTTTTATCTGTTTTATATAGGACAGTCATCATTTATAGAATTAAAAAGTTCTGCACTTTCTATATTGTGTTATGCTGGTATCATCAGCAAAGACTTGAATTAAATAAAGTTTAATAGAACTTTACAAATACATTATTAGTCAATTGCTTATTTTCAGAAATTTGGGCCCTTGTACAAACGGTGTAGACAAACTGGATTGATTTTGTTTTCAAATTTCTATCAAGGTTTTTTTTTCAAGGTGTTGAAACGCACTTTAATGAAATAGATATATAACTATAGGTTCTCTTCAAAAGCATAGGTTTACCAATCTGTATGACTGACAAAAACTGTATCCTTCATTCAAGATTTGGAATTAAATTGTATCTCTTTTTTGCAACAGACGGTTTTACGGGTGAAGTTTTAAATTAAGAGAGATTTCTATGTTATCGAAAATATCTTTTGTACAAAATAATTTTTTACATGCATTGAGACAACGCCGTGTCTCAAAGATATGACTGTACCTGAGCAATGAAGATATTGCTTTTATGGAGATATTTCTTTACAAGTAAGAGATGTTGCGTCTTTTCACGGGTGATATCGTTTGGATAAAAATGGCCTGCGCAAAATGCATTATCTGTAATTGCATAAGAAATATCACAACTGTATTGAAGATGCGCTTTGTTACAAAATATATCTTAAAGAGATAATGATGAATCTTCTCCGAAAAAAAAGAAAGAAATGTTCTCTTTTGGCAAGATTCCACCTCCATTTTTTTCCTTTTTCTTAAAACTGGGGATTATTCTAGTTTATACAAAAGAAATTGAAGAAAAAATTGTTTCAAAGATTTTTATATAAAAGTATTCACTGGACTTTGTAACAAACAATATACTATATATTTTGTAACGATGAATCTTCTCCGATAAAAGAAATATTCTCTTTTGGCAAGATTCGCTTCCCCCCATTTCCTTTTTTTTTTTAAACTGAAGATTATCTTAAAGTTTATACAAAAGAAATTGAAGAAAAAATTGTTTCTAAGATTTTTATAAAAAGTCCTCACTAGATTGAGCAGATCTGGAGAGATCTAGAAGATGTTCAGTATTGTAGAAGGCTAATTGGCTAGGCGAAGAATGGCAAAGAAATTGACAACACTCGTTATTAATAGTATCGAAATAATGAATAAGAGCTAGCTACTGTATAAAGATTTGCATAAACATGAAAATTAAGAAATTAAACACAGACGTGATGTACATATGATATGGAATGCGAACTAAGAACTGAATGGTTTTTTTTTATATCTTCTAAATTTTAATTCTGCATAAAAGATAAAAAGATACATTTTTACTATATAATTATTATAATATGAAAATAGATTCCAATTTTAATTGAATGCAATATTTTATTTCAGTTTTAGATTTAAAATATCTTATTTACAGCAGCCACCATTTAAAAAAAAGAAAAAAGCTACAGTTTAGAAAGTATACGCGACCTCCTCTCTGTGGAATGATATAAAATGTAGTCTTGTGAAACTTTAGAAAGTACAAAAAGAATTGTCATTTGTTGAATGTCTAACGTTTCTTTTCAAAAATTCAAATCATAAAGAATTTCAATTTTCTTCTCAATTTGGATCGATACATACGGGTTTACCGATCTTTTATATGCTGTTAACTTTAACCGTACAGTCACAAGACATACGCGATGAAATTCTATACATTCTAAAGAAGCAATATATTCATTGCAAAGACCCGATAGAGACATTAAACAAATATTGCAGCGATCGCCATCTTCAGATAATTAAAGTCATCTAAAATGTCTTACTGTTGACTCACACTTCGCCAAAAAAACGTTGAACAACTGTATTTCGCGGCGTTTAAAAGATCAAAAGACATATTAATAAGCGGTAGAGGTATTTTTGTATTATAGGTAAACTTTCGTGACCAAATCCATTAGCATCAGGTAACAATACCTCTGGCGTTCGAGAGAGAAAAAATGGACAGAGAACAAATTAGTTTTTAAGCACGCGTTGTCTTTCTGGTAAACAAATTCTATTTCTTTGTAATGGACGGATTATTTTGTTGGTAGCGGGCTGCATCTTTTTAAAAAAAAAAAATTAGCTGCATAATCTGACTCATATCAGTTTGTATTCAGCATGTTTATTAAATATGATGAACTTTATGACGGGGTTTCCAGAAAACCTCTCCCTGAAGACCTGTAGCTTGATCCAAACAAAAAGGTGAATGTAACATGCAGGCAGTTTTTCATCACTGGCTTTTTCATTATTGGCGCGTTCAGTTTACATTTGATGATTTCGCCGGTAATTCATAAGAAATATAATTAAGAATGACAGTAGGGAAAATACTACTCTATTGTTTTCCCGATTTTCACGGTTGCTAGATTTAATTGCATTATTCCGGATCATTGGAGCATCTGAGAAAGGAACCAACTTCATTCATCTGCTTGTGTAACAATGCGCTTTATTTATAAAATAGTTCAAAGAGGAGGCAATGAAAATCTATTGACAGGGGTAGTAAATAATTCAGATGAACAGAAAGTAGGAATTAATCGCCAAGACTAATTATCGGTAAATCGATAAGAGTTCAGTTTGGCTAAGTTGCTTTGGTCAAAGTAATCAGCCGCATCGCTCAATCTCAGAAGAGGAACGGTTTTGCTTGGACACGATGTCCCCTTGTGGTCAATTTCGGTGGCCAATTACCTTCTCCAAACACGAGTCTGATTAATTTCCATTCCATGAAATGAAGATTATACATTTTAAAGAAAAAAAAACCCAACTACGATAAGTATATTTTTTTATGATTCGGCTATGGCGTACAGTTATTGAGGGATCTATGTATATACATACGATTTCTTAACAAGGTTTCCACTGATATTTTATCACTCAGACTGCATCTCTGATCATTTTTTATGATTCTTTTGAACATTTTTATGAATAAATACATGCATCAGGGGTTTTTTGTACGATTTGTTGGAAATGCCTAACGAGAGAAAACTACTGATACATATTTCCTTGACGGCCAAAAGGTTAAAAAACTGAAGGTAGTTGGTATATTAAGGTCAGCCGTTAAATACCTGTGAACTCAGTGTTATTTAGCCGTCGAGACAGACGTTTCATACAACGTGTTTCAAAATACGCGTGTGTAATTCAACACTAAAGGATTTGACTTCGTAACAAATATCATGCTAGCATCGTGTGTTTTCATTTTTTTAAAAATATATTTCATATCACTCTTGTTGATTTCGTGTTTCTTACGTTGGCTACAGGTTATGGGAGTTTAAACTTTAATTGATTTTTCATATTGAATTCCTCGCATAACAAAGAGCGCTTTTTATTTAATTTATATCCACGCAAATCTTATCGTAATTCATGTACAATTCGTAGATCAATCGACAAATAAGGCTCGAATATCGATTTAAGAAAGTAAATTTTTGTAAGAAGCAATTAAGTAAACAACAGATTTAAAATCCAAAGCAAAATCGACTCTCAAGAAAGCGTCCGTGGAAAGGAATTTCAAAAAGCCAATCAATACATCGAGTCAGACGATATCCGTCTAATGATGTCACGGACGCTGGGAACTGTATAAACCTGACACGGGCAGCAAAAGTTTTCCGGTTGCTTTAAGTTATCATACATTTATTCTTTATTTGCTGATTTTTTTAAAAATTTTATTTATTTATTTTTTGGAATTTGTGGACATCATATAACACCCCAGAGCGTTTCCTTACACCTCTTAGGTAATAAATGCGTAAAAATTAGTTTCGCCGCCATCCAAAGTTTCCGTTCAAAAGTACAAGACGATATAAAATAACAGTTGGGTATTCTTCCCACCTGCACGAAGGAAATTTATGAATGAGCTCGTGCTGTAACAAAATGGCTGACCTTGTCTCTCCACCCTTAACTGGATGTCTCGGTTTTGGGCCGCAATACACTGCATGAGACAGTAACCACCCTGGATATGGCAGTAACATACACGCGCGCCACCCCCATACAAAGCGCTCTTTATGACGAAGGGAGGGTGATAACATCTTTCGGGTGAAGTCAGTCATATTGTATTAAATCCTGCAGGAAAATGTTCGCGCTCATCCCCTCTCGCCTCGTATCAACTTCAGCTAAATGCAAGGTATCACTGCAATTAGCGCCTGAAAATGCATAATAAAATGTTTAAAATGCTTACTTGATACTTTCAGTGTGCATTTATGTTTTGTCCTCTGATTTATATGTAGTATCACATCGGCAACCCTACTGAACAGAGTTATTACTGCGTGCAATAAATCTCACCATTCTGTCATTTGAAAAGTATTTAAAAATTTTATTTGGGATTTTAAAATAAATCTATCTATCTATCTATCTATCTATCTATCTATCTATCTATCTATCTATCTATCTATCTATCTATCTATCTACATTTCTTTTTTCTTTAATATTGAATAGTAGCAAAACCAACCCCCAAAAATGCTGATACTTTAAGATTTAAACATTTTATAAAAACGTATAGCGAAACGTGAGTCCGAAGAAACGTGACTGAATTATTCATTAAGAGTTTTACAGTACATGAAGATTTCATGGAATCTTATGTAAATTTTCATGTTACATAATTGACAGAATCATTAAACGATCGTATCCTCTTTGTACGGCTGTGGCTGTCTACAATGAATTCCAAAATAAATATAAATGTGATCTGTTAAACTGCTAAACCAATAATAAAAATCAAACTCTCATCTTTCAATTGTTATCAATTCATTGATTTTTTTTTTCGAATTTCAATCAGTATATTAGTTTTGAAATCAATTTAGTTTTGTCAATATTTAGTTTCAGAATCACTGAAGTATTTCATATCGTCAGTCGCATTTTTATCCCCAAACATTTTACAAAACAATTTGACTAAAATAGAAATGTTAACAAAAGGTGTATCGAAATGAGCAGCAGTATAAAACGCGTAAGTTTTTAGACAACAACTCAACATCGATACATTTTCTAACGATCGCAAATCTTTAGACTATTTTCCTGTTAATGGATCTGACATAACAATTCGGAAAGCATCTGTTGTCATTCTCGGAATTGTTTTGTAGATACTCCGTATAATGTTTATAAGGATTTCATTATCCGGGCCGAAATCTAATTTACTTCTTCCTGCAATTGCCATTGTCAGTGAAAGAGCTACAATTGTACGAATAGCCAAACAATCTTTTTGGACAATGCAATTGATTCCGTACTGCAGATGTGAATTGCGATTTCCAATTCGATAAAAAGATCTAGAACCACGCAATAATGTTTCGTTACGTAAAAGTTGTACTCGGAAATACTATTACGGGGCGCTCTCTCCCGTATAGGACTAGTACTGGGCCAACCGTGAGCTTATTCTCTTATTGTTGGACCCAGCCTCATAAAACCTCCAACAAGCCAACACGCGTTTTAGTTTCAGACTTTTATATAGACTTTACATGAAATATACTTTTACATGAGTTTGGTATGCATCAGCACCGAAGGTCTGATTCCAACTGACTATAATTTACAATTCAGAATAATATATAATGAACAATGGAACAACACAATGAAGGATTAACATAAGAAGTACAGATGTAAGTAAATCAATTATCAAACAGCTATTGAGTGACTCGGGACATTTTAGCAGCATGTACATAAAAGGATTAATATGATGAAAGAAGCTTAAGTGTCAATAAACATAAACAGAAGTCAATTAAAAGATTAGCTGTCCATCACTGATTGTGCCTCAGGTGGGATTTATGCTGCGCGGAATTTATAACGTTTATAAAACAGTTGTCGAAATAGATGGAAAGTTTTTGTAACAATTAACACAAAGTCCGAAAAACATAATTTACACAATAATTAAATATAGTCCGAAAGATTGAATTTCACACCGTGACACATGCTTCGCGTCCGCGTAAAACACGTCCTCGTGTTTTGAATTTTTATCATCGACGGTAACCGCGTTGTTGTCTTCTTTGCTGCTTGTGTGGTTGAAATCGGCGGTCAAGTTGTTTATCATGCAACACGGCCTCTAGATGTTCGTTATCACATTCCAATACCCAAATGGTCTGCAGCAGGGCGTTGTTTTGTTCCCTCAGCTGTTTGATTGTATTGTCAGCCTCTGTCTGAATTTTCGTTACATATTGAGAATGTTCACTCCCGATATCTTTTAGTCTCTTCTGCATTAAATCCATGAGTACTTTATCACCGTGTGCCTCTGCTTCTAATTTTTGTATTTTCTTCACATAAATATCAATGTCAGAACGTTTCGAGTTTTCTTGAAGCTTTGTTCTCAAATCCGTATTTTCACTTTGAAGTCTTGCGTTCTCAGACTTAGCACGTTGTAGATTTTCAGCCATACTCTTCGTAAGTAGATCGGACTTGCGTAGCTGAATCTTAATGTTGTGTAGCTCAGTTCGTAGAATACTTGAGGTATCAAACAAAGAATGAAATTGATTGTTACGAATTGAATTAAACGGCAATTCTCTCAAAGTACGTTTGTTTTCAAGATATTTGCACAGTCGTTTCATGTCTCGCGTCTTTTTACGACCCAAAACTGCTTCCTTTTCAACACATTTTGTTGGTTTCTTCATCTGTGTAAAACACATTCTGGAATAATGTCCAATTCTGTGACATTGGTAACACTTCTGGTTGAACGCGAAACATAAAACGTTGGGATGCACGTTTCCGCACCTTCCGCACACTGGACGCTGACTTGAGGGGAAGCTGAACTTCTTCTGTCTCCACTGCGGTCGGAAAGAATATTCCATGTTGAATCTAGTTTAAATCGTCTTCTTCATCTGTAGACTCTGAATCTGGGGAAACTCGCTAAACTGTTGTAGAGGTCCAGGATCTGACTACTACAAAATATATGTAGCAGTCCCGGGTGTCGTTACCCTTAGGATTCTCCACCAAATATTACGGGGCGCTCTCTCCCATATAGGACTAGTACTGGGCCAACCGTGAGCTTATTCTCTTATTGTTGGACCCAGCCTCATAAAACCTCCAACAAGCCAACACGCGTTTTAGTTTCAGACTTTTATATAGACTTTACATGAAATATACTTTTACATGAGTTTGGTATGCATCAGCACCGAAGGTCTGATTCCAACTGACTATAATTTACAATTCAGAATAATATATAATGAACAATGGAACAACACAATGAAGGATTAACATAAGAAGTACAGATGTAAGTAAATCAATTATCAAACAGCTATTGAGTGACTCGGGACATTTTAGCAGCATGTACATAAAAGGATTAATATGATGAAAGAAGCTTAAGTGTCAATAAACATAAACAGAAGTCAATTAAAAGATTAGCTGTCCATCACTGATTGTGCCTCAGGTGGGATTTATGCTGCGCGGAATTTATAACGTTTATAAAACAGTTGTCGAAATAGATGGAAAGTTTTTGTAACAATTAACACAAAGTCCGAAAAACATAATTTACACAATAATTAAATATAGTCCGAAAGATTGAATTTCACACCGTGACACATGCTTCGCGTCCGCGTAAAACACGTCCTCGTGTTTTGAATTTTTATCATCGACGGTAACCGCGTTGTTGTCTTCTTTGCTGCTTGTGTGGTTGAAATCGGCGGTCAAGTTGTTTATCATGCAACACGGCCTCTAGATGTTCGTTATCACATTCCAATACCCAAATGGTCTGCAGCAGGGCGTTGTTTTGTTCCCTCAGCTGTTTGATTGTATTGTCAGCCTCTGTCTGAATTTTCGTTACATATTGAGAATGTTCACTCCCGATATCTTTTAGTCTCTTCTGCATTAAATCCATGAGTACTTTATCACCGTGTGCCTCTGCTTCTAATTTTTGTATTTTCTTCACATAAATATCAATGTCAGAACGTTTCGAGTTTTCTTGAAGCTTTGTTCTCAAATCCGTATTTTCACTTTGAAGTCTTGCGTTCTCAGACTTAGCACGTTGTAGATTTTCAGCCATACTCTTCGTAAGTAGATCGGACTTGCGTAGCTGAATCTTAATGTTGTGTAGCTCAGTTCGTAGAATACTTGAGGTATCAAACAAAGAATGAAATTGATTGTTACGAATTGAATTAAACGGCAATTCTCTCAAAGTACGTTTGTTTTCAAGATATTTGCACAGTCGTTTCATGTCTCGCGTCTTTTTACGACCCAAAACTAATATTACGGGGCGCTCTCTCCCGTATAGGACTAGTACTGGGCCAACCGTGAGCTTATTCTCTTATTGTTGGACCCAGCCTCATAAAACCTCCAACAAGCCAACACGCGTTTTAGTTTCAGACTTTTATATAGACTTTACATGAAATATACTTTTACATGAGTTTGGTATGCATCAGCACCGAAGGTCTGATTCCAACTGACTATAATTTACAATTCAGAATAATATATAATGAACAATGGAACAACACAATGAAGGATTAACATAAGAAGTACAGATGTAAGTAAATCAATTATCAAACAGCTATTGAGTGACTCGGGACATTTTAGCAGCATGTACATAAAAGGATTAATATGATGAAAGAAGCTTAAGTGTCAATAAACATAAACAGTAGTCAATTAAAAGATTAGCTGTCCATCACTGATTGTGCCTCAGGTGGGATTTATGCTGCGCGGAATTTATAACGTTTATAAAACAGTTGTCGAAATAGATGGAAAGTTTTTGTAACAATTAACACAAAGTCCGAAAAACATAATTTACACAATAATTAAATATAGTCCGAAAGATTGAATTTCACACCGTGACAATACCTCTACAATTCAAACTGCAATGCGGAATAGTTAGATGAAACCCCTGGAAACGTCATTGATATGATATTAAAATTCTTCTGAATCGAACGAGTTAGATCCAGAGAGTTAGATCTAAAGTTTAAAGACGTAAAAAGTTCGTTTTTGTTTTGATTTAAGTCTTTATTGATGTTAATTTTTTTTCAAAGTACCACGTTACACATTGTACAATAAATAGTTTGGGTTGATGAGTCTGTAAAACAAAGAAAATGTATGTGTCCAATGTTATAGGGATTTGTGCGTTCAAATAAACTAAGTGTACATTGTATATGAATTTATTGTGTTGATCTTCGAGGATAGTTCGGGATCAAAGATAATCTTTGATGCTTTAATAGAATATGGTCACAAACACCGGTCTCTGAAGCTATTATTGACAGCTCTCTCAAACACTGCAGCGTGAGAAAAACAGCATTAGATTGCCTCACTATCCGGACAAAACCGATATCTTGTCTCACTATCCGAGCAACAAGGATATCCTGTCTCACTATCCGGGCAATACTGATATCGTGTCTCAATATCCGGGCAATACTAATATCTTGTCTCAGTACCTGGGTATAATACTGATATCTTGTCTCAGTACCTGGGCAATACTGATATCTTGTCTCAATATCCGGGGAATACTGATATCTTGTCTCAATATCCGGGGAATACTGATATCTTGTCTCACTATCCGGACAAAACCGATATCTTGTCTCAATATCCGGGCAACACGGGTATCATGTTTCACTATCAAGGCAATACATCTTGTCTCACTATCCGGGCAATATTGATATATTGTCTCAGTACATGGGTAATATTGATATCTTGTCTCAGTACCTGGGCAATACTGATATCTTGTCTCAATATCCGGACAATACTGATATCTTGTCTCACTATCCGGACAAAACCGATATCTTGTCTCACTATCTAGGACACACGGATATCCTGTCTCACTATCCAGGCAATATTGATATCTTGTCTCACTGCCTGGCCAATACCGATATCTTGTATCTTCAGTGTTGGGGGTGATATCATCTGAACAATATTTTGTTAGCACTGCATCAATATTTACCAGCGTAACGCAATGCTACTGATCTACAAGTCATTAGTTCGAAACCTGATGGGGCCTTTTTTATTGAAATTTTAAAATACATTTTATGAAATATTTTGATTATTAGTATATTAAAATTAATTTTTCAAAAACACAATTTTTGATTCAGATGTATGTACTTTCAAGTAAAGCGTCCTATATATACACATGTACCGCCGTACTTCAATGCATTATAGTAAATAGAGAATTTTGCATCCCCGTACATGTTAATAGTTACGTGAACTTCCACTGTTTAACAATTAATCAAAATTAAATTCTTAATAAATTCAAATCAATTTGTTGCATAAGGTATATCTGATAATTTTTTTTTATTTTAGATGAATGCATCGATTTCTAAAAGTGCGGTTTTACTCATAGAGTTTACCATTAGAGAAAACGCTGTGCAATTATAAAATTCCGCTGTCCTCCATTATTATCAATATGCATCGCATGAACTTCTGTCGCAAAATGCGTTGGTTTGTGAAGACCACGCTGAAAAGCAGGTACAGCGAGGGCTGTTCAAAGATTATTTGTTTTCCTATTTCTATTGAAGCTGCGAGGCAATATTGACATTTACCATTTCTGTTTTATCAAAATAATTTCAAAGACGAACAAAATCATTGATAATACTCATCCCGAAAGGTTACCTATCTATTTTGTAATCAGCTTAAATACCATGTTGGGGACACAGAACCGTTATGATATTCCCTGAACTGGGATTCCTTTCATTAATTAAAAGTTGCACAGAGTAATCTCGTGTCGCTTCTAGATTTTCTAAGGCCGCCATAAATGTCAACGTTTTCCAATATTTTAATTGATAGTTATTACAGATCATATACGCCGTTATACAGGAAGATCTCTTCACAGTACAGACCGTGATATAACAGTGTCTGAATGAAATTGTCCATGCCTGGTTAGAAACTGATCATTTTGATTAAATCGATCATTAAATGTATGTATATTTTACCACTCCAGGGTGAAAGGATGGTCCTTAATTAACTGATTGATTGGATGGGTTCAATACTTAGGTATCATGGGTTGTACTAAAGGATTGTGGGAGGGGGGGTCTTGAAATTCTATATGCGGATTAAAAAAAACTACGTACATGTATCAGTAGAAACTCGACGAACCATTCATACAGTTATGAATATTAAACTGACGTCATATTTGCAAGATACTAGTAAAGGGAAAGTATAGGGAAAGCTGCAAATAGCAAAAGTACGTAAATTCAAATATATATATAAAAGGAGGGATTTCTGTATTTCATTGCTATTACCGACAACTGTTACAAAAACACTGCATGGAAAAGTTATTCCTAATGATTTTAAGTACACTCGCTGTTCCTCATCGCCATCCCGTGTCAATATGTCGCTACATCCCCAGGCCCTTCCCGCTCTTTGTTCGTTTATTCAAATCGTTTAGTATCAGAAATCGCCTACGCCTTCAGATCGAGAGCTCTATCAACCTTCAACTTCATTACTCTTCAACAAAGGAAACGATGGATACAGCGCTACGAAAACCCGACCAAACACAAAAACCTCCACTGTCTTATTTCTTACAAAAAGGCTAATTTTTAATCAACAACGAAGATTTAATTCTTCACGACTGGAAGAAGAGAACGCGGTGGTTGTGAACGGTTGATGGGTAGAGCTATCAATTCCAATTCCTAACATGCTATATCAATTACACCAACGTTTGAATTTTTCTCTAGATTACAAGATTTTGTGATAACAATAGTGAAAGAGGTCTGACGAGTTCTCTGTTACCATTTATCAGCAAAAAGTTGATAAGCGCTTCTAAGTTTCTGTTCAGACACAAGCTGCACGTGTAAAGCATGGGTTTCCGTCAACGCATGAAAAGGCGCGGATCAAACATGTTTTACTCGTAATTCTGAACATTCATGATACATGTATTTCGTTGGGTGTAAATACAAAATTTTAGTTTAATACTGTACGGGTGTGAATACAAAATGTAAAGTTGTCATATATTGTAAATCTTATTTTTAATAGGGTCGGACGGTCTTGGTCATTTGAAGACTTTAAATTATTAATCTCATTCAGAAAAAGAACTGTTTCAAGATATAGTAAATTTTAAGGCTGAAATATTTGGACTTTTCCTTTACTAGATAAAATTTTATGGCCTAAAATATCGTTTCAAGAATTTTAAGGTAGTTCTGGTCGGTAATTGTTGATCATTCAGCCTCCTTAACGCCCAACTCGGTTATTTAAAACTAACAACATGCAGAACTTGCAAGACGATGTAACGGCGATCATCGACTTGTTTTTACCTATGGAGTCAATGTCTCTATCCGATCACGAAGCACGTCAGTGATGCTGAAATCCAACGACAGAGGGCGATCACGTTAGGAAATTTAAAACTCTCCCTTTTCACAGCACACAGCTAGGGCGTCAGCTTTCGCAAACAAAACAAAAAATATCGAAAGTTTTCTCTAAAATTTAAAATAGATTTATTCAATAAAAACATGTAAACAATCGATATGAAAAAATACCTTACGTAACACGACTTTTGTCAAACTTTTAAAATTAAAGAAAATGTGATGAATCTCTTAAAATGATTTATACATGTGTATAAAAAAAACCCCAAAACGACTGATTAGTCTCAATGTCATGCGAGAAGTCAGGACAAGCCGCTCAAGAATTCTTTAATTAAATGCGAATGTGTCAGGAATATTTAGCAAATCGGTGAGAATGAATTAATTGCAATAAATTTCAACTGTCGGCCATCGGATGAAATGCTAATAGAAAATGATGTGCGAGGCCCCCAGCTCCCGTTATCTCCGTACAAAGGGGGATCTAGGATTTGGCGCCTATAGCGTCAATTCATAATGGAGAAAGACAATAAATAGAAAGCTATTTGGTCAATGTGTCCCCCATTGCTTAACGCTTGAAAATCTCATTTCAACTTCTCGCTGTCACACATACTTCTATTAGGGCTGGTTTTACTGTGGAGTCGGGACGGGCCAAGCGGTCTTTTTGTTTGCCGCTCTTTGCCATATGTCGCGAGGTCAACAAAGGGGGGAATACAAAAATGCAACATGCAATACTAAACATATAATGTAGAAACAGAAACACTAAATGCTACAACTACTTGGTTCGATTTAACAACTGAAACATATAATTATAAATACAATAGAAGACACATTTTGCAGAAGTGGGACGAACAGAAAAGAGCAATACAAAGCCATCAATACTGATCCTTCTAACAGAATCTGTAACAAGAAATCAGCTTTTTTGGTATCTGGCGGCTCAACCAATAGTTTAACTCTTAAAGCATAATGAAAGATAAATAAAGGAAGCTGATTCAGATATAACGATCTTGTCCTGGAGGTAGTTCTTTTTTTTTCGGGAAATACAAGTAACAGATCTAATGAATATAAGCACTTCAGTTCAAAATTACACTCGACGTTTCCTTCGCGGGTTCAGAAAGCGCCGGAAACCGCTGGGTCGTCAGGCTCCTGCGCGACTATTATACTGGTCCAACATCCCATCGCAGATATTGATGTCAAGAAGAAAATCATGGCGGTACTCAACACTGCAGGCCACACAGTCCTGCAATCTGCAAATCGTCCTATTGATTATGTAAATATCTCTTGCATCAATCTGCAACTCGTATCATTTCAATTTCATATCTAAAAAGAAATCGATTCATCTTCAATTATCTCAATAAATCAACGGTTGTCTCCAGACGATCACTTCCCGCCAAGAATCTCGTCGAGCCACGCGGCGTCGTTATTGGGGTCAGAGCTCTGTACCGTCATCGTGTCCAAGAGTTCCGAATTATTATTTGGTCCAGCACTGTCCAATAAATTCATAATGTCCTCGTGATTTGAACCATTGGGCATTTGATTGGCCGAGTCCATCGGTCCGCGCATTGCCATTCTTTGCGACATCTGCATGCTTTGGCGCATCATCATTTGGTGGGACTGTGGCATCATGGGTTGGGACTGCATTGACGCCATCTGCATTGGTCTAGATGGCGGTCCCTGCATACCAGGCATGCTTGACCCTCCCATGCCGTTTTGATTTGCATACTGATATTGCATCATGCCAACTTGGGCCATTTGCGTCATGCCAGGAGGCATTTGCTGCCGTGGCATTTGTTGATTCATCATTGGCCTTGGCCAATCACTGCGAGGCTGAGATATATTTAAACCGTCTGGTCCCACATTTACATTTGGTGGTCGTTGGTTTCGCATGATGGAACTCGTAAAGGAGGACTCTGGTGGATGTCTCTGGGGTCGGGGCTGGTGGGGCTGGGCCCCAGGATACGACTGTTGGCGTTGTATGGGGTATGGATGATTGCCCTGCTGCATGTCAGGCATGTGCCCACCCCCTACCCTCTGCTGCATCGCCGTGACCTGATGTGACTGCATCATAGCGTTTGGCATCTGTACACTAGCACTTTCAGATTTGATATGGCTGTATTGGGTTGGTGGCATAGTATTAGTTTGGTTGACCATATTTTGCATGGTCTGAAGTGGATTGGGGCCCATGTCGGACCCTGGGTACCCTTCGGGCGCGGATTGCTGCATTTTGTACTCTGGGGGTGGTCTGTTCATGTACTGCTGCTGCTGTTGCTGCCGTTGGCTTTCCAGCAGAGAGCGAGCATGTGCTTGGCGTTCACGACGCATTTTCTCTTGCATCATTTGCATTTTCATTTGTTCATTCATATACTGATTGCTTTGATTGCTTGGAGCCATGTTGGCACCGGGCACACTGAACGACTGTTGCTGGGATATGGACATCTGTTGCGGTGGTTGCCTCATGTGGACCTGTTGGGTCTGAGACATTTGCATTCGGCTTGCCCCGTCCGACACCTGAACATGTTGGGTCTGTGTGATTTCCATCTGCGAAGACTGGCTGAAATGAGATTGAACTTGGTTTTGAAGCTGCTGCAGTGACGATGGAGGTTGTTGTGTTTGTTGCACAGAGACGGGGTCATTTGGTTGATAATGAGTGAGTGGTTTGGTTCCATTGTATGTTAACCCGGGCTCAGTTTTTGATTGGGTAAAAGGTACATGTCCATGCATATTGTTATTCATATATGGTCCTTGGTTGGGGTTATAGTGAGATGGGTTTGGCGGGTCATAATTGGGTGGGTATCCTGAATTGGGTGGGTACTGGTTGGCGTCGGGAGACATATGGTGACCAGGGTAGGACTGGAAGCTCCCTGAGCTCTGTGTCTGGTTCTGATGATTGGCCGCTAATTGTTTTAAAGTCTCTGCAGCCGGAAGCGTGCTCTCAGGCATGCTCACTGAGGGCGACCTAAAGTTTTGTAGATGGGGTGAATTGACCGGAAACTTCTGGTTGCCATTGAAGATTGGTGAGTGGGATTCTAACTTGTTCCCAGCCAGTCCAGGAGACTTCATTAGTGGATACATTTTTGAGTCATTACTATTATTACTGTCATCTGAGAATTTACTTTGACAAATTTTCTCAAATTTATTTATCTCCTCCAATAGATTCTCGTCAGGATTATTTCCCACCATAGATAGAAAATAGTCAATGTCTTCTTCGTTGATACTTATGTTATCAGATGGACTGAGGTTTTCGTTTTCATTGCTGCAGTCTTCGGGGCTTGTTTTCTGTTCACATTTGACACTAGTGGTGGTTTCAACACTTGGCTCCGCCTTTGAGCCGACGGTAGCGTGAACGTCAAGTTTGACGTTGTTGTCCTGCTGTTCTATCCGCACAGAGAAGTTGATCTCACTGGTAGTTCCTGTGTTTCCCTGTTTAGCTGCTGGCCCCTCGTCAATGTCCGGCGCCGTACGATCGCCTTGATTTCCGTCAAGTCTTCTCTTTAAGCGAGGCTGTGTTAAAAGAGAAGGAAACAGTGTTTCAACTACCTGATTTTAGATTCATCAATTCAATGCATTTCTGAGTTCATGTAAAAGTTTAAGAAAAATTCCACAATTCAGGACTTTAGAATTCAATTGATTCCATAGAAATCGTTTCCATAATATAATTTATTGCATTACTTTTAAATATACATACATTTGAATAATATTTAAATAATTTACAGTGAAGAGAGGAAATGGACTATTATCTCCGCTAATCTAGGTCATTGAGATTGTTCCCATGCTGTTCTGACAACACTGTCAAAGATGCTTTTTGATTTATGCCATTCATACATGTATTTACAGAGTGGAAAAACATACATGTAAAAAACAGCAAAGTTGTGACGTAAGAATTGGTATCAAATCACAAAAACTCTTCTGTCCCAAACCTTCAAACTAATAACAAGATTTTCTATATTTCTCGTTCTTCAGGAGTGGGCATGTGTCAATGTCTATATTTATCAGCAGCGTAAACTGTGTCAGTATTGAAGGATCAGCTCTGCTTAGAGGTCAATCAATGAGTATAAAAATATGCTGATCTGCACTTAACTAGTCGCTGGCACCAAGATATATATAATTCATAACCTGTACTTCTCCAATTTCAATTTTTTAAATCTTATGCAGTTCACAGTGAGAATCTCCTATTTGTTGTAAGCTTTGCTTTCACATTGGTTATGGACTTGTACAATCAAACAGCATAAGGAACAATGGAATTTTAAAAATCAAAACACAAAATTTCCTTCTAAGTATGAAACCACATCCGACACAAAACAAACTTGTTATTCAATATATCCTATTTATTTAGTTCAACAAACACCAAACAAAAACTCTTGAAGACAAACCACATACAAACCATCCCTGCTATGTGTTTATGCTCTATATGCATATATTACAGAAAACTATTTAGGTTTTTTCCCCCATATTCTGTCTGACTGACCCGAAAATAGACAGTGGTCAAGAATACATAATAGGTGATTTTTATGCAACAAATAAATTCAGCAAGAAAGTGTATAAAAAGGCTTAGACTGAGTGCAAAAAGGTCAACGTTACATCTATTAGAAAGATGAAAGATGCATAGGAGGAGATTCCTCATATAAATAGCTTTTTCTTTATCTTTTTTTGCACAAAAATGGTTTTTATAAAACCACAAAATTTCAAAGTTGCAGTTGGCTTTTTTTCCATCAACCTGTTGGCTTTTAATTAAACTGCTCTTTATTTCTTATTTCTAATGGCTTGCAAATGACTTCAAAATTGTTAACTATTCATGGCAATATCATGAAATGCTTAAGCATTCTTCACTGTCTGTTTGACAACCACCACCAGTGATAAAATAATAGATATTTAAAATTTTCTTAATTTTTTTTAAATTTGACATACCATAATCACATAATATTCAAATCTAGAGTACTTACATCTTACTTTTGTATTCATTGGTCAAAATAGGACATATTAATGAAAACTACCCCTGTCTGATGATTTAGCATTTATACAGTTTTATCATAAGCTTGTCTGAATTTTTCAACAAAAGAGTTACAAATGACAAGTATTTGCTCATGCAACTTAATGGGCATAGCACGTGCCTGCTGTATCGGATTGGTCGCAATATCTTTACACGTGAAGTCAAATCTTCAGACATGTTCCCGAGCCATTGTACAATCAGTGGCCACATATTTGTACACGATAAGCGAACAAGGGTCATCAGCAACAGCATGCTGGAGAAAAAGGGGGAGCGAGGTGCTCCACAATCCTAATTGGTGATGTGATATTGAAGACGACCAAGTTTATCTTGGCAATTAAAATCCAGAACCGCTTGTGCCATTCATCTTGTACATTTTGCCAAAATGATAAACTTGGCTTGTTCTCCACTTTTCAAAAGCATTGCCGTCTAGAGGATCTTCAAGACTTGCTGGGTTTTTTGGGTTTTTTTTTTTACAGATGTAAAATGATACTTCTTGTATCTAGTAAACAATGTAACTCAATATGTTTTTGTTACACTATTGCATTTCTCTAGTTTTCTGCATCACAAACAACCTTTACTAACTTTGTTCTTTTGAAACATCTCCATTTAGTTTCAAGGAAAGGATATAATGTTCCGAAGCAGTTTAATTTTTGCTTTGATCACATTAAAACCTAAACCCAAACTGTGGTTTTTATACACACGGAGAGCATAGAAGCTGGCTGGTCCTTAAATGATTTTTAGATCACATAAATGTATCCATCAACAGGAAGGGGATGTTCAGTTAAAGACTTTCTCTTAATGATATCATAAAATGTTCTTGTTCTTCCTTCAAATAATGGTTTGCTTATCAATTCTTACCACAGCTAATTTGTCTATTAAAGTGACTATTGTGCATTATCATAGGTGACTTGGACATCAAAATCCTAACATATTACATTGTATTTCATTTTCTTTTCCTTTTTTTTTAAACTTAATAAATAAAAGTGATCAATCCTAATTTTAAAAAATTTTAAAGTATTCAACAAAAAATAGGAATTATATTATGACAACTATAAAATTAAGCACTAATTAAGATGGTGCATTGCCTATTGCATTGCATATACCGGTATATATTCTTATATTTATTGAGTTTTCAAAATTATGTTTTACTGTGATTTAAATCCTGATCATAACACAATTCTACAGGTAGTTCACAAACAGTTTATGACTATGTATATGTCTACCATTTAACAGGTAAGATTGAAGCCTGTTTTAAAAATATGTACCCTGGTTTGAAGTATAGAAAACACTCAAATAATAAATATACATGCATATACATATATACAAGTAACTTTAAAGAAGTAAATTGAGTTGTCTATAAGACAATTATTGACCAAAGACCTATTGTAATTATTTGCATTGAATTTCTAGTGATGTTATTGAATAAATTATTCCAAAATAAAAAAAAAATAAAAAATTCTATAAAAACAAGAAATTCCTTGGTCAATTTTAGGAGCTTTCAAAAATAATTAATCTAAAACAAAAGTTCTTGAAAATTTCTTTCAAGAAAAAATTGAGATTAAAGCTGATCTCAAGAGACAATGTATCGACCATCCCATCCTCTTATCATTTGGCCTATTTCATTTTCATGAACAGGTACCGGTAGATAAAATCTAATTTAGATTTAAAACCTTTAACTTTGTCTTTAAAATACCTGGAGAAAATTTATTAAAACTGACTACATCTTTCCCATTTCTTTTTTTATTTTTTAAATTTAATGCAGCACAATTGCTGTCTTTATAAATATTTCAAAATCTTGTCGTCTCTTGCACTTAGCACTTGGCCCTGGGCAATAAAGTGCCACACTGGAATATTTTTTAGCACTACACAGTAGGAAGTTAGACCTTTGTGAAGTACTGTATTAGCCTCATTCACACACCTATTCAATCCTATTGTCTGACAATCACATGCAAAGCTATCCTGAACTGAAATACATCCACCAAAATGTAATTGTTGCACAAGTACTGTACCTTTTTTTTTCTCTCTGGGTACAAAAGGTTCTACAAGACTAGTTCAGCGGTTATTCAATTACCTTTTAGCATTTAACACAACAAAGGGATCTGATTAAATGACATCAATTAATTAATATTTCAAGATTTGGGTCAATTATAATTTGAGTGTTTGTCATGACTCTAAGTTCTTGCACTGAAAAACCCCTCCAGGGAGAAAAAATGTCCAATGAATTTTAAGTGTGGTTTCCGAAAGTACTTGTGCAAACTAGCTAAAGAATTATTACAGTATTACAAATTCACTACTATAGACCTGGTCAATTAAAAACTGGACAAACAAAATCGCTGACTACAGAGGCCTAAACAAACAGAAGCCAACAGATCAATTTCTGACTTTTAAAACACCAGAGCTTACACATTCTTGGACCGGGTGCGGATCAGAGAATTCATCGTTTGCTGTGGGGCCCATTCCAAAGAAAATACTAGGGTGAACACAGGTTCCCACGAACGCCACTTCACATATCGATAACCGTTACACTAAAAACAAACAAAGAGGGTGCATATTCTTCAAATTAATCACTTCCGTCTTCTAGCGACGATCTATCGCCAGGATAATTTTTTTTATATCAAACTGAGGGAAACGTAGCCTGCATGTATACACACACATACACACGACTGACCACAGTGTAACTTAATGACACTGGTGTAAGGCTTCAAGCCTGGGGACACACATCTTTCGTTATCACCGAGCAATCCCATGTACCTGTGAAATATGCACCTAATATACTTACAATGAGATTCCCCTGGTTTCCAGCGGACTCGCGACTGGCCTTGGATTGCTTGGATGCTTTCTTGGCTTTAGAGTCCAGCCACCTTTGGCGGTGGTTCAGGGTTTCGAGCGACTGTTGCTCGTAAATATTATTAATGGTATTGTCGTAGTAGGTGCTGCAAGTATTTTGATGGCGTCTGTATTCTTCAAAACGACGTTTCAAACGATTATAAACATCTCGTTTTTTAGAAGAAGGAAAGTCACCCATGCTATCCTTTCCAAACGTAGGATGAATTGAGACACACTTGTCTCGTAAACACTCGCAGCATCAGAGAAATGCAAAGTCTCTCATTATTGAAATCACAAACCCATGCACTGTACACAGAACAAAACAAAAGTATGAAGTGTAACGAGTGTATTCGACGTTTCCGGAAACGGTTCCAATCACATCTTTGGACACCCCATGAAAATAAACAATTCCACCTCACTTCCCCCTTTTCCAATCAAGTGCAAATGATCCTGAAATTGCCGAAATAAGTTGTATTTATGATACGCTTTTTCTATTTTGGACTAATCCATTTTAACTTTTGAGGGGAAACAGCATTGGTCGGTAAACCATTGACTAACTGCTATCAGACGGGTCACGCGGATAGCGCGTTCACATGGAGCGTTTTGATTTTGTAGTGAGGAACACAGAAATTAGGACGATGTTTTATACAAAGACACACTCGTTTAGTTCTTTCTGTGTGAGCTAATCGTTAGTAGGTGGGCTTTTTATTTACTTCTTATGACGCATCAAAGACCGACTGCGGTCACGGATCACTGATTAGTATATACAAGGTAAAAGGGATATCGAGGATAATAGAAAGTATTGAATGACTTCAGCGCCTCATTGTTTAGCCTAAACTGGATTTAAATATTCATCCAAATCTTTAACTATGAAACAAAAATCAACAAATCTCGTGAAAGAAACAAAGTATCGACCAACTATGAGTTGGTTTAGAAACCCACAATCTGTGTATTCAACAAAGACATTGAGACAATCTCATTTTCTTTTGCTATAATCCTATAGTAGTTTTTATAAAGGGAAATAAAGATCCATACAAACTACTAGGATCACCTTGCCTGACAAGAACATTTTATTCATACTGTGATCGTAGAAAACATTTGTATTTTTCTCATATTATACAAATAATATATATGAACTTAATCAACAAGTTATTTTATTAAGTGTAAATTTGATTATCGACAGTTTACTTCTTTTGATATTTTGTAGCCCTTGCATTCATTTACCCACAGAGAGAGTGAGAGAGAGGGGGGGGGTTAATGCACATACACGCCTTAGTTTAATTTCCAAAAAGGACATTTTGTCTCAAATTTCAGTTTTGCAACAAGTACGTGTATTGACTTTTTAAAAAATAATTGGCCATAATGTAATGAAGAGGAAATGATGCTGTGATTTTAATGATTGTTGCGTCACAATCGTGGATGAAATGACGTACTGCTTTTGTGACGCAAGACGCACCCGGCGCCCACTCATAAAGATACTTTGATGAGCAAAGGGATAGTGAA
This sequence comes from Magallana ariakensis, assembly GCA_020458035.1. NCBI lineage: Eukaryota > Metazoa > Mollusca > Bivalvia > Ostreida > Ostreidae > Magallana > Magallana ariakensis. The sequence continues at coordinate 50,993,144 of CM035815.1, read as the reverse complement.
CTGGCTTCATAAGAATCCAGAACCGACCAATTTTCAAAACCCGAATTCGATCAGAATTTTACCTTAACTTTATAAAATGGATTAATTTACAACCCTTTATCAGGTTAAGGGTGTACTTTCTATAAGACAAATCTTCTAGTAGCTTGACTTCTACGGTACTACTGATTAATTAATCATGCAAAAAGAAATATAACAAAATAAACCTACTTTAAAAGAATTAACGTTTTCCACCCAAATATGTAGAATTCTCGATATTTCCGGGGTTTCGCACCCTGTGCCCCGACAAGGGCACCACTCCCTGTCTAATATTCTGCTCTCCCACAGGCACCTGACGTTATATATTATGTATACACTACCTTGTGTATTATTAGGTAGAGGGTATATATTTTTTATAATAAGAAAAATATATAACGTCAGGTGCCTGTGTGCCCTTCCGTCCCTCTTTACACACATACAAACATACACTTCAAATTTTAATTTTTTTTTTTACATATATAGACTTTTCTTTTATTCGCTAATTAAGAAGAAAATAATTACTCGCGCACACACATATGAAAACATGATTTGGTGTGTGTGTGGAGGGGGGGGGGGGTTCTACATTTTTGGTGGGTTGAGGGGAGGGGGGGGGGTTATGAAGGTAATTTCGAAATTCAAAGAGAGATAACTTTATAAAAAGTATATATTATATAGTTTACCTGTGCCTGATATCGACGAATATAAAGGTTGTAGGATGAGCGTATGATTTCGGAAATAATAACAATAATGAATTAATAAAAAAGGGATTACATACAGCCATTCATCGAGTCCTTTCAAATCTAGTCATTCATGAGAAATGTGTATGTGAAATAATACACCCCCGATTTTAGCCGAGTGCTATTGTGTATATATATTTGTGACATAGTTTATCAATGAAACTGTGTGTTAGTCAGCGACATAGTTTTATTGATAAGTTACACACTTGTATGATTGTTTATGCACATGTTGACTTTCATTAAGTTGCCCCCTTTCTTGACCTTTCTTAAAAATAAATATATGCTTGTATCACCTATTTCCAACCTTTTTCTAAAAAAAACCCAAACAACTTGTTATACATTAAAACATTTCAATTCTCCATATCTCAGTGTACTATTTGTGAATATTTGATGACAACAATATAAGCTGAACATTACTTTTGGGTCGGAATTAAAAAAAAATAGTGCCTCGTATCTTCAAACTTACTCACATGATGGAAATACTTTGCTAACTATAATTTGTTTCATGCAGACATCCTTTATAAACTTAGCTATAGTTGATTGAGAAAGTATAAATTTGTTAGCTTGTACATGTATTATTTGTTTTTATCTTTATCTTATTTAAACTCTATAAAATATAATATACATAGTAAAAAATACATCACTTATACAATTAAAATCATCAAACAAGTTTAATCCCAGTATATAAAATGTTTATTTTTCATGTATCCCTCAAAACTGATCACTGAAGCTACTATGACTATAAAATTTTCTGAAATATAAAGCTCACATTCTTTTTTAAAAATGTTCTTCATGCATGGGAAATGATCGTGACGTCATGCAATCGATACACAACATGTATCTATGCAGATGGATGTGCAAGTGTGGGTTTGAGTCAATGTATATCAGTGCATTTTCTGCATTGTTCGGATTTCCTGTCATAGTCTGTTGCATGGTCACCAAAGTTAAAAGGTTGCCCGGTGTAAAAAAGATAGAAACGTACATATAATGTATAAAGAATTTACATGAGTGATGCATTTACATTTTTTTAATGATCCATTCGCTAGAAAAAACTTTAAAGTTATAGGTAATCGAAAATATGAGCTTCAAAATGACGAGTGATAAAGTAAGTGGCTAAGTTTGTTTGATGTGAGAAAGTTATGATAGCAAATATGATAAGCTGTAATTTATCATACGTTTTACATGAATTACGCATTCGTTCGTGTGCATAAGCGTGTATGCACACTATAATTCTTCTACTAATGTTGAAAGTTGTGTTTTATAAAATTTATTTAAAAGGTAAAATAATTATTTTCATCGACCGAATATTTTTTGTATTTTCCACCCCTCGAAAATTTTTAACCACACAGCTATACGACTATAATATATACGACTTGTTAGACAAAATTTATATCCAATCATGAAATATATTGTGCATGTTGATGTACATGTATATCCATAGATATTTTGAAAAATCAAAAACTACCTATGTACCCGTGATTTGTGTGTAATTTCATTTTATTTCAGTTGGTTTTTTATAGCATATTTCATCTTCGTGTTCATAACTAAGGAATGAAATAAAAAAAAAAAAACCAACAAATGGAGTGAATGATTCAAACTTGAGAAAGTTTTATCAAGAGGAATCCTTCAGATGTCCAACTATGAATCACCGCGTAATATCATTCAAACAGGAAGCGATGTTGAAGCCATAAAGAATATGCATGATTTCATAACAGCCACGTCTCACACACCAATGATTTTATGAAAAAAAAAAGTATAGAATTTCTGTGTAGAATACTTCTTTTTTCGTGAGATTAATTTAATTTTCTGTTAACATTACAAAATAGTTGTTTGGTAGACAATTTCCAAGGTGGGGGGGGGGGGATAAAGTATAAAGTAAATCCCGCCTCCTTAAAATCCATGTATTTGTGTATTACATTTGTTAAGTGTTATTCGAAATCTGACAGAAATAACAAAAACTTAAAATTTCATAATAAAGATGTACTTGTTCTTATCCGACGAATAAATCTGTGGGTTAATACCTAAAAAATATATACCCTTATAAGGTCGAGGATTTCTGTTCAGCGGGTGAGATTAAAGTACAGTCCTTTTTGAAAGCCTCCATTATACCGTGTCAGTTTGCTCCGTACAAGACTAGGATAAATACCAATAGCTTCGTGACAAATGGCGCATTTTAAAACAACCTGCACTTAATTACTAACAGACGATAAAACCGACGATGTCACAAAGCCCATGTCTTGTGTATTTACATCAATCTAGTGTCATTCATTTATTTAATTTTAAACACCTGTGTCGATCGTGTCAGATTGCAACAGGTGTGTAAAGCACCAATATATAAGCTTAATTACCTCAAGTTTATTGGGGGGGGGGGGGTAAACTGTTCTACTACAAAATCTTTAGGTTGACGACTGTCGCAAGTTTAATGGGTATTATTTGTTTTAACAAACTTAATTATTTCGTTTGTTTGTATGAAAAAAAGATAATATATGAGATATTCTTCATCACGTGACCAGTATGTTGACCCGGATCCGGAGATTGACCCGGACGTTTGGAAAGGTCAAGTGGAAAACTGTTGCCATATTTAGCGCATTTTGCAACCAGCGCGGTTTCTGCATGTGGTTTGTTTGTCGCTGTCATTTATTAAAAAAAATTGTCCATTTTACATACCAGTCTTATGTGAAGTACACTTACTCTTTTTAAATGTGTTACATTTTCTCTTTTGATTCAAACTCATTTAATATGCAGCTATTCAAAGAATTCGTTTCGCAAAGTTCCTGGAATTTGTTGTTGGTTTTTCTTGCCATGTCTCAATATCAAATCGCAAAGCATCACCGAGAAGCGTAAACATGACCACAAAGTTGGAACTTATACATTTATAAATATTTCTTAATGCACAAAACCTTTTGACAAAAGACACAACACGCATGGGCTTTGAGATCTAATTACATTGATTCCTGAAACAGACGAAATAGATCTTTAAAGTGCATATTAATTAAGACGGCAGATTCAACGAAGCAAAAATTGCCTAAAAAATCTTGGTATTTAGACATGTGCGCATGCTTGTGAGAGTCAAAATAATATGAAATGTTATGCTTCAAATCCGGGGATATGGAATAAAGTGCTTTATGATTTATACACGTAATTGACTTTCCCCTGACAACTTGTAAGATTTTGACAAACGTGTTTTAGGGATAAATAATGTAATCTGTCAGTAAACGCGTCTTTCAGAGCGGTGAAATTTCCGTCAAACTATACACGGACGTACGTAAAACGGTAAAAGTACGAAAAACACTTTGCTTTTATTTTTAGGCAAAGACGTCCTTTTTTAGAATTAGGTAACACATTAGCAGGTTTAGCATAGCTGAGTTAATGGAAAAGCAAATCAACACAGCCCGCGTCTGGCAATGGACCGAGGCCGAGGGCATGCAGTCCCATTTAAAGAAAAAAGTTGAATGTGCGGCCAACAAAGTTTGCATGGTGCCGATCATCTTTGAGTTTATCTAAATCTCATTTTGCCAGCTGTATATTTTTTTTTTATTAATCTACTACCATTTATACTTATAAGTCCTAGTATATCTGTTCAGACAATTCATATTTTGCCATGACTTTAAAATTATCTTTATTTTTTTAATTAAAAAGTCAAATAGTTTTATTTACAAGCATCACTACATTGGAATAAATTATTGCCAAAACAACATTTCTACGCTTTGCATTGGTGATAAAAGATCAGAGGCGAGTTCAACAGAGCGCTCGCCAAAATTTGTGTTGCGGGTATAGGGAATTTTGGCGAGTGCTCGCTCTGTTGAACACGCCTCAGGTTGTCTCCTAAAACTTTTCTTCTTCAGAACCTTCTTTTGTCTTTCGGATAAATTGATGTAGGAATCCTAGAGTCGTAAATTCGAATAATTCCACGCGGAATGGCAGCCCTGACAAGGTGTTTAAGTTGAATTATTTAATTCTCCAAAAATCAAAGAAAACCGCAAAAAGATTCTGGTCAGAAAGCACCAGTGAGGACTCACTTCGTGTAATTGTTATGATGTTGTTAGCCGCAATAATTTACGTTTTAACGACATTTATCAGCGAAGTACTTATCATGTAATTAACATTTCCTTTTGAATCATGCACGATGTTAATTTCTGTTCTGTGACACTCTCCTGTAATAAATTTTAAATAAAGTTATGTATAAAAAAATATGCAAGTTTCAGAAAACTTTGAACGCTTCGCGCGACATTTTCTAGGGCGTCCTCAAAGTTTTCATTTTATTGAAAATTCTTTTATTTTCTTCGACCCTTTGATGACAAAATTCTTCAAGGTGATATTTTAATAAATATATATACCTTTAAAAGATCGACCGAGAGATTGCAAGAGCACTTGAACCGAACAATTTGGCAATTTAAAGATCGCGACTGTGAAATTTTCGTGTCGCAGGTCAGACCAAACATTATCGGATCAAGCGGCTGACAGAAAAGTCTCAAGAATCAAAATGGGCTTCTTATGAAATCTAATGCTCTAAGTCAACACAGTCAATTGCAGACTTCAATTTTTTCGTATGCAACAGCATGATTTAGAACAATGTGCAGACGGTAAATCGGGTGACTCTTGGCGCGCTGGGTATGCACAGTGGGTCGCTAAGTTAACGCGCTCTCTGTGTGTCTATTTATCAACTTACATTCTGTTTTACCCATAAACTCAAAAGAAGACACCCGTGCCGCCTTTGATGGGGATTCTTGAGAAAGTGCTGATTGTGCACGTTTTCTGACGTCAAGAGTCTCCGGTGACATGATGAGTGGTGCGCCGACACAAAATGATCCGCAGGTCCAAATTATTTGCATAACTTGAAAAATTGTCGTGTTAACCCTCCATTGAATTCAAAACCTGTCTCTCTCTTTTCTCTCTCTGAAGATTGACCAAGTTTCGGAAACGTCAAAAGCAATATGATTTATATGACCAAAATGCAGATTACTGCGTTTCGAGAAACCTAGATTGAAAGAGTAGGCAAAGTATTTCGAAATGCTCTCATTGACAATGGTTTACATGAAAAGGGAAGTAACCCTTAGAATTCTTTTCGGTACATGCCGTGAGTATTGTCTTTAAACCATCAAAATTATGATATGGATTTAAAACTATATAAACATTTCATAAAAAGTATAACAAACAATTCAAAGCTAATGAATTCACTTATTCCCAACACAACATGCATAAGGAGCAATGTTTCTGAAAAAAAAAATCAATTTTGCAACATCTGACTTTTCTCTATCAATAAAAGCAACCACCATATAACATAATAAAAAAATTAAAAATGTAAGAAATTTTCTATTGTTTTTTATTTTTGTTATAGGCTGAGAAAGGGTTCAGTTTCTGCATCAATGATGGCGGTTTCTCCTCTTGCGGTTTCTCCCGGTCCGACTCCTCCATTATTGCCTCCCATTGGTTTTCTTTCTTTACTAAAAATATTGAAACATTAAAAACCATTTAAAAAACAGGCAATAATTCTGTCTCTTTGTCATTTCAATTCTGTAGAATTATCTAAATTTGTGGTGACCACTTTTTGTAACTTGTACCGAACTTCATGTTTCAAAGCAACATTTTATGAATCAAGGATTTTTTCCCCCAATATTTAGAATGTGTCCATTTTTGTAATGGGTACCCTAATCTTAATGACATTTGGCTTAGGAAGGACTTTGCATGATCTTCACTTGACTTCTCTTAGACATTTTATCAAGTTTACCTATCTAAATTTACATATACCAGTATAGTATCATATGTAACGAAGTCATTGGATAAATGATTAAAATCTGTATATACTGGTACATCTTTAATATCTATTTAAATCATAGGATAAGAAAACTCACTTTTTGATTTTTTTTCCCCAATTACACACTTGTATAACTGTTAGGTACAACGCATCATTACATGTGTATCATATTTACGGTACATATGGAAATGAAAAGATAGTGAGGAAAGCATGTTTATTGAAATCAATGTGATGTGTCTTTAATTTTGAATGCATGGTTTGGTAATTATACTATATACATGTACTCGTACTGTTGATTTCTAATTAAACGTGAGGAATTATATAGAAATTACATAAAAATTTCAGCTCCCAATTATGTAATATTCTTGCAATTTGACACAAAACAGCAGAATTGGGGAATTCATTACTTATGTGATACGGAATCTACAGTGTAAGTCTATGTAATTTTATGTAGTTCACGTAGAATGAACATTGCTATGCCAGTGCATTGTTTTAACCTTTCCTAATGTGTCTTAACAAATAAAAATGAAAGTTGGACAGGATTGTGTAACATACAATAACAAATACAACCACCTGAAGTAAACTCTGATTTACTGTCACTTACAATGAAGTCTTAGAACTAGCCGTTCTTCGTACACCTCTTTCAGTGGTTTGAGTCGATTTTGTGGGAGATTCTTCCTTATCCTCCAGGCTTTATGCAGGGCCTCTGAAATGGTTAGTCCCACCCACTCAGCCTCCTCTGCCTGTGATTGGTCAGAATTCATCAAATTAAATCAGGTCAACTTTAGTGAGTGTTTGTAAAGTTAAATATTATTTTACCTGTATGGTTTAAATACTGTAGACCAACTTTTATTCGTGATTACTTCGTGATTACTGATTCATGGCAACTAATATTTGCCGTCAAGCCTATGTAGTTAATTTTCAACATATACACTAGACATTATAGAACTAGATAAAGGCAATGGTATGTAAATGAAAAGGAGGCTCTCGCACATCTCTCAAAACATTTTCAGCTGCGACTAAAAGTTGGTTTACGGTAGTTAATTGAATGACATGTGGAAGTTAATTAATACAGTCAAACTTCGTTATCTCAAACTAGATGGGACTGTTTAAAAACTTCGAAATATCCGCGTATTCGAGATATCGAGGGTAAAATACTTAAAAAATAAGTGGTTGGGACTTACTAATCACTTCGACATATCCATTGTATTCAAGATATCAGTGTTCGAGATATCGAAGTTCAACTGTAGCTTTATATATACCAGTAAGTAATCATTATGGTGAACACTGTTGCTATTGACAGGTAGAATAGGTATTAAAGTCTTTTTAGGGGTAACATTGCCTGAATAATAAGTACCATAGCAGTTGGTACTAACTGGTAAGATGGTTGTTAAAGCACATTTACCTTACATATTGAATATGGGTAACTTTACTAATTATTGCCTGAATAATAAGTAGCAGTTAATATGGGGTACTAACTAGTTACCATATGTAAAGTGGAATTGGATATATACCAGTATTGAGGTTCCCATTCACAGATAAAAATATCTAATTGATAAGTAAAAGACTGTACTCACAGGAATGATGAACTCCTGGTATTTATGTATGATATTTTCCTGTTTTTCTTTGTTATCTGGGTAACATGTTTTGTTGGCAAGAGCTAATAACATTTCTCTTCGAAGTTTCATTGCAAGTAAGGAGTTTAAATCACGTTCATGTGTCTAAAGAAAAGAAAGATGTAATATAATAGGTATATCATAATTCTAAACATGACACAACTCACATAACATAATAAATTAGGTCTGCCTGGGAGTATGGAAAATTTATTACTTGAATTTTAATAACTTGTCATATAAACAGAACATCAAAATTAATGGTAAAAAAAATTTTTGGAGTCTAAAAAAAACAGGAATGTCAGTCCAATGGGAAAAATATATACAAACATATATGTATTTGTCTTTTGGAATAGGCCTGTATATTGGACACATGAAAACTATACAGAAGTTTTAGTAGGACAAATTTTTGAAGAAACTATAATACTTACTTTAAGTATATAACTATCAAAGCCATGACATTCATCAATCAAGTCTAAAACTCGCATGGTCATTGGAATTTCAAACCATTTGTCCAATATCTCGCTGTACACTGCTCGCTTTGAAATAAATGGTTTCCATATCTTAGGGAGCCTGTCATGAAAGTAAATGCACTAAAACATTATATTGTACACAGTCACAGACAATTGTATATACATGTTTATGCACAAAAGTTTGCATATAGCAGAAAATTGTGTCTACATGTACTTAAGGTGGTATCGGACACGTGTCAATATCAACGTTGATAAAAAAAACCATTATAATCAAAATACTCTAATTGGTTTAGAGTTTTCGAATTTTACAATATTTGACCAAAAAAAATGTTTTAAAAATTTTTGGAAAGGAAAAAACTATAAAATCCCCAGCGGTATTGGAACTCACGACTTACAGATCCGTAGTTGATGCTCAAACTAATTGAGCTACCATACTTTGTTAGGTAATAATTTCGGGAAAGAAAACATCTATAAAATTATACTTGATTTTGTTGTTTATTTCGATTGAAAGTTTGTAGCAATATGGAGGTGTCCCATACCACCTTAAGTTTGTAAATTGTATATTGTGAAAATATATTGTGAAGACACATAATTTGTATATTAAGTTCAAATTTAGTCCTGCAACTTTATGTGTCCATAAAACTGACCTGTTTTTCATTCTGAGATGACTTTTGTCCATTTTGTAGCCCAGTATATAGCCCTCTCCACCCCAGAGTCCATTATTGGCATCTTGTGGATACAACACAGGAATTGGGACATTCTGAATCTTATTTCTGCAATGACATTATTGGTATATCAACTCCAATATAAACCTTTATATACCAGTAACCAAGAAACTTCTTTGGTTAAAATGAAAATAATTACTCCAACACTTATCAAATTTATAACTACTGGTAATTGAATTGGACAATAGCAAAGAGAACAGGACCCCACAACCCCACCCCACCACCATCCCCAAGCCCACAATGCATCCCATACCCAATATTAATGCAATATACGAAAGTGTACCCAAAAATTATAATAAACAAATCTTTTATATTTAAATAATTTTCTATAAATATTATCTCTTTGTACATACGGTAATTTGGTGTTTTTATGAATTCCAAAGGTGCCCATGGAGGGTATATAATGAACTGGCGTTGGTTCCTTGCTCATAAATTCTAGGCATCTCTTCTTATAATGTTCTGGAAGCATTTTCTCCCCTTCTTCATTCCAGGAATAACTATAAGCTGCATTTTCTACATTTAAAAAATATAAATATATGATGTATCATGAAACTGTGCATATACTCTAAAAATATCGATCAGAATATCTTAACAATTAAGGGTTAATTGTGTAATTTTTTTTATAAAAATCTACCAAAACAACTTTTACTATTTCATTATGTCAATCAGAAATGCTTTAAAGTTTGATTTTAATCTATCTAAAATTATATAAGCAAGTGTCACAGTGATATGAATAAAAATAGTTATTAAATCATCGCTCGTTTAAGGAATTATGAGTTAATTATCAATAAGAAACAACTTGTTTCAGACATATAAGGAGAGAAGCACCATCTGGTCTTGAAATTGTATCTATTGTTACATGTTCTTTTTCAAGTTACCAGTGCTTCAAACAAAGGGTCATTCTTTATTTTTTACTTTAATTTCCCTAATTTTCTGCAAACACTATTAAATACAGTACATGTACATTATCACTTCAAATAAATCAACAATCAAAAATTGTACGGAGTATGAATAACCTGAGGCGTGTTCAGCAGAGTGAGTGCTCGTGAGCGCTTGCCAAAATTTGTGTTGCAGGTATAGGGAATTTTGGCGAGCTCACGCTCTGTTGAACACGCCTCTGTCACTCTGATAAATTTACCCTCAGTTTAGTGAAATCTATTTTATAACTAAAATTTTAAGGCATGAAATTTGTGCATGTACATGTACATGACTTGTATTACTCTGAATATCATGCCGGGCCATGCTAATCAAATCAAGGGATACGATTATCCTATCTTGTAGTGTATGAATTAGAAATCTCAATGAATGCAAGTCTGACACCTTCTAGAATTTAAAAAAACTTTATTTCAAAACTAAAACTAAGTTTGTTTTTTTCACTAATTTACATCAGTTAAGTTTGGTGAAATAATCTTGATTCTTGAAAACTTTACTTGAAACTAGGGTAAGCCTAGATCAAAAATAAGGAATAGTAAAGTAAATTTCATAAGGAATGTCAAGGTAAGAAAACTATGATACAATTGAGTTGCTATCATCAACACGCATCTTTTGAATTGTGTAATAAAGTTTTGATAAATATATCTTTGGCAGTGTTGTATAACCTTACTTACAACGGTTATGTAAAAATTAAATATTGAATGTAGTGTGGAAATGTCTTCCTACCAATTAATGGAAGCACTATGTATCATCAAACAAATTATGATTATGAAGAAATTTCAATAACCTTGCTGACAGAGATAATGCGGGATAATACAACCATACATGTCACATACTCTATATATATGTAGAAAATGCTTACTTGTCCTACGTAGTTTCATATTCTTAACACGGTTATTCCGTAGAATGTAAGTCGCTCTACGTGAAGCACTCATTTTAAGAGATGAAGTGCAACTATAATCTCAAGAAAAAAAATTCAACAGGGCGCAGCCATCTTTGATAGTAAAGTACCTTGTACATCAACTATTTAACTTATTTTTACGTTCTGGCCAGATTTATTAATTAATAGTTCATCTTTTATATCTGTTGTTATATATTTTGGATATTGGATGGTCTTTAAGTATGTTGCACCCATTTTTTTTAACTTCAAAAAATACGAAATATTAATGTACAAATTATCTAATTCTTTATTCGCAGATGTAAAAAATGATTGAAATCACAAATCAAGAGAAATAAGTTACTAAATTAATTGAATTACTGAATTAATTGTACTCCGGTTTGCTTCTACGTTTACTATGACCGTAAAAACACTTCTAAATTACCCAAAGAGTCAAATGCATCATGTTGTCAACCACCTTGTAAACAATATGGCGGACTAAGTCTAATAAGGAGGGAATGAAATCCCCAAAAATTTAAAAAAATAACATTCCTTATAATCAGGTAAGTTAATAATTATCTTTGGTTGATTAATAGAGCATGTTGTCAATAGTTAATACATGCCTATAATTGAAAGTTGTGACAAGTGGCAGATTTCTTGTACATTATTTTTTCGCAGTTTAAATTATTTCAGTACAGAAACCCAATGTTTTGCCTCATGCATGGTTTTTGTAAATTTTAGACCTGTGTTAAATGTGTGTATCACATGTATAAACCCATTCATCAAAGAGATCATAACTTTTTAAGCAATTCAGACTGAGGTGGGTTTTTTTTCTCTATCAAACTTGTGTGAAGAATAATAGAAATTTAAAGTAAACTGTTGTCATTTCAGAGTTACATATCAAAGGCACAATCATGCCTGGAGGAGAATTGCATCCTAGCAACAAAAATGGAAGTGGTTCCTTTAGATTTGGAACAAATCGACAAGTGGAGCTTACACTCCGAAAAGAATTGGATGACATGGCTAAAAAATCTCTTAATGAAATTTCTGTTAAGAGGGAGGAAAGATTTAAACTTCCACAAAGTGATGAAGTAGTTACTTCAAGGTAAGAATTATGATCCTATATTTTGTTTAAGAAAGTTTTTACCTAAATCAGATAATGATTGTAACAACTATTTATAACACAGGAAACTCCAACCAGCTTTTGTACCTGAGAGACGTACAGAAAAGAGAAAAACAGAACCAGTGTTTCACGAAGAAAGTCCCTCAAAAGAAGCAAAAAAGGTGCAACTTACGTACATGTAATTTTCTACACAGATGTAACACCAAAGTAAATATGATATCTTCTAACTAAATATATAAATATTTATATGACAGGAACCAAAGTTTATGTTGAAACCAGTAGTAGAGCCCCCATATAATCCTCTTGACAAATCTCAAAATGTGGATCAAAGGATTGCCAGTGTACATTCACGGAAACTCCCATTTTCAAAAGAAACAACAATCACCACAGATGGTATGAAAAATGTAATTACCTTTTGGTAATTGAGACAATAAATCTGTAAACTTCTGAATTTCTTACTTTGGTCTTAAAAGCTTTTGGCGATAAACATTTAAAGTGATTATTTCACTTTTCTTATACGGTATTTTATTATTGTTTTATACAGACTTGAAAAAGCCTAAAGTTTCTTCAATAGGGGTAGTGCCATCTCGGTCCAGGTAACAAAACTTTATGAATTTGAACGCTTTTCATGTATGTGATTCATTGAAAAAAAGATTTGTTTGGGCCAATTTAGGATAGTAAGATTAACATGCTTTAAATTATTTAAAATAAGTTTGATACACATCATATATATATATAATGTTTTCGTGAATTTATAGTGTCAATGTACCTGGCCTTAAAGTGATAATGGAAGGAAAACCTGCTCTGACCACAGAGGACTCTGCTTTAGAACAGATGATGCAGGTTTGTAAACCCATTTTTAGTTTTAAACATTTAGGTTCATACAATATAATATATGTATTACCATATAAAAGAATAAAAGATTTTGATATACCTGTTTGTATATGCATTGAAAGATTTAGGAAATTCAAAATTTATTTTGTTTTTGTGTTAATGTATTGTATGTTGATTTTGAATTTTGTGTAAACAGGTTAACTCAATGGTAAGCATGTATTGTTCAGTTTGATTCCAGAAGATCCATGTATTTGGCAATGGCATGCGTTTGAATGTGTTTGTTGATTAATAATTAAGTCTCCCAAACGAAGTTTGGAGACTTATTGTTTTTGTACGGTTCTTATTATTATTAGGTCTTTCCACCTTTCAGGTGAAAGACCTTTTGTATTTCTTATGTTTTTTATTATTATTATTATTATTATTATTATTTTTTTTCTTCTCTTTTTTTCCAGGGACAGCTTTTTTATTTCAAGAGATATTGAAACAATTTTTTCTTTATGTTATTGATCATAAAAAGTTATGGTACCAAATGACCCTTTGCTTAATAACTCCTAGAACTTACAAAGTTATTGCCCTTGTGTACGAAATGCTTGTTATCGCTACTCCTCTAAAACCATAAGAGATAGAGACTTGGAACTTTTACCAATGTCTTCAGTAAACTTAGAGGGTTCTTCAATCTGTACATACCGAAAGGATCTGAGCCCCCCTTCTAGTAGTTATTGCCCCTGAAAGTATTTAAATTTCTATAAAATCACTTCCAACTTTTTTATTATTTATCGTAGAGACTTCGGACCACTTGGGATGGAAGCGTCTACCTTGGCCGAACAAAATGACATAAAGGTCAAAGGTCAAGGTCATTTGAAAATCTGTTAACTAATGAGTTTTTAGATCTCTTTTGTTTAGGGAGGTAGAGAAAAACTTTTTAATGAATGTAGTAGGCCTTTTTGAGACATTTCAAAATATAACCTTTCAGCCCCTAATTTGAAACAATACTAGAGTAATTGCCCCTATAGTACAAAATGCTTGTTATCGCTACTTCTCAAAGCCCGTTAGAGATAGAGACTTGAAACTTTTACTAATGTATTCAGTACATTAAGAGGCTTCTTCAATCTATCATACCAAAAGGGTCCGAGGTCCCTTTCTTGCAGTTATTGCCCCTTAAAGTTTCCAACATTCAATAAAACACTTACAACTTTTGAACCAATAATCGTAGATACATCGGACCACTTGAGACTGATGCGTCTTCTTTGTCCGATCAAAATGATATAAAGGTCAAAGGTCAAGGTCAAACAAACAAAAAATGCATATTTACGGTTTTGACTTTTTTTTTTTATAAAGTAACGCAGAAAAAGTTTTTTTATTTATTATTTTGAAACAAAACATAAAAATTAATGAGGTGGAAAGACCTCTAATTGTTCGAGAACAATTAGTCTACTAGTTATTATTATTCTTCTTCTTCTTTTTCTTCTTTTTCTTTCTCGCTCTGAACTTGTCCGTCGCGTTTCTCAGAGATGGCTGAACAGAATTCTACAAAACTCTAGGATATGATAGGCCTGCATATCTAGTTGTGCACGCTGGTTTGATTTTTCTCATTTGGGGTTGGCCAACCACTTTCTTGGGGGGTCAAAAGGGTGTGGGGTCTAACATAGAACCCTATGGGAAAAATCGTAGACTCTATTGTAAATGGTTATAACTTGAAAATGGACAGAGATAATTGCAAAGGGTTTTCAGAATCATATATTGACTATTGTAGGCAATATATTGGGTTTATTAGATCTTACCCCTGGGGTCATCCCCAACCCCCAGGAATTAGAAATGACCAAATATCTTGAAATCGGTTGAGATCCCCACCCCTAAACCATATATATTCTTGTTCATTGTGTCAAGAAGAATCAAATGGTAAGTAGGTCATTGGCCCCAAGGGTAGTCCTGACCCCCCTCGAACAGGAAGTGCCCAAATATCTTGAAAACGGTTGAGATCCCCACCCCTAAACCATATATATTCATGATCCTTGTGTTAAGGGGCATCAAACGGTATGTAGTTCATGGGCCCCAGGGGTAGTCCTGACCCCCCTCGAACAGGAAGTGCCCAAATATCTTGAAAACGGTTGAGATCCCCACCCCTAAACCATATATATTCTTGTTCCTTGTGTTAAGGGGCATCAAACGGTATGTAGGTCATTGGCCCCAGGGGTAGTCCTGACCCCCTCGAACAGGAAGTGCCCAAATATCTTGAAAACGGTTGAGATCCCCACCCTTAAACCATATATATTCTTGTTCCTTGTGTTAAGGGGCATCAAACGGTGTGTAGGTCATGGGCCTCGGGGGTATTCTTGACCCCCTAGAACAGGAAGTGCCCAAATATCTTGAAAACGGTTGAGATCCCCACCCCTAAACCATATATATTCTTGATCCTTATGTTAAGGGGCATCAAATGGTATGTAGGTCATTGGTCCGAGGGTAGTCCTGACCCCCCCCCCCCCTCGAACAGGAAGTGCCCATATATTTTGAAAATGGTTGGTCATCCCTACCCCCAATGATGGCCTCGTTCGTTTGGGAGACTTTATAATCGCCCCGATTATAATTACATCTTGTTTAAAATTGAATTAATGCTGCAATACATTAATTTGTTTGTCTGACATGTAAACCACAATATCAGAATTATCATGTATAATTAAGCACCAACAAAGTTGGAATATAATTATTTATTGCCATCCATGTTTCATTTTGGACTGTATCACATACTGGTAACTGATGTTTGGATAGGGATACCAATAAATGCCTAGAATAATATCTTAACACACTTTGAAGCAAAAAAAAAAAAAAGAAAGAATTACATGTATTAATGTACCGGTAAACAACCCTGATATGCATAACAATATTAATGTGTGTTTTTTTTTTTATAACAATAACCATTATTTAACACTAAACTATTATTGTCATGTATTATTAATTGCATGTATGCCATCAAATAATTTGAATTTTACCATGGAATAAGCATTTAGAGCAATTTATAAGTACCATTACTCTCAACTTAAGCCTATGGATACTTAAAGACTATTTAAAATAAACATTAACTCTCCTTTGCAGGCGAATAAGATGCGGGGCTTCACCCCCCTGACCTCCGATCGGGGGACCCCAAGAGATTCACCGATGCAAACTGAAAGAGAGGAGGACCTCGACCAGAATGAAGAAACAGAGAAGAAACCAGCTATATTGATGTCAGAGGGGACCCTACAGAGAGTGGCATTTAAAGAGAGACCCAAGCCTATTGTTCCAACTTCTTCTCTCAGAAAGACTCGGAGAAGAGCTGGTATGCAATTTTCACATTCAAAATTTTGATGGCATTATAAAATTTACTCATGTTTACAATGGAATCTTTGTAAATTTGTTGGAATCTTAATGGATTTTGTGAGTACTGGTATACCCCTAACTCATGAAATTGTATAATGAGACACCTTAAACTAAAGGAGACATCTTGCCAGGAAATTATTTTCCCTCTAAATTTATAAATATTAAACAATTTATCTAAAGAAGTTTCCCACCCCAACACCAAATAAAAAATTACATGATTTCACAGTCTAGAAAATTAGTCTTGCCGCTGGTAAAAAAAATTTACTACTTAAGAAGCTCTAATCATATTTCACACTGTTCATATTAAGCATTCTTTTGTAATTGTTTGCAGTGGAAAGTTCTCTCAGCGTAGCCACCTCATTAAAAAGTGAAAACAACTTGTTGCCTGATGAGAATGTGTACAGTCGTTATGACGAGGCCATTGCTGGTATTGATGATGATCTTCAGACAGCTGTCAGTCATCAGGAGGCGAAGGAGGAAGGCAGGAGAGCCTCAAGTGCAGTATCTGTAGGTCATCATTATTATCATCATCATCATTACAGAAAATCATCATTCAGTTTTACCTCACATTCAATGTATTTTCTAATATAGTCCATGTGCTAAATATTTACCGGTAATAAAAAATCAAAATAAAACACTGTTAGACTGTACATGAATATGTTTTTAATTTCATTAAAATATTTTAGTCTAATACTTTGTCTGTTTTAGTTATTTCAACTTGTGTCTGCACCTCCACATTGTAATATGATTTTTAAAGCAAAAGGAAAAATTAACATTATTTTATATTTTGAAAGAGTAAGTCCACAAAAGATTTGTTGGAAGAGGCTAAAAAGATAGCCAAGCCAGGGGCAGAGCCCATGTGGAAGATTCAGGGCAAGAAATCTCCACGGAAAAAGGAAGGGAAAAAGAGCAGCAGTAAAGACAAGAAGGCACAAGGTACAATGAAAATATAGAATATTCATAGATATCTCATAGTGAAAATAAGTATCTATTAAGAGATTAAGATATCACAACTAATGGGGTATAATTTCTGTTTGCACAGAGAAAATGAAGAGTAAGGAGGAGGAGGAGACAGATGGGAAGCCCCGTCCCCGGTCCGAGCGGTCAGTGGACGAAATCATCGCCTCACTGAGGGCCCAGAGCTCAGGGGCCCGCACGTAAGTACAGCACAGTACAATGGAGAGGTAAGACACTCTAAAGTAACAAGTTAATGTAAAGTCATGAACATTTGCTCTATTACAGCCAGGTGTCTGATGCAGACAGAAAAATCCAGGAGATTATGGACCGAGTTATGTCCAGGACTAGTGCTGTTCTAAGTAAGTGATGGCAATCTTCAAAATGATTTAATCCTCCTTAATTTTTGTAACCAAGATAAGTATTTATCAAATTAACAGTCACTGGCAATTTATAAAAAGTTATATCTGCTATACTTCATTATTTCAGGTGATGGCAGTGATCCAATGGATTCAAAAAGAGGTAGGAGTTGTCCCCCTTTATAAATAATTCTGATACTTTTTTCTCCTTGCCATTTGTTATATTTATATAAAAGTCATGTTTGATTGTGACTAAATGATCAGATTCCGAAATTGGATCCGAGGCTCGCAGTACCCCTCACACGCCACTTCCCGGAGATGGCTCTTCACCGAGCGGTGAAGATCAGGATGGTAATTAATGAGTCCGCTGTCGACGACTTACCTGCCCACTAACGACCTCCTCACCCAGCATAATCATGTGCATGTTCCATGGTTCTGTTTTAGCCATGCCACTCTTAATCACAGTATTCTAACTAGACCCCATGAAAAATCCAAATAATCCATAGGATTATCGCATGATAACACAAAATATGTTAATATGACCATTTACATACCAGTACAATACATACTCTTTTGTTATAAACACACACAACACACACAAAAAAGTAAAATACCTGGTAAATTTTTTGTTATAAAGACTTACTTTAGATAATTGTTTATGTACATTAATATATTGTTCCAATGAGTTCACTAATATGATCTAACATTATGGTTATAATTTAACAATTAAAAAATGACTTGTCATTTGGGATTTTAAAGGTACATGTATAAGAATTGCATGTGTTGAAGAAACTGCAGTAATTAATAAGGTCCTTCCTGGTTTTTCTTTAACATCCTAAGAGTTTTAAATTAAAAGTGTGATATTTTATTCCAGAGATAAGATTTTAACATGAGTCTTTGAATTTAGTCTAATTGTTTGTGGTGAAATCTGGTATGATTTACTCACATTATTAGATACTATAAATGAATAGCATCAAGTTACATTACCTGATTTTGATTATAAACCTGTGTGTTCATCCAAGAACTGTTATCTTGCATATGAATTATGTATAAAGCTATTGATTACTTTGAAAAATTCTTCTGTTGAAAATCTAGGACTAGATTAATTTTTTTTTTTTGTAAATAATTTTTTCTTTTTATATACATGTATCTATAGACTGATAAACCAATGAGTTTATTTGAAAATGTAGCTCTTAGATACAGGAACTTAATTACAATCCTTAAAACATGAGAGTGCTGGTAATATCTCTCTACAAGGGAGACAACTAGCTGTACAAAATTCTTTGTGGGAATTGAATGAAGAAGTGAATATTTTTATACCATTACTTATTTTAAAAACAGACAAAAAAGACATTGACGTGCCAGCTGATATTCCAGAAGATGAGGAGTTTGATGACGAAGGTAAGCTATGTCCTTGATCAAATTTCTTAATCTCTGTGATCTTTTAGTTATTTCAGTCTTGGCTCAACCCCTTGAATTTACTCACTTCCAAATGAATAGGAATTTTCCCCCCTGCAAAATCATTTCCTTGTTCTAATATTTAATTTTAAGTCCGAAAAACCACATTAATTCTAGTAAAAATTGCTACTATACATGTACTTACCATCATTGCCTGAGGCCTTTATAAAGTTTTTTGTTTTATGCATGCTCTCAGAACAGAAAAATTTATACCTAACATACTATTTGAGATATAATACATGTACCAACATTCCTGTAGTTCTGTAACATATTTACATACTGACGTGAAAAAAAAAACAAAGTGAAATTTTTTAGAATTTTAATGTTATATGGACATCATTTTCAGCCTTGGAGCTGGAGGAGCGAGAGGAAAAATTTCCAAGTGAGGACCAGACCTCTGAGGCCAAGACGGGGGAGGAGGAGCCTGAGGTAATATATGAGAACAAGATGGCCGACCCAGAAACTGAATCAGATAACATTTAAATATTTAGGGAATTTATGCTGTGTTTTTGGAATAAGATTCAGTTTAACAGATACATATACTTGCACAATGTACCTTAAAGTTTGAATTTAAGCTTTAAAAAAGGAAGAAAGGAACATACCAGTCCATGTTAATAAGCAAGCCTTAACATGTTTAATTTTATTATTTATGCTAAAGCCAGTTTTGATTATTTTCTCTTCCTATTGTAGGCACCTGCTATTGCTGAACCTCAATCTCTGCCAGCAGAAGTGCCCTCTCTCCACCTCACAGATTTAGGAGGAGCTGAGGATGATTCCTCATCTGAAGAGGGAGAGGAAGAAGAAATGGTAGACATTAAACAAGCCTGGGAGGACCTCATGGCTCCTCCTGAGGCAACTTGTGAGGATATTGTCAGTGTCCAGGGGAAAAACTTGGACTTATTGAGCAGACAACCTGCTCAGGGACCAGTGACCAACAAAATGACTGTGTTTTCTAATGCTGTGTCCTTCCTGTCCACCTGGAAACCTATCACCCCCTCTAAATACCAGCTACCAGAGATAGAGGAGGAGGAAAAGAAGCCGATGAAACGTGTCCACCATTTCTGTACAGTAAATGATGACTATCAGCTTCCTAATGAGTACAAAAACTTGGGTAGGAAATATCACACTCCCAGCAAGTTTGACTCGGGACAACAACCAGCTCGAGTAAGATATCAAACATGATAATACAGTAGCTGTTTTGAGTTTGTATTAAAAAATTGTTCATGATCATATCCCTTCTTGCACACTTAAGCTGTTATTAATAAATATGATCTTTTCTTGAAAGAAGCTTAGATCATTGTAATTTTTGTGATTTCTGTACATGTAATTTGTATACATGTATTACCAAAACTTGACCTATTTTGTAGTGACATACTTTCTTAAAAGACGCTTTATTATTTCTGTGCTTTCAGTATGTAGGAGGTTTTGAGGAGAAGGAGATACAGGAGGATGAAGCCTCAGTGTACTCTGATTCTACAGCCGCTCAGGAGGCTGAGGAGAAGAGACTTGCAATGGCTGCTAGGCGAGTCCTCGAGGAGACAAAGAAAGATACAGAGGAAACTCTGGAGGCCTGGCAGCAAAAGGCCAATGAAGTGGTAATGAATTCTAACATTTGCTTTGGTGAAAAGATATGCACAAGAATTTTTGAAAATTTTCAAATATTTGGATGTACTTTTAAATGAATGTTAGTAAAACAAAAAGACATTTTTACAATGCCATTTTTCTTTTAAACATGTTGATATAAAATTGAATTTACTTTTCCAGTTTAACATTGCTCCAGTGTCAGTTGAAGGAACAAAAATGTCAGTCCTGTCTGATGAATCTCGCCTTTACTGGACGCCAGCTCCGCCCAAATTTGACGTGCAGCCTGCCAGAGTCAAGGATGTTTTGTTCCCAGAATACCAGCCTGCCTCGCTCGGAATGGATCCACAGGAAGTGGCAGCCACACGGCAGATGGAGGAAATGGAGGAGAGCTCTGAAGAGGAGGAAGAAATGGAGATGGTGGACTCTGCTGAAGAGAGATATCAGGAAATTTACAGGTAAACAAATGTACTGTATGTTCATTTACTGAGTGAAATATACATGTATTAAAAAAGTTACATTTAAACCATCAAACTGTGTGCTGATTTACTGAGTGAAATATTTGGAAATTTACTGATACCGTTATTAACACAAAGGACACTGTTTTCATTTAGTCAATGTAATTACTCTGTGAAAGAACATGTTTTCTATGAAATGAAAGAACATATAGCAATATGTCTCTCATCTTGCATCATTTTCTAAGCTGTCTATGATAAATGGGGCATAGTAAGCGAACTCCTTTCCAAATGCCTAGGAGCTGTTAAATTCATTATTTCCTGATTTCAGTTTTAAGGCTGATGATATAGGATTTACTGTAACTCAATACATGTACTATGGTATCTATATATACAACTACTTTAAAACATGTGTGATTACAGCTTTATTTGTATTTCTACAGACTTTTGTATCACAAGAGTATCTCAATGGAAGATCTAACAGATTTTGTGAAAGCAGCAAAGCAGAGAGAGGATGACATCAAAGATGGGAAAATCTATCCATATGAGAAAAGAAAACTGTTAAAGGAAGAACAAGACAAACTTGATCAAGGTATTTTATTATGGCAATCTCCCAGTAGTGTTATTTAACAGCTTCTAAGATCAACTGAATGCCTTTGATGCATTCATTATTCTTGCTGGTTATCATTTAAATCTAGAATGAATGATAAGATACCTGTGAAGTGTAAATCCATCAAATTGTCTTTACTGTAGCTGCTCCCCCACCCCCTCCCCCTGATGCTGAGCCGAAGGAAGTACCGGTTACTCCTGTGCTCACAAGGACGACCGAAATGGCAGATAATGAGATATTTCCTGTGTTTGTCCCATTAAGGTATGCGAGTTTTTTTTTTTATAAGATAGTAAATTCCATTAAACTTCACATGCAAGTTACTTGTTTTAAAAATCAATATTGAAATAGTGTTTACATTTTGAAAAATATTCTATATTTTTAACATTTTAAAGCACCAGTACAGTTTTTTGAAAATCATGATTTTAAATTGTGCATTAAACATTGTATATATATTCTTTAATTTGACATGAACAGAAGAAGCACATCAACTTTGGGGCTCAGTAAGGGGTTGGACGACACTTTACTGGTTCCTCAGGATTACAATGCAGCCATGGAGGAGGTGAGCCACAGAACCAGTCAAACTTGATACCGATCAACAGATCAGGGTGATTGTGCTACTTGTCTAATGGTGTATAACTGTGTTACAGATTTCCACCCAAAAATCCAATGTCAGGCAAATGAAACTAAACAAGAAGTTATTAGAAGCAAAAGAAAAAGAAGAAGAGAGTAGACTTGAGTGGCAATTACAGGTAATTTTAAAAACCTCAGTAGCAGTTAGTGGCATTGATAGAAAAACAGCTAAATGTACAAAAAAAAATCCTTGAAAGCTACAGGTTACAAAGTCATAAAGGGAAACTTATGTGGTGTGTAAAAATAAGACTTCAGTGTGTTTCGGGTAATCAGATAGTCTAAGGTGCAGTTATTTTAAAAGATGGAACATTATCAGAGCAGAAACAAATATACCGGTAAACATATATTTTAGTGCAGTATGAAGCTGCATTTATTATAATAATTGCGTAAAAAGTAAAAACTACTGTGAATTGTTTTATGGTTTTCTTATTTAAATTTTGCAGCAAGAGAAGATAGCAGAAGAGAGGGCAGAGACATATAAAGAGGAACCTAAGATGAAAGGTGATGAAAATTGACAATGCTTCGAAGGGCTGCTTTGTTTTCCTACAGAAAATTTTGCACAATTTTATTACTTTAGCAATTTAGTTCATGCCCTTGTTTGTAGATGAGCCTACACCAGCAGAACTTGCGCTCCAGGCAGGCAGGGCATATGTCATCCTTCCCAAAAAGTAAGACAGTGACTTACATTAATTTCAATGACTTTAAGTGTACAGTATTAATTCTATAGAAATGTTATATTCCACATGTTTTGAACTTTACACAGTTAAAAATAGTTTCGATTTCATAAAAAAGATTTTTTTACTGTAAATATAGTAAAGTCATGCAAAACCACAGTGAATGGTATTTTTTCTTTTACAGTATGTCAGAGAAATACTTAATATTCTGTACAATATAAACATATTTTTCTGTTAACTGTTGTTTTTCTTACATTAAAAAAATTTGTAGAAAATCTAGATTGTAAGTATATGTTTGAATAGCCACGTGTTTGAGAATGGGTCTCTCTAAGAAATGGGTGTTTCTCTGTCAGTTTACTAATGATCTGAAGTTTCTTCATCAACACAACATGATGTTTTAATACGGTAATGAATCATGTCCATGGGGGAATTTAGAATCAAACTACAATAATGAATGCATAAAGTGGTTTGATGTTTTTTAGCTAGCGTATGAATAAGAATCTCATTTCAGGCACATAATATCTGATGAGGTTTAAGGATATTATAGTCGAATAAATTCTCTTTTTTTCAGGTTAAAAGTTCTCACAAATTATCATTGAATTTGTTCTAGTTTTCTTTTTGTCTGCTTCTGGGTTCTTTTCTTGTTTTGCACTTGATGTGGATTTTGATAATCTCTATATGCTTCAGGTGCTTAAATGTTTGATGCAACTGAAGTGAGAGAGACATGGCAATTGTTTGCAGTTTATCTTGGAAGAATTGCACATACTGGTCAAATCTGATAAACATATCATGCAGAATCATCATGATTATATACTAAATATGATTTCTCCCAGTAATTAACAAGTGTTTTGTTCATATTTCAAATACATGTACAGTATTTAGTTTACAGGCTAGGTTCTATGTAAAACCATTGATTAACTTTTATTTCTGTCACCATTTTAAAACATTCTCAATTTTTCTATAGAGGAAAAAAGAAGTCAAAACGCAAAGCCCCAATCTCGATGGAGAGACTGGAACAGATTGAGAAGTTCCTCCGGGCACCTCCTAAACCTATTGAGCGCTCTAACTCCATGCTCAAAATGGCTCCTCCCGTAGAGAGGGAACTGAGGGTTTCTTCGTAAGTACTCATCCAATTCAGAAATAATATACTGTTGAACTTCTGTATCTTGGACATTTATGTCTTTGATACTGTTGGCATGTCAGAGTGAGTTGGAACTTGGAAGACCAAATCACTGTTTATTTACCGTAGTATCAATTTTTTTTTTATCTCTATATCTTACATTTTCAAATATCTTGACAAATCAAGTTCAAAATGAAGACATTTAACTGTATGCACCCAGTACTTGTAGTCTCTAAAATTTTATTCAAATATCCTTTAATATTGCAATAATCACCTGGATTTGTGTACATAAACAGGAAAGTGAGACAAGGAACTCGTCTCAGCCTGCCGAACCTGCTGGATTTTGATTCATTTGCAAAGAGCAAGAAAATGCCGTAAGTTTATATTACAGAATCTTCACCTTTCTTGAAAATATAGTGTTTTATTCTTTATATATACTGCTGCGAAGAGTAAACTTTGATAATTAGAATGAAATTCTTATTGGAACAAATTGTTTTTGGTTGTTTCTTTTAGAATTAATGGGTTTACTCTTTTATAATTGAACAGCAATGACTGCGTCCCAAGGGAGTGGGTGCGAGATATGTGGAATGGCTGGTTTGACCAGGTGTTCCCCCCTACTCCCTCCGAGTCCGAGGATGAGGAGCCTGAGTACCAGCCAGATGAACCTGTGTCCCCCACACGCGAGGAGAAGGAAAAGGAAAAGAAAAGGTAAGCATTTGTGTTCAGTGATCCGTAAGTAGAGCCATGCAGTTCTAAAGAGTTTTGTCAATATAACAGTTATAGCTTCTATGCATAAGCATGTATTTTTTTGGTAAATATAGGAAAGACTCTTTGAGCAGTTATATCTCTGATGCCTTGAGTGAGATTGAACCATTGGATGATTCAGAGCAAAATATAGAGCTTCACCAGGTAAATACATATCTATAAAAAAATTAATTTATTATGGAACTAGTAATTATTACTTTGTGTGTAACATGGTATGATGGCAGTATTTTATTGGTACTTATACACATACATGTCTTTGTATGTTTAGCTGATGGGTGGTTAAGATATCATATTCCAAAATGTCAATCATTTTAGATAATCCATGAAGAGATTCAGAAATTAACTGGTCAAATTGCAATGGGAAAACCAAAAGCATTTGACCTTTGTAGAAGAGGAGCTCTCTATAGAAAGGTATGTGTACAATTATTATTTGTTCAAAGGTAAACTAATCCAATAGTAATCTCATGTATCATGAACAATAAACATTGTAGTTTGATGTTTATTGTTGCCAGAACACATTTTCTACTTTTCTAAAGTCATAACATTCATGCAGTTGTGTTTTTTAATAGGTTGGAATGATAAAAGCGTCTCAGATAGACCTTGACCTGTAAGTAGAACTTTTTTTAAACTCTATACTTATGAGCATAATGTCTTTTTTTGATTACCATTCGACTGTGAATTAACACATTAGTGTATGTACACAGAGCCATCAAGATGGAACCCCTGCTTCTGGACGCCTACTGGCACCGACATCTTCTGTATCTGCTGAAGGACCAGAAACAACAGGCCAAGACCGACCTGACCTTCATCCTCAAGTACAACAACAAACATGGAGGGGCGTACAGATCCATGTAAGACTAAAAATATAAACTCTCATTGTGCCAGGGAGAGAAAGGGGATCTTGGGTCAAAATTTAGAGATATTGCATGCACTCAAAAGTAAATTATGTTTTTAGCAGTTTGGCAATTAGAATGTTAAATGAAATTTGATCATGAGGGTTTTTTTTTAATGTAATAAGCCATGATTTTACTCTTCCAGGGCAGAGATATTGAGGAAAGAGAATAATCCCAATGATGCAATAATCAACTACTCCATGGCCATCAAGCTAAATCCAAGAGACCATGAAGCTTACTTCCAAAGAGCGGCCATGTATGAAAAGGTTAGTGGCCGATTTCCTAACTTTTCCAGCATGCCTGTCAATACTAGAAGAGTTTTAAATTGGTCATCAAACTTAATACTTTTCCATACATTTGTAGACTGACAAGATGCCGTTGGCTTTAGATGACTTCATGATGTGCAAGAAGATTCTGCCAACCAGAACTGATGCCATTTTAAAGCATGCCATGTATTATTTCCAACAGAAGTATGTAATAAAGATTCAGTTGTTCTCACTTATAAACTTCCTCAAATTGCTTCAAAGTTTTTTGGTATATCTTTAAAATTTCTTTACCATCTCAGGTTTGTGAAAGCATTCATTTGATTTTGAATTGTATCTATTTTTGTTGCACTGTTTTAATTTTGGATGAATAGGAATTGGAATACAGCCATTCAAGACTTCACAGACCTTCTGAGGGTTGACCCTTTGAACTCTATGGCTCGCATGTATCGAGGTCGCGCTCTAGCAGAGCAGAACCAATGGAATGCTGCAGTAGAGGATTTATCAGCAGCCATTCATTTAGACCCCAAGAGCTGGCAGGCATTCTTCTACAGGGCCTGTATTCTTAGAAAGTAAGACCAATATTGCAAATGTTACTGGAAACAGAGAAATGTATCTGTAAGGATTTACACAATTTACACCAAGACAGATATTATTTTACAGAGCATCCATTCTTGCAAAGTAATTAAGATCTATAATGCAAACATGTCCTTCGTTAAATATGTGGGTACTTTGTTTGCTATAAGGCAGTTCCCAGTAATATTTTGAGTAATGTTTTACCAGGGCTCATCCAAAGCAGGCCCTCCATGACTACAGTGTCTCCCTCCTCATCAACGACAATGATGACAATGTCATGTCTTACCTTCATCGGGGCATCCTGTACAATGCCATGAACAGGTACACTTGTACTTCAAGTTAATACATGTACTTGAATTACATACACTTCTTTATTCCTGTCAATCAATCCAGCATAGTACTATATTTGAGTAAAAATAGAAAAAGAGTGTTTGTGAGAATTCACTATGGATAGCATGTCCCCCTTTTTCAATTTTTTTTCCTTGTTGTCTTGACGTAAGAGTATTATTATGTTACATGTGTATGGTTTGGTATTTCACAGGTTCGAAGATGCTATCCCAGATTTTGAAAGTGTGCTCAAACTAAACAAGGATATAGCATGTGCTCATGTGAATCTAGGTCTTATTTACATGAACCATTATGAGAATTATCACAGGTAAGACCAAGTGTAGAAAAAATTGCCAAGTTGTATCTTTCAAAACTATGGCTAGCCTTGAATTTTTTTCTATGTCTTAACAATATGAAATTATTTTTATTCATTTCATTCAGAGCTATCAAGAAATTTACTGCAGGCATTAAGGTGGACCCTACATATGTGAGGGCATATGTCTGCAGAGGGGAAGCATATCACAAGATACATGATGTGAGTACACAATTACTGGAGCAAATGTGTTCAAACCTTTAAAAAAAAGTTATGAATTATGAACACTGCAATTATTTTTTCATGTTATTTTTTTGATATTAAATTTCAGCTGCGTGCGGCATTAAAAGACTTTACGAGAGCTATACATCTACGTCCAGATGTCCACCATTACTACATGTACAGGGTACGTATTTTATGATATATTAAGTTCAGATAGCAGTACAGTATGAATTATTTTGAACATTTGTTTCACATAAAAGAAGTTGAATGCCCACTGTATGCGATTCCTTGGTTTTTTTACAGGGCCAGCTAGTGCTGGAGCTTGGAAATCTGGAGTTGGCTGCTTTCTGTGTCAAGTAAGGAACCTTTATTTTTTTCATGCAATCAAACAGTATCTGAAAATTTGTTCTTTAAATTCACAAAAAAGATATGTTTATGACAGATACTTATCCTAAATATGCATGTCTTTATTTACCATAGTTATCATTCACTTTTATGAGACTTTTGTACAAATTTAGAAGATTACATTCATGTACATGTATTAGTTGATTATAATCATAGGCATGTATAGATCATTACTTGATGTTTAATTACCTGGTATTCTCTCGTTTTGAAATTCATCCGTCATTGTCAATAATAGCAATAAATCATTGAATTTATGTTAACTTGCTAATCAGTAGTCAAGCATGTTTGTAAATTTCCATAAACTTTTTTTTTTTTGCTTGTAAACAATTAATGTTTTATGTTGTTGCTATCAGTTCAAAGCAATATTGATTGACATAACATTTTGCTCCAGTGTTGTGACTTTATGTGACTATTTTGATCAGGATGTTTGAACTAGGCAGGCAAGCCAAAAAAGATTCGATGGCACGGTATGGGAGCACCTGTTACCTATCACACCTCTGTCCCTGTGTCACTCTCTGTTTCAGATTCTGTGTCACTCCAGCTTTAATGCATTTATTACTCATAAAACAGGGAGGGGGAAATGTGGGGGTGGGGGGATGAAGACAATAATTCATTTCTCATTTAAAGTTCACATAACTACATCCTATATCATTTTAATGATAAAAATAAGTTTGAAAATATTGTATGTAAAACAGTCAACAAGTTAAAAGCTTGGAGTGTTATCATCAAGAAATTTTGCATCTGGATAAAAATAGTGGTAGATTGAAAAGTGGTGGAAATTTCTTTAAAAGGAGGTTTTAAATCATATTGAAGGAGGGGAAAGGTTTGAAAGAGTTAAAAGTACATTTACTGGACAATGGGGTTTGGGATGGGTTATTGGAACTCTGAGCCTCAACTGATTTCTCTCTGTATCCTGCAGTGGGTGGCTTGAATCTTGACAATAAAACAGTTTTTGACAGTTCATTACTGTAACTAATGAGTTAATACTAATCAAATGTGTGTTCTAAAGGTTGCAAATATACATTGTATTTACTAACAATAAGATCTAATTATTCTTTTACAGAAGTTTTACTGTGTACTGTATACAACTCCCCCTAAATTCCTATAACATTGTCTTTACCTTAACTAAAGCACCCAATTACATGTAAATTTGCTTTCATTACATACTGTATATATATATGATTTTTTAAAACTTGCTAAGAATACATGATTCAAAACATATTTTACCTTTTGAAGAACTAAATTCAAATTACGAAGGTTTATGAATAGTTGTACCTGCCAAATGATCCAGTTAAGATATGTACATTATAGTTACTAGGCAACAACCAACAACAGTCATGTTTGTCCAAATACATGTATAAATTTTCATCATTTGATTGAGACCATTTTCCGATTAATTTTTCTGCATGTCTCTTTAGCCTGCTTCCAAAGAGATTTTGCTTTGAGGTGACTGAGTGTTGTGTCTGCTATTGTAACATTATAACATCAGTACCATTCTCTGGTTTAACCTGCTGGGTAATTTCTGCCTTCATTTTGTCTCCCCACAGACATGCTTCAGAGATGAGCTCCAACTCCTCTCTGGGAGAGATGCCCACACAACAAGCAGTGGTACAGTCCTTCCTGAAGAACTATGACAAGGTTTGTTCATTGTGATATATGAAAGAAAATGAATGTTCAATATATATCAGCATTACATGTATATGTAATGATACTTTAATTAAATGTAGAAATATTTGCTTGGTGGAGATATTTGCAAAGATTGCATATATATACACAGGCATTAAACAGAATGGCAGTTTGTTGAAAAAAGGACTATGGCATATCATGTATTATTTCTTAAATTCTTAACCTCTGGAAAAATTATAATCATTCCTTCAGTATTATTTGACTATATAAGCAAAATTCATATAATGTTACCCTATGCCAATTTTCATCATTACACATTATGTTGCTCCAATATTTAATATTCATGAACAAACTTGCACAATGTCCACAGGGACAGTTGTTTTAAGGGAGATATTATGCAAGTTTTAGCACACTTAAGCATCAACTATTCAATAATTCTCCTGCAGACTGTAAACTGGGCGATAAATCATTCTGACCAATCCTTTTATCTATTACAGGCCATAGAAGCTCTCAATGCCGCTACACGAGTGAAACCAGTTCCGCCATTGTTCATGCTTCTGGGCAAAACTCAGATGAAGGCCAAGGAATTCAAAGACGCCATTACCAGCTTTGACAGAGCTTTACAGCTATATGTAAGTTTTACTAACAGAAAATCTGTAATCTTTGTTGTTGTCGTAACTGTCATGTATTAAGAGGGATATTTTCTAAATTTTTATGTTATTCATAATATTTAATAAATATGTTTTTGTACCCATGTAATAACACTTGTGGGAATGGTTAAATTGTTCTATTAATGTAACACTGTTAACTGTGAAATTTTAAACCAGTAATCTACATGTTATTAACAATGAATGGGAGAATTACTAGTCTTTGAAAGTTTTAACAAGATGGCAAGGTATCGGGGTAAAACTTGTTGTATTTCATGCTCTGTAATGATTTGAATTTTTTCCTAATCAGCGAGATAGCAATGGGGTAAGGCAATATACAAAACCATGGAAGCATAATCTATGGGAACTTTGGGCCAAGTCTGTAGTTTATTTATGGCTAAATGTATCGATGCTTCATATTCTGTACCCATAACGTATATAAACTATATACATCTAGTTTAGTCCGTCCGTATTCTAATGTGGTTTACTTTGTATTTTTAACATTTATGCTGACTAATGCTTTGATGACTTGATTTAACTTATTAAATATTATTTAATAACATGTACATCTTGCATATTAAAGGCAATGCAATTCCATTTTAACATGTTTTTGATAATCTCTTTTATAAGCAGAATATTAAATCTCTCATTAAGCAATGTTTAATATATTTCACTATAAACTTTGCTTTTTTAAAAATTTTCTTTTTAATATCCTTGTTTTGATTTTCTTCCAAAATGACTGTCAAAAAATATATCTTTAAATTTGGTTTTATTTTCAAGATTTTTTTTTTCCTTTATGCAACAAATTTTTTTACGTATGAAAATTTGAAATTGATAATGAAGACATTAACATGTACCTGCATGTGACACCAGATCTGTTGAAACCAAACAATGAAACATCACAGCATTTCAGTGTGTTTGAAGCTTGTTGGCTAATTATCAATGGCTATGGGTGAATGACAGGGTTGGTAATGTGTGAAGGCATGAATTCTGAAGCTTGTTGATGCATGGCCAGAGTCCAATACATACTCAAACATTTATATATAGCAGTTACATATAGAATGGCTCCATATGTTACAGTTCTACAGTCAGAGTGGTGAATGTATATTTTACAAATAATGTTTATTACATATACATGTACATGCTTATAATGTATTTTACATGTACCAGTATGACTGTGTTATAAATAAGAATATCACTAACATATTTACCAGTTTGTATTATATATACATGTACTTATTACAGTCCATGTTATACATGCATATTGTCACTTTGTATGTACTACAAATTACAGTACTGTTACATTCACAAATGAGACCATATCCAAATTTACAGGAACATTAAAACATATATCTATATTGACTTTTGTATGTTAATTATGGTCAGCATTACACATAAAATATACAGAAATGTTATGTATTTTCTATGTATAGTTAACTGTTTACAATATTTATATACATATATCCATCTATGATTTATCCATGATGCATGGACTGCGTTAAATACAATTACCCCTGCATATTGCAATTACAGTATACATTTGACTTGCTGTTAATATGTGATCAATTTTACAGTAAGATTAAACCAATTAAAATGAGTACCGCGGTAAGCAAGTTAGTATGTCAGAGAGTATCACGTGTAACACATGTACCAACATACCAGTATAGGTCTGATAGGGGACTCTTGATCAGTTTACAGTTACTGTAACTGTTACTGTAAAGATTGTAACAGTCTGTGTTACAGTTTACACATTTCTACAGTAATGTAATACTAATGTACATTCATTGTGTTTTGTGAACCAATCCAAATCGGAAATTAGTTTGTGTAAATAACATGTGTCATAGATATAGTTGTAAATTGAGAATGTATTTGTTTAACTTCCTTATATAGATACCAACACACAAACCAAAAAGCTTTAACTTGTGTCCAATTTATAGTTAGTAATATTTTTGTTTTGATCAGTCCCTGCAGTGTATTAATTAATGTACCTTCCTTAGGTGTTATACATGTAGATGTAAGGTAAATGAGTCTAGTGTTAATGTGTGTCTAATGATTGATACATGTAGTTACAAAACATTTCAGTACAATGTATTTTGGGCATGTTAAGTTTTCCTGTAGCTTAGCGATAAGGGTGTACTGTAGATTCCTAATTAAACGCGAGGAATTAATATTCGCACAGAATTGTGAAAAGCACACCTCACAGATTTTAAATCTCGCTTTTATTTTTCTGACAGCTGTGAACTATATATAAGACAATGACCAATATATATCCTATTCGCAATTTTATATTCTCACAATTTGATGCATCTTCGAAGAATTAAGAACTCACATAAAGTAAGGAATCTACAGTATGTATTGTGTATGATTGCAGCAATACTGATATATACTTTGTATCCAGCTTAATTTTTGTTTATTTGATCCATTTAAACTCAAGTTTTCAGTTATAGTCTCGATCTGCTTAAAGCCAAATAATAATGTTTGATGTGAAAAGGTTGAAATTGTATGAAAATATGTTAGAAGAAATCTTTAAGGGAGAAAGATACATGTACATTGTACAAAGATATAGGACTCTTATGTGAAAGTTACATGGTATTGCTTATAGTATTGATGTGAAACTAATTGATGATAATTATAATGTTGTAGAAACCATGGAGACGAGAACCTTGGCCAATGGAGGCGTCTGAGTGTCATTTCCTGATTGGAATGTGCCACATCGAGTTGAAAGGTTACCACGAAGCAAAAGATGCTTTCACCTCTGCCGTTAAAATCAACCCTAACTATGCTCAGGTATGACACAAGAATACTTTACAAATTAAAAATTACATAAGCACTTGCTCTAAGAGGCATGGGATGCAAAATTTTATTTTTTGCATTTTGGTGTATTTGGCAGGCTCTGTATCAGAGGGGTGTGGCAAAGATGAAGCTCAGCAGCCGTGGCTTGAGTAGAGAAGGAATCCAAGACTTCAACAGGGCTCTAGCCATCAACCCTAGAATATTCCAGGTAAGTAAAAAAAAGAAAGTCATTTTTAACATAATTGCTAGCACTACTAGTTGTTGTACTTATTTGCAGTGTCTGATCTTTAATCAATCCATAAAACTTGTCACCAATTGTTCAGATTAATGTCATAAAATAAAAGCGTTTTGTGCATTGAGGATGTTGATTTGGTAATTATTTTGAAACTACTCCAAAATCACTTTGTTAACTTTCTTGTAGGCATACCTTAGCCGGGCATGTTACTATGGCATGAAGAAAAATTACACCAAGGCTATTCTGAATTGCAATGAGGCCACCAAGCTCCAGCCCCGCAGTGTACGGGCTTACCTTTACAGGTACAGATTTTGCATTTAGTTTAATTCTATTGTTTAAGTTTTTAGATTATATAGTTAATTTTTAGAGCATGCATTGATCTATTTATTTAAGCAAGTTGACTTTATTTGATAATTGATTACAGAGGGGCACTCAAGTATCATATCAAGGCCTATGACCTTGCCATCCGTGACCTTGACATTGCCATCGGAATAGACAGTACATGTGACCTGGCATTCTTCAACAGAGCTGTCTGTTACCAGGAGAAGAAAAATTACCATAAGGTGTGTTTTCAGCATTAGTGTTATCAAATGTGGTAAAATTAACAACCATTAATATAGCTCTCTCTCTCTCTCTCTCTCTCTCTCTCTCTCTCTCTCTCTCTCATTGTGCACAAAAATCAAACCATGGCGGAGTCCCATGATAAAACTCTTAGTGGAGATCTGTAGGTCAATTGATATTATTCTCTTTTGGGCCGGGCCGGACTTTATTATTCATTATAATAGATGTAAATTTTGTAATTACGCTCCATGGATCTCTCAAAATCAATTTGTTATATCAGAATTTTTTACTTCCATGAACTTTTTTTAGGAATTGGTAGGAATTTTGCTGGGAAACCAACTAAGCTTTATTCATGATTTTGCATAATCAGCAAAGAAAATAATTGTGTATGTGTAAATGGCTTATCCCCCTACCAAAAAATAAATTTGCAAGTTTGCTAGAATATTCAGTAAATTTTTTCTTGTTGCATGGTCTTTCAAATACAAATTAATTGACTTGAAAGCATTCTTTTTATTTCAGTCTCTGAAAGACTATGGTATAGTGCTATTACTTGGAGATGACAACAGACTCCGAACAAAGGTGTGTAAATCATCTGTTTATGATGGTAATACATGACATTTCGACTTTATTGGATATTGCTATTTTAGACTGGAATTTCTGACTTGTAGGTCTTGATCAACCGAGGTTTGCTGTACTTCTCCCAGAAGGATTACACCAATGCACTCTATGACTTTAAGATGGCTGCAAAACTAGACCCACAGAACTACAGAATTCTCCATACACTGGGTCTCTGCTACCACAAGTGAGTGGCCATCAGATACCATGTTAATGGACACTGAATAAAACCTTTCTGTCTAGTATTGAATGAAACATTCCCAACCAATCTCATTGTGAATTTGTTTTCTCTATCAGAATGGATCGACTGAAGGAAGCAGTGGGCGTGTTTACTTCCTGTCTGGAGAGAAATCCATTCTTCTTGGATGGAATCATTGCCCGTGGAAACGTCTACATGGATTATGGTTCCCAGGGAGGAATAATTTATGCCAGGTATATGTAGCCTTTTAAAAGAGGGCTCAATGGTAGCAGTCAATTTTAGGCTATATTTACCTCCTTAGATGAAGAGCTCTGTATAAAGATATAGGAAAATGTCAAAATTTAAAAGATGAATTATTTGGATTTTTTCTATATTAAATGATAGTTTATGGCCAAAAATATCATGTTAAAAAATTTAAGGCAGATCTGATGGTTAATTTGTTGACCACCCAACCTCCTTACTGGTAATTTGAAGAAATTGTCTGTCATTTGTCTGACTACTGGTATGTGTATATTTTTTGTTTATATCTTTAAAGTTTTTCTTTTTCCTTTGTAGACGAGATTATGAGAGAGTTTTGATGCAAAATCCGCTCCATCTGCCAGCTCGAGTCAATCTGGCGTACACTCTTCAGGTGTCGGGCAAATTCATGCACGCCTGGAGACAGTTTACTGCTGCCATCGAGATCAATCCCAGTAAGTGACCAAGACAAATAGTCCATGGATAAACATGCACTTTTTATGTATAGCATGTACAGTAAACCAA
The DNA here is from genome assembly GCA_020458035.1 of Magallana ariakensis. Lineage (NCBI taxonomy): Eukaryota > Metazoa > Mollusca > Bivalvia > Ostreida > Ostreidae > Magallana > Magallana ariakensis. The sequence goes on along the minus strand of CM035815.1, from coordinate 50,957,662 downwards.
ATACTAGTATATTTGTGCAGTGAATATCTACCAATTTTGTGAGCAGCCTTTACTTACAAATGTTTATTTTCATGGACAGGTTATTATACATGGTTGAGTCCTAATTAATCAGATAATATCTATAAATAGTTGATGTATAAGTTAAGGGAATGACATTCAGTTTGTAATTGTTGATGGAATTTAGCCGTAATTAGCTATTTATGGGCTTGTGCTTTCAGATTTGATGAAAGCATAAGTCAAAATATTCAAGCCACGCTGAATCCTGCTGAGATTAATTGAATTTAATCCCCAATGGAAGTCTTGTACAAAATTATTTACATTACATTTTTGTATATGACAGAAATCTTTCAAGTATAGATTGTAAAGACTTGACATGTATGTTAAATCTCTAAAGGGTTCAAGCCTGCCTTGGAGGGCCGCGCAGTGGTCAATCTCCAGATGAGCAACACGTTTGCAGCCTTCCAGGACATTTGCGAGTCCATCAAAGTGTCGCCCACAGCTGAGTTGCTGACCAACAGAGGTGTCATCAATCAGGTAGTCTCCAGAGTTATCTCTCTTGGTTTACTTTACACCAATCACTGCAAATATATTTCTTATCCTCTTGCAAAGAGATACTATGGAATCATCATTGTTCAGGAGGGGGGGGGGGGGCATGTTTGTGGCTTTCGTGGGGAACCCTTGCCAACGAATTTACATCCCCACAAATTTTTATGCAAGCATTTGTTTAATATTTATTAAAATTATCCCAAACTTGCTACAAACGAAATTACCGGTAAGTCCCCATGAACCAGAATAATTTTGGCTACCCTGGTACCCACGAACATTGACCCCCACAAATAAAAATGTTTCCACAATATAGCAATGCTGATTGTGGGTATGTGGTTGTTTTAGTGTATTACAGGTTTTTTTTAAAAAGTTTTATGTACTGAAGCTTGTAGGCAAGATTGAAAGAAAACTATAGCAAATCCTTAATCATTGCATATTTCTTAAGCATTAACGTGATAAGTGAAACCATATTCATTTTTAAGGTTGTCAGTGAATTATTTCTTAAGATATCATATTTATTTCTTGTACGAGGGGATGCTGTGCTTGTTGATGCCTTTGTTAGAGATGGTTGTGATTTCTGTTTCAGTTCATGAAGGACCGTGTGAATGCCATGAAGGACTACCAGAATGCCATCAAGATGGACCCCACCTACTCCCTAGCTTACTTCAATGCTGCCAATGTCTACTTCCACACACGGCACTTCAAACAGGTCAGCCAAAATTGTCCCAAGAATTAATATGCTGGGTTTTTTGCTGTTGTTTTTTTAACCAAATGGGACATGAAATTCATGGGAGGAGACAATTTACTACAAAATATTGTTTATAATGTGGCATATAAACTGAATCTCAACCGATTTGTGATGATTTATAATCTTTATTTAACAAGTGGTTTTTTGCATTATTAAATGATTTAAATAATATCTCATCTGAAATTCTAGATATACATGTATATCCTTTTCTTTTACATTTTTACCCAGTTTGTATTTTTATATAGATCTTTCTTTGTAGTGTTCCTAATTTTATTTCAGTGGTAATGTCTTTGAGGTGAATTAAAATTTTACTGTTGTATTTTCCTTATAATTGATATCTGACATTGTTTGCAGGCTCTGAATTATTACAACAGCGCAGTGGAACACAACCCACAGGACGAGTCTGCCCTGCTGAACCGGGCCATCACAAAAGTAGGTCAAACTACAGAATTAGACAGTCATCATGTAACTGTTAAATTCATTTGATTTAAACAGATTTTTCCAGGGACTATAAAGAATTGTATAAAATTGTCTTGCATGCTATAGCCTTTATGTTATAATATTCTTTTGTCTGTCATTTAATTTCATTTTGACTGTATGCCAACATGGTGATGTCAATAAACTGAATTGAAATTGAATTAAACAGAAGGGAATTTAGGGTACATGTATTTCTAAAACAGCTACAGAGTGTATAGAAAAAAATAGAAAATCTCAATTATAATTGCGATTAAAATCGCAATTAACATAATTAATTAACACAAATCTCAATACTGAAACTTTCTCTTTTCAGGTAATGTTGCGAGATTCCCAGGGTGCACTTGGAGACTTCAAGGCAGCCATTAAACTTAGTCCACACACAGCCCACATGTATTTCAACAGAGGAAATCTGTATGCTTCCATGGAACAGTTTGATCAAGCAGAAAAGGACTACTCTAAAGGTACTGCCCAACATACTGGTTTTCTTCATCCTTCCTATTATAATAAAATATAGTAAATTATGAATTGGACTTGAAAATCAAAATTTGTTTTCCCTCTATCACATTATCACCTTTTACAAAAACGAACGAACACATACATGTTCATGTATTAAACAATAATATACCATATAACAAATAATGAATTGGAGTTGAAAATCAAAATATGTATTCCCTCTATTACATTACCACATTTTACATTAAACACATTATGGTTCATGTATTAAACAATAATTTTAATAAATTTAAGCCCTCTCACTAAAACCTGACGATCCCCTTGTGCTGAAGAGAAGAGCGGACGTCTTAGGTAAGCTAGGGAAACGTGATGAGGCCATTGAAGACTATAAACGAGCAGTGGAAATCCAAAGTCACCTGACAGGGAACTAAAACAGGAAAAAGTCACCCAAACTTAAAAACATGCACGAAAACAGTGTTCCTAAGCATTTTCTGCCAAATTGTCATTTTGATATAAAAATTTGGCTTTATTTTGTGGAAGCATGTGTATTTTATTATTTATTTTTGTTCAGTGACAGTTTTATGTATACATGATAGTATCAAAAAATACTTCTTAAGTCTGTTTACCGTAATTCCGTCCTTATGATTTGGAATAGACTGCTGACCGAAACTGTGATACATGTACTTGGCATTTATAGGACATTTTATTATTAAAGGTTGTGATTTGATTGGTTGTTGAAAATAAAACAAAAAGCAATTCATAGTTATGTATTTCAAGTTTATTCTTTTCAGAGTATACAAAATATGGTTATCAATAAAAAAGAAAGATCAGTGATTGACAATATTTACACAGCACATTGAAGATAACATTATTATTCACCAAAATCAACACTTTGTTTCCTCCAGTAAAAGATTTTTTTTTTCTAATGATTTATATGAATGAATGTATGACACAATTCCTTCTGGAGTTTCGATATGATTTTTTTTTTCATTGATTCAAAAGACAAGGTTCCTGATTTGTATTTTGACTAGCACTTTAAAAACTGAACTGTTTGATGGAGAGTAAAAGGGATACGGAAGACAGGTTTTCGATGTAGAAATGTTTTGGTATGGTGTGAGCAATAAGAATAATGTTATATACAAACAATGCCAAATGAGTGTTATGATTGGTCCATAATTACAAAAAATGTTTAACATCTCTAACAAACTGATGAACATGTAATACAAAATTAAAAAAAACCTGATTCAAATGCAAAGTCATATTTGAAAAAAACAAACAAAAAATCCACAAAACACTCAATACTGGGTATGCAGGGCAAGCAGTCGGGCAACTACTAAATAGATCAAAGCATATTAGTACTTTCTCTAATACACACAACATTTAGAACTGTACAGAAATTAATTAAATTTAAAGGGTAAAGCTCATTAATAATGCCCTTCGCTCTCTGCTAATATCCACCAGGTAAATGCTGTGAAATCAAAAATATTCCTTTGGGATTCATTTTTCTCCTCCATAACCCATAAACCATAAAACATGGCATATTATTCAGGATTTTGATATATAGACTTTTTTTACTGACTAAGACTTAAGGTGAGTAACAAAATGAAAATGCAAAAAACCTAAAATCTTTCTTGACTCAAGAAAATTAACTCTTGCGAAAATTAAAGATTCACTGCAAGCATACACATTGCCGTTTTCTCTGCGGTGTATCCAACGAAGCATTAGGTTATATAAGATATTAAGAGTTATTGGTACGTGATTAATACTTTACAACCAATCAGAATGTGTTTTACTTTTTTAAAAGTACACCTTACAACCAATCATTAGAGGCTTTGTTTCTTTTCTATAGGAAACTAACTTAAACAATTCGAGACAACCAAACAATGAGGCCAGCTGTGCACTTTTTTAAGGATACAGGAAAGCTTATTGCACGTTACATTAACACCATCTCATAGAGAGTAATACTTCACAAGAATCAAACACACCAAACATTTCACATATATACACTCAAACAACTAAACGGAACTACCCATATCAACAGAAAATATCAAATAAAAAATGAACTGTACATTTAGAGACATTTATGATATTTACACAAACATTAGCACTAAAAATATTGAAAATCTCTGTTAATGTACCATACTTAATCAGTAATTAGTACACATGATGTATATTTTAACAAATTTTTTGAAGAACAGAAATTTCTCATATGAATGGAGCACAAAAGCTGCTTTTTAGGTCAAATATATTCCGTACAAAAGGCTTTGTTCGTTTATGTTACTATCACAGTTTGTAAAGAGACAATTTGGTTCATAGTCAAATGCTATCAGTTGCATTGACTTCTATGGCATTTCCTGGAAAGACTTGGCCAGTCTACGAGCACCTTGTTGATATGTGGACTGTGGCACTAAGTGATGCTATACCAGATTGATCAGTTTCTATGAAACTCTTCACACAATCATATGATGTTCCTGATTTTTGCTTTTGCGGCGGAAAAATCCCGATGGCCACTTCCTCAAGGAGGCTAGCGACCATTTCCTTTTATGTCAACTGTTAGGAACATGGACCACACATGCCCCTGCTCGCCCAGTGCATAAGATTGCCATCTGTAAAGAACATTTTATTGGTTAGATTTTTCTATGATAATCATCTAGTAAACAAAAGTATCTCATTTAAATCATTATTTTTTAATTTTTCTTTAATTTGGGGAGTGTATTATACATTATCTAGTCATTTTCTAATAATCAAGTATGAATAAGGAATGAATATATATTAAGCAGTGATAAAACTAGACCAGTTAAACATCCACACACCACATTACAAATTTCATACAGACACTGACCTTGGACCATTCATTTGTGACTGGGTCATACGACTCCACGTCTTGGAGGTAATGCTGACCATCATATCCACCCACAGCGAACACTCTCTCTCCCAGAATACACACCCCCACTGCATCCCTGGGGGAGCTGATGTTGGCAATCATGGTCCACTGGTCTGTTTTGGGGTCATACCTGTTTAAGGGATTAACTGAATTTAAAATACATTCCTGTGGAATACACATTTTTACACTATCATGGAAAATGGCATCAGTAACATGAAATCAAATGTATTTCAAACGAAATAAAGAAAATTGAATACCTTTCAGCACAGTCAAATCTGCAGCATGATGGGTTTGAAGCTGGTGCCTCATGACCCCCAACTGCATACAGGAAACCATTACATGTGGCCACACCAACTCCCCCCCTCCTCTTTGACATGGGACTGCAGTGTAACCATTTGTTTGTGTGGGGGTCAAAACACTCCACTGTCTTTAAACATGAGCTGCCATCCCTTCCTCCCACTGCATAAAGTCTAAAAAAAAAACAACAAAAAGTTTTGTTAAAGAAAATATATTTCTTGATTCTTACTCATCTATATTTTATACTAATAGATATACATGTATCCTCATTTTGACAATTTATAATAAATTACACTTATAGCAAAGTGCCATGGAGGAACAATCTTGATTTGTTATTTATCTGGTATGTTTATAATACATTTTAAGACCAGAGGTAATAAAACTACACTGTAAGCATAAATTTATTATAAGCATTTTTGTTGTGATGCTGTAACCATGTTTAAATGTATTTGTAATGATTTCTGGACATACTTTCCCATCAGCACTGCAACTCCCACAGTGCTCCTTGAGGTGGACATTGGGGCCACAAAGCTCCACTGCCTGGCCTGGGGGTCCCATCGCTCCACTGTGTTTAGGTACGACCATCCGTCGTGTCCTCCAACTGCATACATTGGTCCCTCCAGTACCCCCACCCCCAGTCCGTGTCTGTGGGTGGACATGGGAGGCATGAGATTCCAAGACTTTTTCTTTGGATCAAAGCACTCTACTGTGTTCAGTGTTTTGAGTCCATCTCTCCCACCCACTATGTACAGTTTATCTTCAATGACGGCCACACCAAATTGAAGACGTCGCCCACTCATGTTTGCCACTTGGGTCCATGAATTTGTGCGCAGGTCATATTTCTCGATAGTTGTGGCCCCTGAAATGTACTGGGTATGTTAATCTTATGAAACAAAAAAACTTGAAGTGGACTACCCAAGTTTTGACTCATTTTAAGGGCTTTTCTCAGAAAATGTGATGACATTATTAGTTTTTCCTTTGGGAAATGACCTTCATTTTTATAACAAGTCATTATTTTGCTAGATGCTTGGGTTATTTTTGTAAGGAAATGAGATGCTATGACATTTTCATGAAATTATGAGGACCTCTACCTTTGTTGCAATCAATCCCTCCCACAGCATACATGAGCCCCACCGTGGACTTTCTGGGCTTTGTGCGGGGACTCTGGAAGGAGGACCGTCGCTCTGGTAACAGGTGATACTTCAAGGCCTCCATTATCAGAGCTTGGCATTCCTTCTCTTCGCGAAATAGAGGGTTGGTTTCAACATGATCCGCAATAAACTATAAGAAAAAGGCATAAAAATGAGCCTACAGTGATGCTCCCCTGACGGAACGACTGTAATAACCAATGTAATAACAGCTTCAAACTGCTGCTGACATCCTAAGATAATGTTCATGTTAAATTGCTTCTGGCACGGCAAAACAACTTTTTAACTGTTCTCCCTAGAATATCCCCTCCAAAACTAAACATAAATGTCCACTCTTGAGAAGACATTTTTATCTTTGTAGATTAACATTACGTAATTCATTTGGCTGTAAAATACCATTAATTCAAAAACAGAGAAAGATACTCTTAATCAGAACTCTGTAAATTACATAAACTTCTGGGAATCAAACTGATAAATGGCTTTGAGTTTTAACCCCGCAAAACAATTTAATGAGATTTATTCAGTAAGTAGATCCAAGCAATACCTGTGGGGACATTAGAGGCAGTTTGATGTGGGAAAGTAGTTTGGCTAAATATTTCTTTCTGTTAGACAGATCATGTTTAGCCCACATAACCAAGGCTTGGAAAATAGTTTCTTCATCCGGTACATTGAGGTCATCACTGGCGAGCAGACGACATACTTCCTCTGCAGGCAATATCAAAAATTCCTGATTGTGCATTACTTGAACAAAATTATCCTGAAAAACAGAAAACAGGCATTTTAATCTAAACTAGCCTCATTGCTCCATTAAATAAACTGAATGCATGTACTATTAAATATTCTGGCTAGTTGCAAATCTAATCATCACCTGTACTTTATAGATATTGATAACGCAAAATAACACAAGAAACTTTGCAGTTCTGATACAGATATGATTTTTATTTTGACAAATCTGAAGGTTTATGCTACCTTTAAAATATAGTTTATTTCCCCCCTCCAGATCAACTGATGAAAAAAAAGTACCCAACTCCAGATATTGTTATCAACAACTTGAGCATACATTTTTATTTTGAAATCCATTTGTTTGCAAATCTTTCCCTGTTTCACTTTAACACAACTTCCAAACCACAGATACAAAGTTTTTTTAAACACAGAATTTGGGGACATGTGAAAAACAAAAAAATTTCAAGGTTGCCCTCCTTTTGTATGGTTAAGTTTTTCTTACCATGAGATATGTGTTGGCGACTTTGTACAAGTTGGAGCATCCCTGAGCGTCAGCGAACTGGCGGATGCCAATACAGTTGGAGGGGTGGAGCTGCTTCATGAGAAAGCTACAGCATGCCTCCACCACCTCGGATAGCTGAAGGAGACAGGCCGTGGATAGCAGGTTCTCCACTGTGTCCTCTTGTAGGGAGATCTTACCTAGCAAACCAAACAGAAAACAAACATTGTTATTTCAAGACAGTTCTAGAATCCTCGTATATCTTGGTTGAGATCTTATTTAGCAACCAAACAACATTTTCATGAAAATTCTTCCCAACAGTCCTAGAATTAAAAAAAATGTAGGATATAAAATGATAGTTCAAGAACTTTAGATAAGATACCACACTGAAAATATCTTCTAGGAATCAACTTAAATTCACATGCTGGAAAAATTTGCAAAAAATCTTGAGTTTCAATTGTTGCGAAAATTTATAGCCATGAACTAGCCAATAAATACCTCTCATAATTGCTTCCTGAATAATATCAACTTGGGCTTGGTCACAAAAATAAGTTACTAAAAACAACTTTATCATTGGTTTTTTCAAGAAATATCTGAAGTTTTTGCGAATAATAGTTGGTTTACAGTAACTGGTACATAAAACTCTTTCCTGACCATCAGAATCTCTCAGAAGTGAATTACATGAAATGACAGTAATGATGATATACACATATAATGCATACAGCATTAGCCAAGATTGAAGGAAAGTCAACAAAAAAAAAAACATTGTTCAAAACCATTCATAATAAAAAAAAAAAAAATCCTACAATGTATCTACCAGTAAACATCTATAAATTTTGTTTTGTAATTAAATTTTTTAGATTTTGGGGAATTTTTCTAAGATTTTATATATACCAGTTGATCTTAGCAGCACACAATAAAACAGCTGTCTGGCTTTTGTCAGCCGAGATAATAAAAGGTTTCTTAACTGAAACAAAAATCTACTCGTCAAACTCCTCCAAATCTATCACGTCATCACAGACAGTCAAGTAATTTGTTTAATAGAAGTCTGGCTACTATATACTGTCTTATTCTATTTATTCATCATATCAATCTAACACATTAGCATTTTTTCTGATACCTAGATTGTCTCCCTTTTTTTCCCTTATCTCTCTCCGAAAAGCATTACGTTTGGAGAGTTGCCTTTGCTTTGTAGAATAAACCTCCATCTTTAATAGCTTTCAGTTCTACTAAGTGTATTTTTATTTCCTTCCCCTCAACCTAAATGTAAACAGCTGTTTACAATAGCCTGGCACATTAAAATACCTCACAAGCAGCAAAATTAGATGTTAACGGTTTTTAAGTACCGGGTACTGGTGGCAATTTAAACACAACTTGTGTAAAGTTGTGTTCAATGTTTTTTATAATGAAATACACCTGCATAACCAAAATGCACTCAATGCTGCATTATTTATGGAGGAAATTTATGTACAAAAAGATACACAAAATCAGGAGCCATAATCAGTCACTCTGAGTGCAGCATGGTAAAAAATACAAACAGAAACCTCGGTATAAAATAATCAAATCACTAGCAAGTTCACTTATATCAACTTCTGATATTTATATATGCTAAAAATTACAGGCGAATAAAATAAATTAGAATAAAGGAGAGATCAAAGATAAGTAAATTAGATGGTGGGAAATGCCCTGTATCTGGTGCTGGTTACTGTCTGACTTGAGCACTTGTTAACTCTATGGAAAAAATTAGTGTTGGGATATAGGTGGAACACCAGCATTGCAAAATGGCTCCATTGTACCATCACACATTGCCCTCTATTGTACCGTTACACATTGCTCTCTATTGTACCGTTACACATTGCTCTCTATTGTACCGTTACACACAGGAGTTACATGTTAAACATCAATATAAGGGGGACACACTTGAGTGGAACATGGCAGAGAACAAAGCTCAATTAACACAGAAAATTGCTGAGATCAGGCCATTAGAAATGTTTGAGGCTCTTGAGCCACTTAACACTTTTGCGGGTCTTTTCCGGGGGCCAAACACAGGAACTTCCTTATCCACACTCCCTGACTTAGACACTACATTACGCAGTACGGAGGACAGAGAGAATTTTTAGTACAGCAGGATGCAGGTCTTATATACAACTTCACACATAGTTTTATAATGATGCATGCACATGTAGCAATGAATCATTTAAGAAACACTAATTTGTTTCCTAACCGTGTGCACAAGAGCCATTATATAAACTTCGTTATTTTATAAGTCAATAAAATTGTCAAGGGTTTTAAACTTATGAGAATATAAAATAAAGGCAAACATTGAAAGTTTACTTACATTAGTTTATGACCCATTATAAGGTTGGCAATAATACTCAAGAAAAATTATTTACATTTGTTTAGGTGCAGTTTTTCCAAGCTCAAGATAATCCAAATTGATTTGTCCTCAATTCCAAACAAACACCATACCAAAAAAGATGAACACTCTATTTCACATCCTTAATTTCAACCCTTCCTCTCAACATTGATGCACAATGAAAGACGATTAAATTTAAATATTAAAAATATAACTAAATGGTCTCTTTGTGTATTGAGGAAATTGAATAAGGACAAAGGTCCACACATTGAATTGTACTTAAACTATCTAGCTACACACATCTGTAACTATAATAGTCAAACTGATCTAGATACTGCTGGATGGGTTAATGGTTTGATGCTACAGCTAGGTGATGAGGATCAAAGACTTCATCACTAATTACAGCATTAATCAATGCTGTGTCTCTGTTTGTAATTAGACTTCAGTCAATGAACATCAAGATAATCCTGCTCATCACCATTCTACTACAAAGAACAATCCATTTCTAAATTGCAATCTCTCTCTCTCTCTCCTATCTCTCTCTCATCTCTCTCTCTCTCTCTCTCTCTCTCTCTCTCTCTCTCTCTCTCTCTCTCTCTCTCTCTCATCCAAAATACCTGTGAAGGGGTATTTTATCAATCTGACCAACTATGCCCTCTCCTATTCCTTGCCCCAGACCAGGGAATATGTTTCATCTGTCATACAATCCTACTTTTTCAGAGTCAAATTATCCCGGCCCCTTTGTGACTATTGCTTCCCTTGTCTGCCCATTCTTTATTGTGCTTTGTTCGCCTATTCAGAAGATATCTAATTGTGACTATTGCTAGCCTTTGTCTATATAGCTAAAAGATCCTTATTTTTTATCATTGTTTCCCCTTCAGATTTGTGATTATTGTGTCCTAGTAAAATAACAATCCCCTTTTTCACAACTGATTCCCTAGTTTTGTGACTATACTAGTAGTTTTCTTCATTCAGAAGATGCCTATTTGTGACTACTAGCAATTTTTGGATTGATTTTACTTAGGCTGGGCTTATATCCCCAGCCAACACTAATCTGCCCAGACCTGTCACCCTCACACTCCATCTTCATTAAGAGGGGAATTTCAGTCACATAGACCCCATCAATCAGTAATGTCCAACTCAACACAAAATCAATAGACAAGTCACCCATCAGCATTTATCAAACAGATCAAGGTACTCAGAAATCAGCAATACTTTGATTCACCCCAATTTACAAGAACGGCTGTTTGAACTGATCGGTTGTTGAAATAAAAACGCTGTTTTATTCATGCTTTCTTGCTTCAAGCTCCTATCACACCAATTTCATTATCATGATACTCAATTGGTGGGATTTTAAAAAAAGCAATTTGGCATAGATTGAGGCATTAGACAGTAGTAAATTATAGTATTAGTTGTCATAAAGCTCCCTTTTTTCTATATATTTTTTCAGTAAGTCATTCAAAGCCATTGAAATAGTTTATGATCATCAACGGTAGCTTTTCATTACAAATAAACTAAAAAACTCCAGCTGACCTGTGTAAGCATAGTTGACAATGGCTACCATGGCATCCGGATCCACGTCCTTCATCCGGATTTCTTCCATGGATGCCTCCTTTACATCATTCATGAACATCGCTGCGAAGTAGTCAGAGGCTGCACTCAGGACCAGCCTGTGGGCAGGGATCCGCTTGCTGCCTATGATGAGGGTGACATCACAAAGCTGCCTCTTCTCCACGTACTGTTCCATTTTCCGGATCATTCTCTCCGGGTGGTTGTGGGAGTGGAAGAGGTCAGGGGTCATGGACTCCTCCATCCTGGAGTTGGCCTGGTTCTGTGAGGCATATGTCTGTTGTACGAGGTACCTGGAACGCAATCAAAAATTACGTCATCTTTTATATTTTTTAAGGCATTTTTTTCCTCTTTCTAATTGTTAGTGGTGCACCATCCTGCTTTGTAAAACATTTCATTATTTTCTCTATCAATACCATATGTTGTCAAGAATGAGCTCAAGGCCAAAAAGCTTAGAATTTTATTTTTAATTACAAAGAAAGTTAACTTGATTGCTGCAAATATGTACATTGTACAAGTTTTCACTTATGAATTGATAATGAAAAACATATTGAAATGCAATCTAAAATCAATATTACCAGTATACATAAGGGAAAAAAAATCAGTTTTAAAATTCAGATATTCCATTATGAAAAAAGGACATAGCCAGCTTTTAAACAAACCTTGTCTTGTAAAGTCACCAACGGAATAACCACTGAAGAGGTACTCATAAATACTGACACTGCACTGTAGAAAAGGACCCCCCGCTACTGCTTATACATATAAACAAACTGGGTTTTCAATAATCATTCACCCCAGTGCCAAATCTGTTGGCAAGAAGTGAACAGTGAAGAAAGAGCAAAAAGGATTAGCGGTGCACAAACATGTAGAGCACATAAAAAACACACACACATTGGATCCAAACACAATCATCTGACATTTATTGGATTAAAGCAAATTTTATTATGAGATGTTATTAACTTAACTCAAAATACATCCTTTGGAAACTGCATTGTACAAAATCAATCCGTCTTTACAAAGGAATTAGCATTAACTGAATTACTGGGGCTAAATAAGCATGAAGGGTCCCTAATTTGATTTTTCGTCCATAGAGGCACTGGGAACTTTGGGGACGCCAGTACAATGTCTAATTTGGGGATGCCAGTACAATTGTCTAATTCATTACAATCATGTTCATTCAGGGAGAGTTATTGCCCACATAGGATCCTTGCATGTACAAACTATGTACCTCCCAGGTATAAAGCTATAATTTATATTGAAGAAAAGTTGTCCAATGTTACTCAAGCTAATAGTCCCTCGTGAAAAAGTTTCCCTATTCGATGATGTTATAACAAATCCCAATGCTATATAAATGTGAAAAGACTGACATGATGATATAGTGAGCCATCACTCCGGCAACACATTATTAAGAGGAAATAATCTAAAATATTGACTATTTTTTTTTTTACAATAGGGTGATCTAATCTGATGTGTCACTCAGGGAAATACTGGTAAAGACTGAAAACTGAGAAGACGAAATAACCTCTGAAATAATGTTACTTTTTAGTTAAAACACAGAAAAACTGAAGACATACCTCGAATTTCCAAGATGTCACTACATTGTACACGTATGGTACTTAACTATTTCATCCTCTACCAACCAACACACAAAACCCACTTTTAAGCAACGTGCTTGACAAGTTTCTCAAATATATATTATATATGATGAAAAATCTGAAGTATAGCCATCTAAAAACGCCTCGAGAGGTTGAAACCTCATTGTATTATCAAGTGTTTCATTAACTGAACACTTCACAACCTTTCTTCACAAAATGGCCCATTAAAACTTAACAAGGGGTCGCAGAATAAAGAGTTCCCAGATGACTATAAGAGGGAAGTCCCTGTTATCCAAGATAATTTGTACTGGCTCTACAGATTCTAGGACATAGATTTATAGTCCTAATCCACCTCAAACTCCCCCCTTTGAATATATGATATTTTTTCTTTTCATGAAATGATACTATATTCCTTTGCAAAAGTCCACTAGACACTGCATCTTTGCCATTACAGTCAAATTATGAATTTTTTTTAACAAACCTTTGTTTTCTGGGAACTTACTCCTCCATAAAAATCTTGTATTATATTGGTAACACTGCTATATTCGATTAATTAACACTATGAAACTCTACACCAATCATATATAAAAGTCCAATAAATCTCCAGGAAATGTTAAATGAAGACTTACTTTCACAATAACTGGACAATAATCATTGTTTGAAAAAAAATATCCAACTTAGTTATAACATAATTTTTATGCATTTCCATTGTAGGTGATCAAAAACCTCACCTTGAAACAAGTTACCTGATGTAATACAATACTGTCAAATGTACCACCTGCTTACAATCCCAATACCTTCACTAGATAACAGGAACTTTTACATAATTATCCTCGCTTTTATGAAAAGATGCTTTCATTAATTGCAGGAAATATACCGGTAAAAAGCTTTTTGGCTTCTAAATAAACTTTCAGTGAATAACAGGAACTTAAAATACATACTCCTCCTTGTTTTAATATAAAGAAAGTCTCATCATTTGCGTAGAAATATACAAAGTTGGAGCTCATACTAAGCGCTCTTTATATACATTAATCTTGTACCCAGTAATCAAATTCTAAAACAAAACAAAAAGGATCTGACACTGCATGTTATTCTGTTTTTCTCTAATAAAATTTCAGTTGCAAATACAAACAATCAGGCTCTTGTGAAGAAATCGAGGTGACCTTCAGCAGTAGTAGGAAATCCCTATATATACACAACAAACACCGCTTTGTTAAAAGAACTTAAAACATTCTGTACATTACAAAGAAAACGCTATATACATTAAAAATTGCTGCTCTGTTTCCATATCACCAAAACGAATCATTTCCAGAAAACTTCCAGCTATCAAATGTCATCATGAGCTAATGCAGGGCAGTCTGATTTTTATTGCAATATCTATTAACTTTTCCTAATATTTCATGCAATATCAATGTCGAGTGATAATTTTACATGGTCTCCAGAGGAAGGGTTGTAGAAAGGATGGCGTCTTGGCGCGCCCTTCCTCCAACAAATCAGATTGCCTTTGTAATGACACAGATTATAGTCAGAAAACTCTCTACTGGCCGGTACATTCAAAACCACTAAAGATGCTGATCCTTGCTATCATGCTGGAATCCAAGTAGGGTACACAGAATTTGTTTAAGTTTAGGGATACCGGTAAGAATATTAGATGATGTTTAGAGCTATGAAAGGTGAGTTGTTCAGAATTTTGACAGAATTTACTGCATTTCTTTCTGTTACTCTCCATTCAAGGAATGCAATAACAGTTTCTGTTTAAAAACTTTTTTAAGATCGAGTCATCTTAAAAATGGTCCATGCATTGTATTCAGGGTTTGATCATATTAATATAAAACATTTTTTAAACATATGATAATACCACCTTTTTTATTTCCAACTGAATGTTTATAAACCTTAAGATGAAGTACATACTGTGATACAAACAAAACAGTGGCAATGTGCAGATTGTACTTTCATTGTACAGGTATCTTGATTAAAATATCCAAATAGGAAGGAATTAATACATACAATTGTGCATGAATTCAATGCATTTGCACGTGCACCATCCAAAACAACTGTATATATAATTTTTCAAAAATACAGCAAAATATTCTTTATACACATTTACAAACTTGAAGATTTCCTTGTATCTTCATTGCTTTATTCAAAAACGTGTCCGTTTATCAAAATAAAGGAATATGAAACTATATAACTGTACACTTTATTGTACTTGACATTGATGTGACGTCATTTACCTACTCAAAGAACAAATTGTCAGAGTGCCAATAGGATCACCTAAAGCAGCAATAAAACGGAGAACGAATATTTTACTGATAAGAAAGTGAAAAACATAGACCTTCTAGAACTAACCTATTTAAATTACCTAGTGTTATTACAGACACAAAATCGGCTTTTACTTATTTTGAATACAGTTTCGGGGGGAGGGGGGGGAGGCAATAACACAGTAGATCTACTGTGTTGTCAAATGTCGCGCGTCGTATGGTCTTTGTTTACAAGTCTAATCTACAGTCACACTTACCTATTTTCGCTAGAACTACGGGCGAGTGTGGGTGAGGGGAATGCATCCACTACCCCGGGGAACGGGAGGGTGTCCTCATCCTCCTCTAACATGATACAATCAAGCGAGACTTTGTAAACACACCTGGGGCTAGACGGAGAACTGAGGTCATCATCAAACCATGTGACCTCGTGTCCAGTCAAGCGCAACGACAGTGGCTTAGTGTGAAACATGGAGTTATTCGCCGTTAGGCAAGGTGTGAACGGATTTTTTTTAAATTATTGATTTGTCGAAACTTGTGTTTTTGATCGATGCTTTCTGATTCATCGTGTTACCAGTTTTATAATGAAGAAATATTATTTTGATTTAAAAGAAAGAAAAAGAAACGGGGATTGAATACCCCCCTCCTTCCAAAAAAAAGATGCATACAGTAGAAAATACTCGAGAGCTGAGAAAATGTTTTCCAGATTAAAACAGATCAGAATATTATTCTAAGAAATCCGAGGAAAACAGCTGCGTGTGGAAGAGATGATGGAAGATAAGACAGAAAAAAGCCTAGAAGAGATGACTAATTTACTGATAAACATGGAACAACACGGTAAAAAGTTGCATCTGCTGAGGGCCCCGCCGAGCAAAGCTCAAAAGCCACAGCTTACTCTGACAGTCTAGAAAATAATTCTACTTGTTCCCATTTCCACGGCACGGTATCTTTTTTCATCACGAATTTTAATGACAAACTGTGCCCAAATACATGTAGTAAAGCTCCTTTTCTACCGTTTTTAAAAGTTACATATGTACATTCTTCAGCTTTTTATACATGCAAAAGCTATACTGTATGTCATCAACTGCCGTTTGTAAGTATATAACAAAAAAAAGGCGACAGATACTTACCAAACAACTCCTGTTTAATTCACGTCAATATTGATCACCCAAGTGCAGTTTCAGTCGTGAATACATTTGACCATGCACACATATTGTCCAATTATATATGCACTAACCTACTCACCAATTAATTATTGACCTGCATGATGAATGTAGGCCTTCCGTGCACTGCAGTATTCAATATAAATATATTTTAAAAGCAGTTTTGGGGGTGTTTTTATGCCGACCGAAGCAGCTATAGTGTACTAGTTATAATGCCTTCAAAAGATTTTGTGTTCAATTGTAACTCGGAACATTAAACCAACAACAAAACCTACATCAAACACACTGAGGTACGCAGGCTGCCAAATCCTTTATTTTATCTCGCGGACAGAAAACTTCTGAAAAAGTTATCTACCCTTTGAAAATCTCGCCATGAACCCTTTAAAATCTCGAACCAAGTAGCGGTAGAATAGCTATTGCCTTTACAAAAATAAGATTATTGGGAATCAAAATTACAAATTTTGATTCCCAACAATCTTTTTGTAAAGGACACTATGTTAACTAATGTATTCCCCCTTTTCAAAAAAAGTTCTGTTGTTTTTATTGATTTTTTCCAAAGTGATCAAATTTTAAAAAATTCAGGTTGTGGAACATTTTTGAGATATACTCGCGACCTTGAACCGAAAAGTAATTTATATAGTACGGATCGGAGAACTCAGACCCCGTAGTGCAATGAAGATAAGATGTGATTCAGAGTTCATGAGTCATACACACAGGCGGTAGTGACAGATAAAAACAAATTCAAAATTCCAGAATCTCAGTATTCAACAACACGATTTTATGAAATCAATTATTCATTACCAAACGTAATTTAACCGCCGCTAATTTGCATCCAAAGCCATTTGCAATTAAATTTATTCAACGAGTCTTTCACCTCATGAAATAACATTTAAAATGAAAAGGAAAACCTTCATCTCTGAACAGTCTATAAAACTCTAGGGAATTTTCAATCAATTACTGCGATTCGTGAAGACGTATGGCTTAAGAATTCTATTAAACTGTAAAGAAGGATGGGAGAGGGGAGGGGTAGTCGGTGGTAGGGGGTGGGGATTAGTGAGAAACAACAGTCGTCACCCAACACAGATTACTCCGCTACGAATACTTACCACGCCTTTCTATGGGCGCCCTTTCGTGGCACCGTCGAGAAGTTCATCCGGTTGTACAGGGGCACGGTGACCGATCCAATGGGATCCTCCCAGTTCTGTTTTCGGGATTCCCCCATTTTTCCCGGGGCACACACATTCAAGGAATATTTGATATGAGCAGCGTCCTTTGACATTTTATGTAGATACAGACTCAAGTAGAAGCACTTTTACGACTTGAGAGAAAAACACATTCCGTCCACCATGGTCAGTGTATATCAAGCTTCTCTTTGTGTGTGAGCTGGCTCGGTGTTACTTCCACAGATGAGAGCAGATAGCATCAGATGTCTGCCCTAGTGCAATAGAGAGAGATTCCTGGATCCAACAGCACATCACTGACAAAAGTAGATTTATAATATATCAAAATAACGGGTCTTTAGCACCGCGTGGAATCAAGAAGAGGATAACTTGCTCTCATGGTGCGAGCTCTTTTATCCCTTCTGAAAACAAGTCGCACTCCTGAACCATTTTTCCTTATCTACTACACGGTTATATTGATAAATGAAGATGCATATTTGAACGGAAGTCAATAAGGAAACCCGCTAAAAATAAAATTTGTCTTCGCTTTTAATTAGTTCAATAGAATGAAATAGAACTCGTGTAAAGTGAAAAACTATTTGCTTTTGTAATGAAGAGAGGGAGACTATTTAACTTTATTGATATACCGGGTGACAACGGGGCGCAAACAAAGAGCGTGTTGCGTAACGATATGGATTTTGCCCCACTATCATCACGAACCCAAGAATATCGAGTAACAAAAGTACCATTACAACGAAATTACCGTAGCATTTTGGATCAATTTTTA
Organism: Magallana ariakensis; assembly: GCA_020458035.1. NCBI lineage: Eukaryota > Metazoa > Mollusca > Bivalvia > Ostreida > Ostreidae > Magallana > Magallana ariakensis. The sequence goes on along the minus strand of CM035815.1, from coordinate 50,938,999 downwards.
GCAACTTCATTTTCTAGTCATTATCAAATCGACAAATGGAAATATTCAACATATTGCAATGCATAAACGTCCTCTAACTTGAGTGATAATTATTATGCGCTGCACTAATTATTCCCTCCCTATCACGCAACATCCGCAACAAAAAGCATCGGTTCTCGTTTGATCCAACTAGAAAGAAACACTAATTAAAAATAATTGAGTCTGCTCAATTAACTATCACACGGCAGTAATGAATACAGCAGATGAGCCATTAAATATATGAAACATCTTTAGGCTTATGATTGATACATACAGTAGGCTCAACTTCGCTCGCCCCCAGTGAAAGTAATCGGTCCAGCTCAATTTTTATAGAAAAACCAATTCAGGCTCCATAGACCGAACGTTGTTTCTGACCTGCTCTGTCGAAAAATAATAAATTCCTTTTGTCAGAGGACTGCACACAGCTTGTGTATTGGAGGGAGTGAAATATTGCTCCCAGGCCTTTGCTTAGATTAGGGCGGAGAGACGCCATCTGTGTTCCATATAGAGCCGATGAAACTTAAGATACGGACATCACTAGGGTCATGTTTACAGCGTTAACTAACTATGATTATGTGTTCTTATCTGATAAGACACATAAAAATAATGAATTCCTCGCGATTTTGAAAAAAGCCTACTCGACGAAAGACCTGTGTCACTGTTGGAACACATCCCATAAGTTGTAGGGAGATTTGTATTATCTCTCCCATTTTTGTAATATTTATCTTCATTTTACCAATGTACATGTATATATACATGCCTGGTATATGCACTTTGAGTAACAAAAACATTTCAATTTGCAAGAAAAGTATTTTCTGCAGTTTCCAGTGAACTCCATTAAGCGAAACTTTTAGGGAAAAAAAATGTGAAACGCAAAGACTATCTAAGGACATCAGGGGTGGGGGGTTGGGGGTCATGCCGTTTTCTTATTCAAGCAATAAATAAGCGTTTTTGGACGAAATGTGTTTCGACCCGATACATTTTTTTTTCATAAATCTGAGAGAAGATGAGATCGCAACATAACATGTACATACATGTATACTAATTTACAACGCACACACATTTCTAAAATTTATCAAACCAGTTGAATTTTTTTTAACAGGTCGGATAAAAACAACACCCACTTTCCTTCTTGTTATTGCTTTAAATGAGCATATAGGGAAGTCATACTTATACCCTGTATATCGCTGGTCGACTTGTGTAAATGTAATGTAGAAGTATTAAAATTTATGTTTCAGATTAAATAAGTGTTATGTTGTGGTCGGCAGAATCAAAGAGGGATAACTTCTTATACGAAAACCAACAGCAATAGTTGGAAAGAATTTACTGCTAATATTGTTTAACACCAAAAATAAAATAGCAGTTACACCAAAAACAACTCGAATAAGAATTGTTCCATTAGCTATGAATCATACAGCTTTTTATTTTAACCCAGAAATGACAAATAGCAAAACCAAGCGTGGGCTTTTGTCTTTACTGATAATTACATCTGCGTGTATTCCTTTTGCCATGCACATGATGCAGTTTTATTGGGAAAACCCCCCCCAACAAAACAATTATCTCAGTTCTACAGATATAGAATGATGGATAAAGAACCTATGAAAATCCACTTTATTAGATTTCGGAGCCCATTGTAACAATCAGTAATTTCTCTAGAGACGATTCCATTACATCTTCTTTCCAAGTCACCAATGTAAAAGATATGAACAATGTCAATAATGTACAAATAAGCATCTTGTAATAAACCGTTGAAATTACATAAAATAAACGCATTCCATTACCATGATTTAATAAAAATGTGAATGAATATCAAAATGCATTTTAAGCAACATGAATAGAAAACAAAAGTTCTCTCTCTCTCTCTCTCTCTCTCTCTCTCTCTCTCTCTCTCTCTCTCTCTCTCTCTCTCTCTCTGTGTTATTGCTTGCCAATAGACACAATAAAGAGAGCAGACAACGTGTTATTCAAACCAAAAACCTTTAGTTTATATGCTGACCAACTACCACTTGACATGGAAAACAAAAACGTCCTCGAAAATGCACATTTCCCTCTAGTATCGATGGCTTTTCATTTTAATACCCTCAAGATGCAGTGATATTCAATAAAAAGACTGTAAACACAGCATTCCCAGATGATTTTATTTATTGGTGTCCCCATTCCCTGATCAATCAAGGATCACAATTTAGGATGAGCACAAAGATCATAGTATATACCAAGCCAAATATTGTAAACAGGAAGTTATGCGACTAAAACTCACCTTAAAATCGATACAATTTGCGTATTGTCCGGGCACTGTAACTCCGACATTTCCCTCTTTAGTCCCAGATTCCGCACTGCTGTCGATTCTAGTCTGCAGAGCTGGTGTGTTGGTCATGGAGTGAATATCTATGTCGGTTATAGAGAGCCTGTATGACAAGGGTTGACCTGATATAGTGTATTTACTTCCTCGTTTGTACACGGGTCGTGATTAATTTTTTGTTATAAATTAGATTTATCAGTGCAAGGATACCACGACTTCAGCCACTTCACCATGGTTTCCTTTCTTTAATTTCCTGGAGAATGGTTGGATAATAGGATGACACGTTTCTAAGGGGGATCAATAATGCGCTTGTTAGCGGGCAAGAGGCAAGAGGCTTTTTGTAAGATAATTGTACACATACATTTCACAACTTGGTTAAGATTGAATAATCAAAAAAGTCAATTCAATTCAATTTATTATCCTTGAGCTTTACAACTCATCGGAATACAAATTATAATACATATAAAATTATAAACAAATGTGCAATGTGCAGTAAGTGAGTGGACATATTAAGACAATATAATCACGTACATATCATAAAATATGAATGGACATAAATGTATGATAAGTAGCTTAAACTGTAGTATTATTACAATGCTGCGCTCTCATTTTGAAAGCGCTAGACAAATATTTACCTAAATTATTGAGTTCCTTTATATTGTTTACACTTTAAAGTTTAACTAGCTTAAAAACACTTGTTTTTTTGTAATAAAAACTCTTTATATATTTCTTTCGTAATTCAACGTAAAAAGGACATATGAGTATAAAGTGGAACTCATCTTCTAAGTCTTTTTTATTACAATGATTGCAAAATCTTTCATTTCTTGGCACCTTGCTGTGTCGACCTTTTTCAATATTTAAAGAGTGTGATGAAGTTCGAAAAATACTTTTAAATTTTTTGAAATATAATTAATCGGTCTCCTAAGATAAGTTTGCAAACAAAAATTATCCACAAGGTGTTGATATACCATACTCTTCGGAGATGTCGAAAAAGATGACATCAAACTTTGTTTATAAATATCTAATATTATACATTCAATTGTCTTGTAGGTTTTACATTTATTAGAACAAGTTTCGTCAAACAAATATTTTAGACCCATGCTAGACAACTCGCTTTGTATGGAAACCATCCAGTTATCGTTATTGACAAGCATGCTTTTGTATGCCTCCTTCAAGATAATATTATTTGTATTTTTAATTTTTAACCAATATTTGAAAATTCGTAGCTTTCTCAGTCTAATATACAAAGGCAATCTACCCAGTTCACAATACACTAAATAATTTGTAGTTTTTTTTATTGACCCCAAGAATTCTCTTACAAAAATTGAGATGTACCTTTTCTATATCGGGTGCTTTGTGGAAACCCCAAATTTCACAGGCATACGAAAGAATACTACGAGCATACGTATCAAATAAAGAACATTGAGTTTCAACATTAAAAGAATAATTTTTCATAGTGTTTGATATTGCAAAAAGTGCTTTCCGTCCTTGATCTGCTACATGTTTTTGTGTTTGTAAAAATTTTCCATTGAAGTTGAATAACACACCAAGATACTTAAAAGTATTCACAATTTTTCTTCTAGTTTTTGTTCATTGTATGAGCAGCTTTCAAGATCTGATATTTTCCCACCATTTCTAAAAATGAGAACCTTGGTTTTAGACACATTTACATTCAGATCCCATTCTACAGTATATACTCATTAAGTGTATTTAACATACTCTGTAACCCGACAGGGGTTTCAGCAATCAATACCATGTCATCTGCAAACATTAGCAGGAAAATATTACTCATTTGTAGTTCAATGGATGGACAATTGTTTTTTATAAAGTTTATCTCAAAATCGTTCACATAAAAAGCAAAAAGTAGTGGTGACAACACTTCACCTTGCATAAGACCCATATCATTACTAAAGTAATCACTTAAAACACCACCATATTTGACACGTGACTTCACATTATTGTACAGTGATTGTATAACTTGTAATAATTTCCCTCGTATACCAACTTTATATATTTTATCCCATAACTTGCATCTGTTAATAGAGTCAATCAAAAAAGTAAATATTATCATAATATTCCTTTTTATATTCTTGCAGTTTTAATGAAATATATTCTGTTAAAACTGAAAGTGGGTATACATTATATATCAAATGACCACATGCTCCTAAAGTCTGATATAAATCGAAAGCTAGATAAAGACTAAAGTCTTCACTCCGCCAAACTTGCAAAATTCAAATTCCTTAAATATATAGTCCAATTACCGAAAATATGCATTGGAGCTCCCCACCTTCCTCGGTAAACATAAATATTCCTCGACACCCCCTCCTCCCCACGACAGCATCGGTATGAATATATAAACTTATAAACTGTTGAATTATGACAAAGTAAATATAGTGTTCCAAGTTGAAGATAGAAATAATCGTCCATTTCCAGCATCCGCCCGGAGGTCGCATCTGACCATCAAGTTCAAGTTAATTTATTTCACTCAAAACATATATACTGGTATTGTGTTACATGAGATATGGGAAAGGAATGTATACTAGTATATACAAAAGCATATATAGAAACGCAGGATTATTTCCAATAAAAAATACATTCCAAAATGTTTACCTAGGAGAACCGACCAAATAAAACAAAAAATAAAATATTCTGATATAATAATTGATAAAAAAAGTAATAACTTCATATTTTTATCAAAGGAATAAATAAAATGTCTGCATAACTCTTCTTTAAATGTTTTATAACAGCACAATTTTTTTTCAAATTGTACAGTGTACATGGCAACACAATGTAAATTTTCTACAGGTTTTCTCAACATTCAACAACAATAACAACAACAATATTTTTATTAATAAAACTCACTTTCCTTTCAAATTCATAATGAATGCATTTCAAATGATAAAAAAATTAAATAATTAAGAGTTTATTTCCATGTTTCCAGAAATACAATATCGATCTTTTAAAATTATGGCACCCTATTTATAATAAAGTGTAAATCGTTTGAAATGTCATTGAAATAAGTGCTCACTTCAAATAAAATTAACTTTTCAAACATGCAAGAATTTTTAAGATTTCGCCACCCTTTTCTTTATACAATAACTTTTGTATCAGAAAATCTAATTGTGAACATGCCCTATGTGTCCTGGGTTGGTTTTTTTTTTCATTCTAGGTGGATAATTTTTCCGGAATTATATTGTCCCACCAATCTTGTTCTGATATACTTTTGAAAAAAAAATCATGGCGTCCGGAGTAGCTGTGAAAACGGGGAAAAAGAAAACTCGAGGTAAGGGGAATAGAAATAGTGATTTAGTACCAATTTGTAAACAGATGATATTAAATATTTACAAAGAACGACAAAGCTTTATTAAAAAGTCGAATAAATCTGTCATCACTTCGTAAAAATACCCTTAGTTAAGTTGTTGTTGAGGAAATTCGAAATGTCAAATGATAAATATGTTTAAGTGCGACCATTCGGTCGAGCGCAGCATTAAATTAAATCACAGGATTTCGAATTTTTATCAATAAAGCCAAAAAACGTACTTTATTGGTAGGTCAATAACAAAAGTCTTTTGGCTTTATTGCTTTATTGATAAAAATTCGGACTCCTGTGATTCGCTTAGAAAGAATAATCTCACCGTGACCAGGCTACGCTCAGGTCACAGTAAGAATTTGTCCCATATACTTGTAATGTAGCAGCCACAAAGCAGATCTTCTTTGCGTCGATTTAAAGTCTGTTTAAAATAATCTGCAGGGGAAAAACACATTTTTATACATAACAAACTTTTTGAACATGCATATGTAGTTAAGTCCACAAAATATCCATTTAATAAGTCATACCAAGGCAATTTGTTAATATACACGTTTGAATTTGCCTGCCATTTTGTTGGAAATCGCACTCAGAATGTCTCGGATTTTATCATTAACATGGCGACCATAAACAGCGAATTTTCAAACGTGAAGTTAAAAGTGGCAGTGATTTTGTTGCAAAACAGTTAATTTGGTAAAATGGGATTATAAAAGAGCAACATTGTAGGTATATTAGACCAATTATATGAAAATTTAGGCGAGATACAGCGCAATATAATTTTTTTATTTGCTACGAAGCGAGTATATGGAACAAATTCTATGCGTAGGACATCTGTCATTTTAACGATAGAACATTCTATCTATGATTTGCTATGCTTCGCATAGCTCATTGGTCATTCAGTAACACACACAAGTACATATGCTTTCGTATTGATAATTTTTTTAAACAATAGTTTGATTTACCGAATAAATGCATTAACATGATTTAAAAAATTGAAGAAAATATGAAAAATGTTTTTTATGTTTTTAATGTGGCACGTTTTAAAAATAATTATTCATAATTTGTACGCCCCAGTAAGTAAGTATACTTGCATTACTATTCATTCAATGCAGAGTTATATCAGGGACGTATATACTAACGGGATAGACAAGTCTCGCCGAAATCAGGCTGTACGCGATTTTGTAGGTCATTTTAACTGTATATATCTATGATTTTACCAGATACATCGTTATGAAACCTTTAAAAAACTTTTTAAAAATTATTCTAGAATTGTTATTTGTACTTTATAACCTTGATCTGATCATAAGTACGACGTAGTTCTTAAAACCTTGAGACTTGTTTTTGCCTCATTTCAAAGATTAGGTAAAAATCAATGTTTATTTTCTTTATATCTAAATAAGTTTACGACATATCATATGTCAGATTAAAAATGTATGAAAAAACTTACCTTTTTACAAGAATCTAATAAAAAACAAAATAGTTTACTGAGATTGAACTGAGTTTTAAAAACTTGTCAAGGCTCGCGTGATAGTTTGGAAAATAAACATGGCGAATGTAGAAGTTGCCTATTCCATTAGTATTTACGTCCCTGGTTATACATGTATCCCCTTTTTAAAAAGTAATTGTGACTTCAGAGTACAGGTTGTTATTGTTGTCTGTCTTAAAAAAAAAAATCTCAGAATTACCTACGAGCAACAAAATGTTTTATTTACCTTTTTATGTTCTCAAAATATATTGTTACCTGTTCTTGCAAGAATGTGAAATTGGTAGCCATATGCAATTTACATGAAATTGTAGGTACAATTCTGACGACAGAATATTCAGTACACCAAAGGGAGCAGTCGTTCCAATTTTCTCTTTGGACAGGCATTGTCGTTAGAGCTCCCAGTGCCTGTCAGCGCTTTGTGCAATAAAAACTACATCTACCGTGCCAGTTGTATCTTTTACTTTGAAACTTTATTTGCCTTAACACCATGTTAATTAAATCATTTTACAGAGGCATCAGCCACGTTCAGTGAGATGTCCCTCCGACAGAACGCCTCCGTCTTGGAATATTGCCGAACTTCAATGTCTGCCCTCTCTGGTTGTGCTGCAGGGATATTAGGATTAACAGGACTACAAGGATTCTTGTTCTACTTCATTACAGCCTTTTTGTTGTCTGTTAGTATATATTTACATTTTTCAGTGTCTTTGACTGTGATAACACTATGAATCGATTTTGTACTATACAGTCCAATAAATTCAAATGATGTATTGTTGGGGTGCAAGTGGGGTTTCGCATACTTAATTTTCATATTTTAATTGTACAACTGCTGAAAACTATAAGTAATAAGGAATCATTCTTTGAATATTATGAGGTGATAATTTTGGTCAAGGCGTGATCAAATCTGTCATAAAGCCCTTCGGGCTTTTTAGGATTTGATCACGCCCTGACCAAAATTATCACCTCATAATACTCAAAGAATGATTCCTTATTCCTTAAATATATCAAGATTTCATGAAATAATTATTATATACTACATGCATATCGACTCCTCACCAAATCTCAGTACAGCTCTTCATTTTTCATGTTAGGAAACTCAGCCCCAACTTTAGTGTCTTGTTGTGGTTAAAAATGGGATATCAAAGTCTTTTTTACCTTCTTCAGTTTGCAGCTTGAAAATAATTCATATCATTTATTGAAATCAAATCTTTATTTCTCATCTTGTACCCGAGTGATGCTACCACAAATTATCTTGTGTATTGCTTTGCTTTGATTTAGTGCCCATTTTTACTCATCATCCACAAGAAGCTTGAAACTAATGTGTAGTTGTGCACACTGAAGTAAAGCTTTCAAATGACTTTTAAAGGAACTAGTGCTTATCATTAAGGAGGTACAAGTAATTTCGACTTAAGGTATCCCACTCCTGAATGTTCTTGTATCAAGAATTTCTTGAGAAGTATATCATTGAAATCTGTAGACAAAACATACTTAAAAAATACAAAGATAATGGGGGGTCAGTGTTCATCCCTCAGAGTTATGGCCAATTTAATTTGACCTTTTTGCACCTAAAATGCATTTTCAGCCTAATTATGATTTGTTGTCAGTATTTTTGATTGAGCAAACTTATTTCTTCAAATATTGTTTTTGATTATGCACAATGGTCACACTGAATAGAGGGATTACGAAAAAAGTTTGTACGAAGCTGCGTTAATTTTTGTTTGACCTTTTTGCACTTAAAATAGACAATTTCTATAATAGTTACAATTTGATTTGAAATAAAAACTTTCTGAATATCAAGAATTTTATAAGATTAATCCATTTTGCCTAGATATGTATTCAGTATCATTTTGATATAATAAAACATGGGGGTCAGTGTTGTCAAATTTTAGATATTTGGCTTCAAATGTAAAATTCTTGCAGAAATTGGCTTACAAATATTCAGACATTTTCTATATATTTGGATGTTTTTATGCTTAACGTCTATCACTCTCTCAAGATTTAATTTTGTACATGTCACACAGGACCTATAGAATATGATACAAACCTATCAAACGTTAAAAATGTGAATAATGAATAAAGAATAATAAAAAGAAAAGTATATTAAAAATTAATGCTTGTTTCTGTCATTTTCGTCTAAAAAACCTTCCGCATGAAAAAATAGTTCCCCCGAAAACTTGTTTATTTCTTGAATTCAAATGGATTTTCTTTATGAATGTTGTGTTATTATGAAATAATAATCTTTTTGTTGTGATTAAATAAATAAAATCATATTCATTTAAAATATAATGATCATCTGCGCAATGAAATCAAAACATGAGGAGTGAGATACCTTAAATCAAAGCATACTAACGAGCTGGATAAACTGATGGAATAACTTTATACAAAGACAAGAAATTCATGGTAAATAGTTGCATACATTAATTTTAATTAGAAGAACCTTTATTAAGCTGCAAAACTGAAGCAGAAAGTAAAAGAGATAGTGACTAAATGCAGGTGCCTTTATTTTGAAGTAACATGATTTCTGTATTACTGGTATGAATTAGATTTTTTTATCAAACACATCCTGGACTATTATTGGTATATCTGATATGATCATGATGATAGCTGAAGCTCTTGGCCTAGAATGCATAATCAATTAGAGGATGCTAAATTAACTCATATTTTGGAAGCAAGAAAAAATAATGTTTCAGGAATTGCATATAAGCCCATTTTTTGTTGTATAAAATGCTATAAAAATCTAAAAATGTCGTAATGACTTACATGGATCATTTATTACTCATATAAACACTAATGTTTTTTATTGCAAGGCAATTGCCATTCATTTTTTTATGCTTTTGTAAATATTGCATTTTTATTGAAAGTTCTGAAGCCATTCTAAATGCAACACTTCCATATCTTGACAATCATGGTGGGAATACATGTAACATGTTTGACTGTTGAAAGCATTTGATCAACATTTTTTTTATAACTTCATACATTTATATAATTGTCCTTTTAGATTATGCTGCTTCTAAAAGCTGGAGCCTCCTGGAACAAATATTTCATCAACAGAAGACAAATTTTTCTGAGCGGTTTATTTGGTGGACTATTTGTATCCTTTAAATCAGCTTTTTTGATGGTTTCTTGATTATGATAGATTAACAAAAACAAAAAAGCAATTTATTATAAAATGAAAAAAAAAAAAAGAAATCAGAATATTTTTGAGAAATTTTATAACAAAAGTTCAGAAATCAAGAAAATCCTTTCATCACAAACTCAAACTGCAAAATGGACCAACATGTTTTATAATGTGTCATACATTTATTAGTATCTTATTTTCATTTTCTTGCTATGTTTCAAAATTTTTATCAGGCACTACTAGTCTGTTGTAACTCAAAATGATATAAAAACAGGAGAGGAACATTGTTGTATTAAATTTCCTTAACAGTTAATACAGACATATATTTTAGCATGGACGTATCCTTTCTGCAGAGAGAGAGAGAGAGAGAGAGAGAGAGAGAGAGAGAGAGATTACAAATATCAACTACAAATCCCTGTTTTGAACCTGGAAGTTTTCTCCATTTGAGTAAGTGTGTTAATTCGGTCTTCCCATAAACTAGAGTTATCGTTACTGAAAGAGTTATCTTCCCCTTATAGCAGGTATGCATTACTTACGGTTATTCGAAGAAGAGTAAGCAGTGCGGGAGTTTACATATACGACGTTAATAACGACTTTTACAACAAAAACATTTGATAATATTTGAATTACCAAACAGAAAACATCAAAAGTTATCTAGAATTAAATGAAAAATTAAAGTGAACGCAAAGAATGCGTTTGATTACAATCAATAACATGTATAACGTGATATACATATCTTTGATTAATCAGCAAACATTTCGAGTGAAAGACATTTGGATTCTCATTTTTGGGACCATTACTCCTTTTGCCAATTCCAGAGCTAGCGGATGGATGGTGGCATAGTGATTTCTCTGATAAAATGAACCCACCCTGTTACGCAGAAATGAAAGATGTTATAAATATTAGAGAGGGCTGGAGTTGAAAAGCGGACTTTTTTTATAGAACGAACTGTCCCTATTCTTTTTCTGAGGACAACGCAAAAACAATATAGGGGAAGTATGCATATATATAATTCTGATTAAATTCAAAGATACATGTACGAGAACCCCCCCCCCCCCCGCCAACTTCATGGACTGGGATTTTGGGAATTTATGAAGTTATTAATTATTATTTAATGTTTTAATTGTATTTCGTCATGATTTTCGGTCGGTCTGCCCCCCCCCCTCCCCGCACACACTATGTTTCCGCTAGCCTGTTGAGATGCATTCGTTGGAAATGTTATGCTTTCATGAAAAAAAAAATATACACACAGTGGGTATACTATTCGTATCTAACCAAGCACCGACGGTCATCAATTCAGGCAGCTGTACTTGTCATGCAGGATTTTTAATCAATGACAACCATTTGAATTTCCAAACAAAACTGATTCGCTGTATAAAATATATATTATAGGGTTAAGAGGAATGACAGCGTTGAAATCAGAGCTCAATGCTTTATAATATAGATTTCATCGAAATTAGAATTTGTTTTCGGTTTAAGATAAGAGATCCTTTTATTCAAGCCTTTGATGAGACTGCTGAAACACATTTTTTTGTAGTACATGTATGTTTGTACGTTTTGTACGTTTTACTTTTAGTACCTTTATTATTTTTATCATTTATCTCAGCGCCCTTTATATAATTGAATTGTACTTTATTTACGTACCATCTATAGCAAACACCATGTTAGGGAATAAACATTTCATGAAAACTTAAGAATGGAATGAACTATATAAATATAAACGTGAATGTTGTCGATCAAAGTCGCAACGCAACTTTAAATGATGTCACATTACGGAAAAGCTACATGTAGGTTGCAAATGTTTTTATCCATCGTCTCTTAAATTCACATGATGATGAAATTGAAATTAGTCATTAATTAATCTAAATGAAATCTATCAAGAGGAAGTATAGTAACGTCCGCCAATGATCAGTGCAGATACGTTGGTATAATGCATATCTGTGTACCTCGATCTACTGATAAAATGAAACTTTCTCTTAAGAGAGGTGGACAGACAAAACCATCCATGTCTTTATGACTGCTTTGCATGTCCACTTCTCTTGATAATACAATGTACGTTGTGTACATGTATCAGCTGCGCTCTCCTGAAACCACGCACTTCACCGCCAGCAACTGCATTAATTATTGGTAGATGCATATGGCAGGCGCGTAGCATCAATGAGGGGGGGGGGGGGCTCCCCCCCCCAACTTCTTCTTGCAGCAGATAAAATTGCGCATAAAAAAGTGAATAAACATGAAGTTGCCCCCACCACTTTTTTGGGATCAAGTAAAAAAATTGTGAATCTGTGAAAAGAAGGAAATGAATAGCGAGTCCCTCCCATCCACTTTCAAACACCATGGTACGAAGCCTAGCTGGTACAATTAAACGCGCTCGTCAAATCTCCCTACTGATTTTTTTAGTATTACAGCATCCTTTAATTGCACAATCGTCTTTTTACAATGACAATTTAAATCAATAACCGATTAAACAAGACAAAAACGTTTATTTCAACCATTTGTTTATACTGGTTACATTTTGCGCTATACCTGCTCTAATGGAGAGATAACTCGTGTTACGAGCGATAACTCCAGGTTATGAAAATCCCGAATTGCACACATGTTAACCTACAATCACCATCCCATGAATAAAGACGAGGAACTAATTCTGAAGGGATATCACTGCAATTTTTTATGAAAAAATTAAAAATCTCTCATTACATTTATATACAAATTAATTTAACCACAAACCACAACATTACTAATCTACTGAGTTTTCGTTGTATTCTCAGAGATGTGCTATTCTTGTTAAAAAAAAGACGTAATGTAGTTTCGCTTGATTATATTTTACTCCCTTTTAAAATTGAAAATTCTTTGACTCTAAAATATGTAGCAAAATATACAAATCGAAAAAAGCTAATGGGAATTATCTTTTAAGTTTGGACTGGAAGTTTGAACAAACTCACCCCCCCCCCCTCATAAATATACAAAATCGCAAGCCATTGTGTTCAAAACGCTTCTTAATGTCATCTTCATGAAGCTCTAATAGTTCTATAGATATGAAAACACAGAGGTGTAAATTTATTTTATATAAATTAAAATAAAAAACAAAACTACTAGAATAAAAAACAAAAACCTGTTCGTCATCTAGCGGTAAGTAAATTTACATAATCGTTAATATATTCACACAGCCAGGAGGGGTTTATAATAATGACAATTTTTACGAAATTATTTATATTTTGAAGTACACTGTAAATTTTGGAGAGTTTTTAGAATTGTGTGTACATAGGTGAGGTTACAGAGACGTCGCGACCTGGGGTGATAGGTTCTGTATGTATGGCATTATACATGTATTACACATTAATTTATACTTGACTGTTAATCAGATTTCTGTACGGTATGGTTCATGTGTATTGAAATTTCCTCTCTACACCTGGGCTGGTGCAATCTCCTCGTTGTGTATATTTGTGTATATAAATATGAAAACAATAAAAAAGCTTTGTGTTATTAATTTTTATTTAATTTTAATTATACAGCATAAACGTTCATTGAAAGGGATCGGTTATTTTAATTAAGATTTTTATTTTTATGAAGATTTGAAATCATGCGTGTACAAAATAGAATTACGTGCACGTCAGCTACGCTAACCACGAGTCGAATTCGTTTATAATTAATAGATAAGGATCGCACCTTTGGCTAGCTAAGATGTTGTTTAGATTATTGTTTATATTTAAAAATGCATTTCCTGATGCGCTACGCGATATGACATGCGTCCGTTGATACATGTACACGTAGATGATCATGGATTCTAACGCACACTACTTCCTCTTCGTATGTCAAATCATTGTTTGGATACATCAATATCTGGCGAGCAATCCTTATTCTTATTCGATGCGTATGTTGTTGATAAAAGATAAAAACAAGTCCCTTTCAAAAGTTTAAAAAAGATCGAGAAACTTTAATGGAAAAATGAGACACGCTGTGAAGGATGTTTTAAATTGTTAATTATCAAGACCTATTTGAAGTTTGTGCAAAAGCTTGTAAAAAAAACCCTGTAATTTAAGATGTTCAGATGAGAATCATTCGGAAAAACAAAAAAGTTTTTAGAATTAATTTGAATGAAAAAAAAAAAAATAAGACTATTGATAACTATTTTCAACAAAGTCTCTTGTAGGCATATTTTGAATTTAATTATACTCTATACTATACCTAGTTATATTTTATTTAATGAATTATTCACGCAACATACTTGCCAGCTAATTTAGTTTTGTGAATGAAATTTCTTTCTGGAATTAGAATTAAGTAAGGCTGTATAAGTTCAAGTGCAGGCACATAATGTTAAAGTGATCTAAGAGTTATCGACACAAACAGAGGACTGACAGAGATTGGATTATATTAAACGTTAATTTCCTATATAATGCGTTAATTTCCTATATAATGCGTTCAAAGCCCACATTACTCACAAGAATCGCTGTATTTTGTATTTTAGGCAATATGCCTCTTTCTTGTTTTCATATATAGAAAGGTAACCCTACACATTTAAACCCCCCCCCCCCCGGTCCCTATACTTAAACGTAGTTCGTTATATAGACAAATGTTAAGTGTGCTGAAACATCTTTTACTTCAATTCTCTATGTATATTACTTTCCATGTTTGCAATTTATTTATATTAAGATCACGAGTGCAGTATTTAATTTTATTCTAAAATTCTTTACTACATATTAAAACCGAAACGGTTACAAAATTATTGTTAAAATATTGAATTAATGTAACAATTGTATTTGATAGAACCCATTCCATAATACGAAAAAAAACACCAAAACAGTTTAAGGGGCATGGTCACTATTTTGGTCAAATTCTATTTTTCTGTTTTTATTATTAACAATGCTTTAGTAATGCATTTCTAATGATCAAATGAAATTTGAGAGTCTGTCGTAGAGATATAAGCAAGATACAGGGCTCACAATTCTTTGTCATGTAAACAAGGCTCGTGCCCTGTTTTTGTTTACATAGGTTCTATATACCAGTAAAAAAAGCTTTTTCAAGCTGATATGTCTCACAGGTGCTTGAGGACAGGACCCAGCCCCCCCCCCCCCCCCCGATTTAAACCCGTGGTATAGTTGACTTTTTGATAGAAATTCCTTTTAAGTCATGTTGTAAAACACCCCCCCCCCCACCCTTGAATATAAAAGGGGGATGGTATGCCACTTCGGTTTGTTAACATTACAACCCCTTCGTCATTTTGGGACTATAAAACATGTATCCGCTATATATATCAGAACAAGCATGGGATGATATTATCGCAGTAAATGTATCCCCTTTTTATATATGCAGGTTGGGTAAATAAGTAAATAAATCGTTTATTTTCAATTAATTTTTCAGATATTTGATATTGAACATGCTGTGTACCTGACTTTAAAGGAATTTCAATCAAAAAAGCGTCAACTACCCCGGGTGGGGGGTGGGTGGGGGTGTCCTGTCCTCAAGCACCTGTGATTTGTCTATGTTTTAATTCATTTTGAGCATAAATAAACAGTTCCTTACGTTTAACACATTCATTCTAGGCCTGAAACTGGAATTTTCACTTCAACATTCAAAATAAATTGTAAGCTCTGTAACTCGCTTATAATTCAACTAATGAAACTTAAATTTTGATTGCCTATTAAAACTGCCTTACTGAAGCATTGTAAATATTAAAATCGGAAAATTAATTTTCGACCAAAATCGTGACCATGCCCCTTTAATACCAAACAAAAAAGCCCACAAAAAACAAACCCACCAAAATGCCTGGCTCACTAGAATAAGTACCCTGGTAACAAATCTCAAGTTATATTAAAAAGGTATAGCGTTATTCGCTAATATTTCTGAAGTTTCCTTTTCTTACAATCGATGCATAGCATGCGGGTTGAATAACTTCAATCTTTCGGGGGACGAAACCAACCGGTTCCCTTTTCTATAAATTCCCATGTTGCATTTTGGTTTGTTTTTTCGTTAGCCCAAAAAGACATTATTCTATTTACTTTGAATATTTCTAACTTTGAATGGAGACCGATTCTGCTGGTGTAAATAGGAGAAAGTCCATAACTTTCTAAGATAAATGGTTTGTATGGAAAATTATTTGTTACTGTAATAACAAAAAAATCGGACCAAGCAGCAAGCAAGTCAATATCGTGTATGCTTACTATATTGCACCCTGTTCGACTTCTACCCAAGTATACTCTTAATGCCAAAGTGTAATATGAAAGTATTATTATAGTGGTACTGCGTTGCTAGTGATTAAGAAGTATTTGAAAAAAATAGTATTCTGAACTTCTCAAAATTTTAAAACCGCGCCCTCGATGTTGTTCGAACGTAACAGAACGCAGAACAACATGGCAAAATATATATTTTATTCACGTTCTCTTGTATTGGGTCAGTATAGCATAGCATTGAAGTGAAAATAATCTGAATAAATGAATATAAGCATCGATTAATATATAGTTATATAAAATACACTATGTAAACCGGTATCATTCATTGTAAATGGTGTATGGTCATATAACGATAACATGGAAATAGCTCGGGTGAGCGAAAACAACAACGGAAACCTATTGGGATCTCATGCGAAGTCAGAGTCTACTTAGTTCAGTTTTGGGGACCTTTTCTTTTTGGATTTCAGTGTTTCTGGAACTTTTCCACGTTTTGACAATCTGGTACATTTCTTCGGTCGGAGGAGCAATGACCACAAACACTGCCGCGAGGAAACAGATGACATAACTAAAAGTCAGATAGGACGAGAACTGTTCCCGGGTCAAAACACCAAACGACAACACTACAGCGGGAACAACCACCAGAAAAAGAAAGACGAAACTCAATCCGCCATATACTGCCACATTACGAGCAGAACGGAATATCTGACCCATGATGGCTGCCGTGGGCTTCGTACCAGGGGGATATTGAGCCAGCTCTTCTTCATACAGGCGTTGCCATGGATTTAGAGGATTGTTGATCGAGATCGTCTTCTCCCACTCGTGAGCAACATCGTCCTCGCTCTGGATTTTGTTTGTCAGTAATGACGTCACTATCGTACACACACTGCTGAGGGATATGCCGGCTACGCACCCTGCAAGGAGACTGTAGTCTTGAATTGTGTTTATGAAGAAATTGGATAGTCCCCCTTCATATACGACTTCTGACACGACAAAGTTAGCCGCTACGCAACCTATTAGTCCCACTACACAACCTGCAATGTAAACAATTCATTTACATTGTACGTACAACTGAAAATGGTATACATGTACTAGTAGTAATAAATGCAGTATAGTAACCAGACACACATGCAAAGCATATACATGTACCTGTAATAACGCCAGACGAAGTGCAACGGGACCAAATGATCGCTAAAAGAAGTGGTATTGCAAATGGGCTGATAGTTCCTTGCATGAAGAATATGACCCACGTTAAGTTGATATTGCTGGCATATACAACTAATGCATAGGGAATCACCGAAATGGTGACCCATACAATGCACCAGCTTTTGTGATGCATCAAAAGGTCTTCATAGTGACGGTAGTCCCCATGAACTGGGCATGTATATTGTACGGCAAAGTCTCTTGTTTTACTTTTTCTCTTCAAATCCTTTGAACAGTCAATGCACTCGGCTGACGTAGGGCAACTGCAAACTTCGTTTTTTCCACCAACCTTTTGAAGTCCACACAAAATACACGAAGTAGGTGTGAGCAAACGCCTTCAAAGACAGAAAATACATTTTTACTGTATTTCAGAAATCCACCCACAGAAAAATTCACAAATGCAACAAAAACAGTTTCTCCACATTCCCATTCTCCCCAAAAAGTGAAGCTATATACCTGAAAGGATTTATATAGACCTTATATATATCATATACTATGATGGATGACACTGCCATTACTTCTCCAGATCCCGTTGACATGAGGGCCATTGTTATGGAGGTAATAAGAAGATAGGCTCCAGTTGACCCCATGATTTTCTCTAACACAAATGGTGTTATGAAACCTGTGTAATCATCAAATGGCATAGTAAATTACATTAAATTGCAAAGTTTTAATTTTCAGTGTAAATTGAAATGAAAGTTACATGCATCTGTTTACCATTCACAATTTCATTTTGGGACAGAAGATGCGTTCCATTCTCATACGCCATAGAAGCATACGTCAGTGTTGCCGGAAGTGCAATTGTTGCTGGGAGACAAAAGAACATGATGGCCGCTATAAAGAAACCGATTACACCTTGAACGGGTTTGGCAGCAATTCTACTCTGCCAGTTAGCTTGGTCAATAAAGCTGAGTGAGGTCGCCATGAAGAAAAGCGATAACCCGTATATAGCACCAGATCTTGTCCGGAAAGTCAACAAGGAATCCTCGTAGTTTCCTTCGGTTGATTTTATACAGGACATAGCGTCATACATGGCGTCTATAGACACATATTTGGACATGCCCTCATTTATGTTATCAGTGTATGCAATGCTAACTACAATGGCGATCAACCCCACAAAAGTGATGGCTGTGTTAAAATACGAAATGTAAAAAGTTGTTCCAAGACCCCCGAGAAAACAGTAAGATCCAAACAGAACCGCCAAGACAAACGCAATGAACTCGTCTGACGCGTCCTTTGTGAGGACAGTAATGGCCGACTTTCCTGCCACCAGAAGAGCTGTGATTGTAACGATGTTGGCGAAAAGAGCGATACAGCAGAAGACAATATGTGCTGGTTTTCCATATCTCGTGTAGATTATCTGAAGAAAAAAAATTTGAAATTTATTGGTGGGTGGGTGGGGGTGGGTAGGTGATACACTGTCTATTCAAAATAAATAAGGTAATATATAAGATTTCAACCAATGATTTCCCCACATCACATGGTGTTCCATGTATGATTTTGTTGTTTAAATATTGTTAAAAAATCTCTATAAATGTTTTCATTTTTGTACCATCATTCAAGTATAACGCATCAAGTTGTGAATGTAATATCATTCAGGTATAAAACACCAATTAGTGAGTTTGATGAAGGATAAGCTTTTGGATTTTTTAAAAAGGTCATTAGCTTCGAGAATTCACTGATTCATAATTTTTCCTCATGCGAACACAAGCTAACTGTGTACATTGTATTTGCTTTAAGGAGATTTGACAGGAAATCAAAAAAAAAAACCTACACATCAGATGCACCTTAAGACTTTAGGTATGATTTTTCTTTTTCTAACCATAAACTAGTATTATTAAGTAAAAGACAATTCTAATATTTCAGCATAGAAATTTGAAAATTTCGCTCTCAGACTTTACATGTTCCCAAAAAGTGTGTGTGTCGGGGGGGGGGGGCAACTTCTTGATAATTCGATTTTTTTATATGTAAATTAAAAAAAAATGTTTGCTGTGAGAAAAAGTGGGGGAGGGAAGGACCCCCCCCCCCCCGGATGCTTCATGCCTGTTCTATAAAAGGAGATCAATATACAATGTAGTCAAAAGATGGGCACAATCACCCCTCGTCAGTTTTACCTGAAGAAATGTCTTGGCACCAGGAGCCTTGGTTTTCAGTTCAACAGACAATATTGGAAACAGAAGAATATCGAGAACGATTCCTAGGACGAAGAAAAGACACCCTCCTATGCCACTCTGGAAAATGCCCGTATAAGAATGTAAACTAAACCCAAAGCAATGAATTCTTATTTCAACTCCTTATTTGAATGAAAATTGAGGTTCTTTACTTAGAATGTTCTATCTATTTTATTACAGTAATAGTAATAGTTGTTATCTGTAGGAAATCTGCCGGCCATAATAGTTGTGACGTCACGGTAACTGCCGTCAAACTGAGCGTGACTTTCCCGCCAGCGTCAAACACCGTGTCCAAGCTATGGGCGTCTTTGTAGATGTATTTCCTGATAGAATTGTGTATGATCGCCAGGAGAATGGAAAACCCGGCGAAGCCTAGGATCATCAAAATGGCCGACTCATGTTTCTCCAGAATAGGCGAAATGCTGAGGATAAAACATGCAAGTGAAAATTACATAAAATTGTGAATATGATTTCCATCTTTCTACTAGTATAACATGTACATGTATTTATATAAATAAATAATCTGAATTAGCTGCAGCTGCTAAATAAGTTAAAATGTTTTCAATTTGCTTTGAGCTTGTTTGTCGCAATTGCAAACGCTTTGTTTTGCCAGAAGTTGTAGTCGTTATTTAATTTGAGTGGCTTTCTGCATAACAACTGTTGTTTTGGTGTTCTATTGTTAATATTTAGGACAAGTAACATTACTGTTATATTAAGCTAAAAGTGCAGAAACCGCATAAACAAGTCTTAATAAGTACAAAAGGCAGAGAACAGTGAGTCATCTTTTAATTTAAATAGCATGTGTGTAAAAATGACATTTTAACAACCTTACTACAGCTTGACTAAGGGGTCTACAACTTGTTTTAATATCAAGAATTATTGCAGGATCGATTGCGTAATTTTAATTCGTTCTATAGTATAGTATAGTTCACTTCGACTTTTTACTCTTAGCACATTTTGCATTCAATGAAATTGTTTAAATTTATTTTGAATTAATTAAAACATGTACTAATTTTATTTCAGTGTCGGCGAATTTAAATAACCACCATTCTTTTTTCACCATTTCAACATTTTTATGTAAATCTGTGTACTTTTTAGTGGAAAGTATTTTAAAATGACACGACGAAAGTCCAATGTATTGTATTAGAGCAAAATGATCTGATAGCAATATGCACAAAAGTGCGTATACACAAGGCATGCAGAAATACCGGTATATAAACACTGATTATGTGTTATTGTCATAACGGTAATTGAATTAATCTTATACGGTATCGGAATACATCTATAGTCTGTCCTGCAAGTTATCAGTATGTGTCACTTCGAGTCCAAACAGTACCTGTTCAAAAACGGATACTTATTTCTTGAACAGGTCTGGCATATGCTGCACCAATGACCAAATATTTCCCTTTTGTCTTTCAACTCCTTTCAATGCGATATCCCTTCCCTATAAGAGTTTTTTTTTGTTGGCTATACCTCAGGTATTGCTTATTGGTTCATATTCCTTAAAAGACATGATCAAGCCATCCCCACCATTCCTTGTAGAAAGAAAATAGCAAGATGAGTGTGTCTGAACGTAAATGTACAGACAAACCGGCCTGCTTATTCATCCATTAACTCTGGTCATGACCTGGCCAACAATTTCAAGTATTATATAAAAGGACATCTACATAAATATACGTGACTAATAATAATTATACATCAATGTATGTGTGGTCTAGCTGGTGAAATATTCTGATCATCAAGTTCCATCAACATCACACCTCGATTTCACACAAATATCTCCTTATTCATTGTAAATCCCAGTCGGCTCCAAGTGATTGTATTCAGTAGATTAAACAGCAATCCTGACCTCCACAAGTTTACTGACACAGTAACTTTATTCATGAGTATATATGTATTTATATAATACCGGTACTTCATATCTGGGCTTCAACAAAGGCTAGAATAATACTAGTAGCAGGCAGACCCTTGATGCCCTGGTAGGGAGCGGTAGCGTATCAAACAGCTGATTTTAATCAGATTTGAACCTTGTGTTTTGAACAAGATCTTGTCGATGGTTCATCGTTTTAAGAAGTCGCACTAATATGTTAAAAACTGTTGTGTATGTAGGATTCGAACTAGCAATCTTTTCGTTGCAGACCGAATGGCTGCTCAAACACATATATCTGTCAAGCCCTGATCTGGCTGGGCGTCTCCCATAAAAAATGAAGTATATATTGACAAAGAACTGGAAGAGTCTCAAATTGTTTTAATATTGATAACTTCTGTGGTAAAATTTTGTATAAATACATGGGGTTTAAGGAGGGGGCACCTGCCTTCATGACAATTGAAATGATGTTGGATTTATTTTTTTTGTGTTCGTTTGTAAAGGTGTTTTTTCGTTCTGGTGTTTGTTTTGTTCTTTAAGTGTTGCCATATTTTAATTTCTAATCTATAAATCAATAATCGTATTTCGCGTTAATGTACACGAAATTTAGAGATCACAACGAAATTAAAGGACGTGGACTGAGGTGGACAAACCTGGCAAAGTTCGGGATCATGTTTATCACGTAAATGAACGCACATCGCATAACAGGGATACCATGTTATATTTTATATGCACATTGATATTCGTAAAATTTTTATATAAAAAGATTTTTTTTTACGAAGAATAAAGCTAGGTCACTTACCTGCTTTGATTGTGTAGCGGGACAAGACTCCTAAATCGACAGGAATCATTCTGCTCGGCCTGAATATGTCCCAAAACAAGAAAAAGAATGTAAAGACCTACTTCCTTCATTTCCACAGTGATAATACAAGATCGAAAGAGTCGAGTTTTTTTTTTCTTGCCCTACCTAATGTGACGCGCTTTAAATGTCAAGGATATGTAGGTATATATGTTGACTTTCTGCACGGAACGTAAACATATGAATGTCCTAGTCTGTGTTTTACTGAATAGTGACGAGGAAACTCAAATTGTTGTATACATAAGTTTTTATTAATTATCCCCGATCACCTGTACTTTACTATAACATGGTTTCCAAAACTGGTGATTAATTTTGGAAAATGCACATAGTTGACACTTTCATTGTGTCCGATTGGTAGTCGATGCAAAGTTTTTAAATGTCTTTCAATTGTGTGGTTGTTTTGGATGAGGCAGTCAGCAATTTTTACATAACATGGTTTCTTGGTAATTCACCGATTTCTTTATGTATTGAAGTGCACACGCCGTATACACTTGTACATTTGCATATTACGTAAGGCATGTGCATTTCTCCATTTAATTTGTTTACACTCATATTTATTATATTAATTCATAAACATTCACAATTCAGCGTACAGGAAATATATTGATATTAATTATAGGCTACCAGAAAACTTTCTCGATCCATTTCTATTTTTAATTAATCCCTTTGAATTGCTAATAATTAATTTCCGACACATGATATATACATGTACCTATACATGTAAATCTGTGTATATCAGTCGTTTTTCTCGCCATGATATGTCGGATATTAATTAAAGCTTCTTATATACAACTATAGAGTTTATTACATTAATTTAGATATGATCTCTTTTAAACAGTTTAAGAATAAACGCGGAAAAAAATAACTAAGATAATTAATTATTTGTATATTACGCACTGAAATTGAACACAAAGAAACTTATTTAGATAATGTACCATTATGTGGATAGAAAAAGATATATCTACACATTAAATACTGTGTAAATAAAATATCAATCGATGACTTCATCATCATAATTACGCGTATTTTAAATAAATTCAATTAACAAAATACGACACTCTAATATGTACATCTTAAATTCAGGCAATAACACAATACCCTTATTTATTTTATCAAAAAAGTATAAAATACTAAATTCATGCTCCAATGCTTTTTTTTAAAATCCCATATTATTGGCACGGGTCCTCAATTGCAATCTACATGTGTAATTAGATTGAGGTGCTTGGGGACAGGACCGACTCACCCCCAACCCCCACGGTATGGACCCCCGGGATTTTAATGGATATAAACATCAAATTCTTAGATAAGATAAGAAATATGTCTTACAAGAAGGATATATTTAATAAAAAAAGAGTAACGACCCGAAGGTCTATAACGGGCCGGCTATCTAGAATGGCTCGGGATGTCAGTCTGTCCTCTACATGTACATCCCCGCAAGCACCTGTGTTATTTTCAGGTATTTAAGCGAACAAAAATTCCATCTCAATTCCCAAATCATAAAAGCAATGTTGTTCTCATTTAATGACAGGTTCATTGCGGATCTTTTGAAAATCACCCCCCTTTTCCATTGTAAAATAATTACCTCGGGTTCAGGACTCAATTTTAAGCGTTTGAAAGACAAAGATCAGACTTGCGATTTCGCGCAATTTTGGAAGCACAGAAGCCAGTGAAGGTCTGGGGATTACCAACGCTAGATTCAGGATGTCAGATTTTTCGAAGCCTCGAGTAAATGGTAAAATGTTGCCTAGTTTCCAGGGCCGAACTGTTTGTTTACTAGGAAATGCAAAGGATGTAAGTAGATTAACAGTATATTTAAGTTATGAATTTTTTATATTTTGATATGCATGCAAGACTCTTTTTCTCTACTAGATACTACTAGTACTGGTACAACAACCTTCTTATATTATCTTAAAACTACACAATACAAATATAGGTTGACAGTTCCTTGCGACTTTTTGAATGTTTTACATTAAAATCAAAATTACATAAAGCACAGGAGTTCGAATTTTTAGCTCACCTGAGCTGAAAGCTCAAGTGAGCTATTCTGATCACCTTTTGTCCATCGTCCGTCGTCCGTCTGTCGGTCCGTCCGTCTGTCCGTCTGTCCGTCTGTCTGTCTGTCTGTCTGTAAACTTTTAACATTTTGAACTTCTTCTCTAAAACCGCTCGGCCAATTTCAACCAAATTTGGCACAAAGCATTCTTATGGGAAGGTTAATATAAATTGCAAAAATGAAAGACCGATCTTTATTCAAAGCAGAGAAAACCTCGAAACTGTAGAAAAAGGGGGGTGCATTTTTAAAAATCTTCTTCTCAAGAACTACCGAGTCAAATTCAATGTAATTTAGCATAAATAATCCTTATGGAAAGGAAAATATAAATTGCAAAAATTATGGTCTACTTCTGTTTCAAATCTGAGTTATTACGAAAAAAATAATAAAGGAAAGGCGTGTTTCAATCAGTTTATAGCTTCGGGTTCGGTATTCCATGAGCATGATGAGTCATGGTAAAATGGGTAGGCAAACGCGGGCCGGGGCAAAACAAAAGATTGGCAGTTATTAATATGCCAATCTCATTAAAATTTTGAGGATATGTTACGGACCAGTATATTTGTATTCGCTGTAAATATTGCTGCAAAACAATGCATATTTTGGAATTGACGATTGCCGATTTGCCCCGGCTTTTATTTTGCCCCGGCCCGGGTTTGCCCACCCATTTTACCAAGACTCGTGTTTAAGATAAAAGGGTCGATCTGACAATGTTGTGCAATAGTTCGCGTACGAAGGGGATCTTTGAAACATGGAAAATACATTGGTGCCGATTTTGTGAAGTAAATTGAGGTGAAATATTTCAATGCGTTGACAGTTTTCACATATGACGGTGGTGTTAGCTTGTTTTGATTTTCGTTTCGTTTTCATTATCTATGCTTTGTAACCTGGGAACTATCGCCTGTATTTTGTAAATTTTTACGTATCAAATCAAACAGAGACTTCGGTAAATCAGCCAGTTAACTGTTTACCTGCGCAAATTAAGCAAAATCTGATGTATTAAAAGAGTACTAAAATACTATTCATTCTATCGGTAATTTGGTATGATCTTTTGCGTAATATTAGATTGATGCAATGTGTTTTGTTGAGATGCTTAGCATTTTCTCGAGTTTATTCATAAATTTAAATAGAGTTTAATATCGCTGACGGAAATATGTAGGTATATACATGTATATGATTCATTTTGAAAAATAAATTGTGCACTTTATTTGTTATAGTGCATGTTTCTTATGTTTAATTGTTAACAATTTCTATTTACTAACCAAATTTGAGTGTTAAGCTTCGAATTATAAGCAAGATACAGAGATTTGCTCACAATTCTATGTACACAGATCTGAGGCCATTCTTTTTTTCCCACTTTAAATGCTGAATAGGAAATACCAAGTTAAAAATCTTAAGCTGAATGTAATAATTTTTAACTCATGTGAACAAAATATGACTCAAACCTAGCAGAATTGTGAGCTCTGTATCTTGCTTATAATTCTACGATTGACACTGAAATTTTGATTGATCGATCATTAGAAATGTCTTGCTAAATGTTAAATACTTGTACAAAAAAATTAACGGATGATATGCTGTATATAACTACTCTCTGGGGCCCCCTCTTTATACAATGAATAATGTGAAATCTACATCAATTTTGATAGTTTTTCAGACACGAGTAAATAAAAACGACACCGTTAAACAATTTCCATAGTTCTGACACATTTTTTTTGCGGGGTTAAAGGAATTATTGCTATTCCTAAGAAAATATTACAGCGGAAAATTATCCTGGTCTGTAGCCATTTTTATTTTTGAATAAAGATGAAAATAATGGGTGTGCCTTAGTAAAATAGAGTGATGTGCCTGTCAATACTGTAACATTGATTTTTATAGTTCTTTAACATGTCACGTGACAACAATTTTCATTCCAGTGTATTCATCACTAAAATGTGAGTAAAGTTATAAAAGTCACACAAGTTTACGCCAGGTAAACAACAGTCATTTAATTTTAATGGAGAAGACAAATTAAATTTTTGAATGTTTTTAATTTGAGGAATTGAGCGGATTGGAGTACAATTTTCTTCTTCACATCTATAGGATATTTAATAAAATGCAATAACTATTATATGATATTTTAAAAAAAATACAATAACTAGTAAGTAGTTGAGGAAGAAAATGTACCTAGATGTTCTCATATATTTTGATCGCTTTATAAAGTGGGGGAAGGGGGTGGGGGCAGAACGAAAATATAGGGAATTGGAAGTTAACAGTGTACCCCTACCAAATGTTAGTTTTATATCTTGCGTAGGATTTTCTTATTCTGGGTAAAAATAGTATTCCATAAAGATACAATGTCAAAGATTACGTGTATATATGCAAAAATAAGTGTAAAATTCGAATACTTTACAATATTTAATTTTTGTTATTCTACTGAGGGGCCATATGGCACAATATCTTTTGAACGCCCATTGTTGCTCAGGTGAGCGATGTGGCCCCATGGGCCTCTTGTTATTAATAAAGCCAAAAAACTTACTTTATTGACTGACCCATGAGCTATGCTTACGCATAGCTCATGGGTCAGTCAATAAAGTAAGTTTTTAGCTCATGGGTCAGTCAATAAAGTAAGTTTTTTGGCTTTATTGATAAAAATTCGAACTCCTGTGCATAAAGGTAGCTAATTTAATAACCTACTTCAGGTAGGTAAATAAAGCTATGTATGTAATTTTAGCTACATAGCTTAATCTAGTGATTGTATTGGACCTGATATCGAATGATTTCTTTTTTATAGGTGGATAGCAATGGAACAGCCTTCACATTGTCTACAGGGGATGGGCAAGATGTCAAAGTAATCATGCAGGAACCCGTTAGTATACTTCTTGTAATAGCATTAGCAGCCAGGCAGAATATTTTCAGTATTTAAAAGTACATCTAATTGTATTATGACTGTAGTCTGTCCAAAGATATTTATGTTGCACATTTGGATGATTTTTAAGAAAAATACACAATTTACACATACCTGTGAAAGAAGTGCAATTGAAATTGATGAAAGGGAAAATTTCCAAGATAACTTCATTCACACATTATCATTTTACCCCAGTAAAAATTCCCAGAAAAGGAAACAGATTTGCTACGGAGATTTATAATGGGAAATGTTGATATCTTTTCTCCATTCGGAAGTCACTTGGAATACCTCACACAATTTTTCAGCGTTATCATCCGGATACCTTCATCTCTTTCACAATGAAAAATCACAGTAAACTTTTTATCTTTAGCCATGTATTGAAATCTGACATGCTAGAGGGGACGTTTCAAAGGGGAAATCTTGGGATTTTTACATACTATTAAATAAACATCATCTGAACCAAGAGGTATTTATAAATATTGAATAATTTAAGAAAATATGCTGCAAAAATATCTTGGGACAGACTACGAATAAAGAAATCTTCCTCAAATCAATTAAAATTCATGATTATAAAAATAAGATTTTTTTGCCCAATTTCGTAACATTATCTAGATACATGTAGCTGTCAATTTCTTGAGAATAACCTTCTTGCAACATGTGAGAAACTAATCACTTTGTAAGTTATAGAAAGTAAATTATATGAAAGCTTGATAGAAATAACCAAAATTTATTTCTTTAAATGAAATTTAAATGAAAATTCAGAGTTAATGGTAAAAAAAGGGAAATGCTGAAATATCTATATAATCTAATGTTGGTCCTGCAACAATAATTCAACCACCTAATGACCCTATCAAAACAGTGGAAGTAGTTATGTAAAAAATTGACAAAAATGAATATTGAATATGAGAATTATTTAAATCAATTCACACATTTAAAACCTTTTGTAGCTTGGAGAATATGTATCCGGATTAACTGAAGTCCATGGAAATGTAGATGCACAGAATAACATCAATTGTCAGAGCTATATTGCATTTCCTAAGGAGATCAGTGATACTTTTGGTAAGATTTTTTTATTTAAAGGGTACCTGCAGTGCCGGTCATTTTTTGATATTATGGAGATCTATGTGAAAAAACATCATCCTGAAAATTTTACTGCGATCGCATTAGTACTTTTCGAGATATTTGGGGAAAACCCAATTTCACACCTGAACGGTTTTTGAATCAAGCCGATTTGGCGCGAGATGAACTGTGACGTCATGGGGTCAACGCCGCTACATGAGAAACAAGAAAATCGTATGAAAACTGTTCGTTTTCTTGCATTGTTTTATCGATATATTAACAGTTGTTTCTGTATTTTTATTTCCTTTTCAACCCAGGATGACTAAATAAAATGTTGTTTGAATTTAATCTCGTATTTTACTATACAAAAATGCCGAATTCGGAAAATTGTTTGATTGATGAATTAAGTCAAATTTGTAACACACTTTCCTTATAAATTCAGTCTATGCAGCAAAATGACAATCAATCAAAGCACTATTGTTATAAGAAACATATTTTCGTATTTTTCTGGGATGATTTTTCCATGACATTATTAATAATATTGATAATAGTACCTATTTTGTAAAAGGTATTATAACGCGGGGTCTATTCCTCGTATGAGACATAAAATTACCACTATGTCGCCCGATTATTCATTTATAATAATTTCAAACCAATAACAATCAAAACAGCATGCATATAAAATAAACACAGGATTAATTATAAACGGATCAGGGCGAAAGTCCATGCAAGATGGCGGCATGATGAAGTCTGTCTTGTATTCTTTAAAAATACGATAGTGGAATTTTATTTTAGACTTATTTACATCATTTGTCATAATTTTTTTTTAAGATTTAATAATGATTTGGCGTCAGTATAACAACTTAATTAAGCTATTTGGAATATTTAACTGCTGGCCATAGAGCTCGAAAGAAAGTTGCACTTTATTAATATTAGATAAGAAATTGAGACTAAATTAATGATCAACGTAAATACTTCCGAAATAATTACTAAATTACATTTTAAAAAAGATTAAAACGGCTGAATGGTAAATTTTGTCATTTTAAATGCGAGTAAATAAATAACAATGAAGGCATTTATTTTGAACGTTAGCAGGTTAGTGGTTACGTTTTGATAGTCTGATTGACAGACTATACAGATGTATTAGCTTATGAACGCCTGATTTTACACAGTCTAATTTATTTTTCTGTTTTGAGTAGCTTATTATACACAACTCAATTTACCAGTCTAGAGGTGTGAACCCCCCCCCCCTTTTGTTCACTGTACCATGTGTATACATACCCCAGATATACACGTGTCTGGAGCAGTAGCTCCGTTAGTTTACCTTTTACCTGTGTCATTGTCTCGGATCATTCGCGTGTGAAGTGATATTATGTAATCAAAAACCGAATAATGAACATATTCTGCCCATGCAAGTGTTTTAAGATATCGTAATCATCGGTAAAGAGGTGAGGAGGATAGAAAATTTAAAAATCCTTTAAACATAATTCTGACTGTAACAAATAAATACGAATACAAATTTCTAAATCTACAATACTTAAAATAACTACATACGTCAAAACACCGGACCTATATCAATCATTTTGGCTATAAAATCGAATTTATTTTGTATAGCTTTGTATGGAAATTTTCCTCCTGTTGACCTCGTGACGTCACTTCCACTGAAGCCTCGTTATCGCCTAATTCTATTTTCTCTTGATTGGATTTCTCAAAGCAGGTTAAAATAGCCACTTTGAAGCGGCATAACTCCGTTATTTTTGCATCTATTTCGATGCGGTTTTTTGCATTAAATTCTGGTAAATAAATTCTATAACATAAGTTTCACATGGGTTTGGCTGCAGGGACCCTTTAAGGGGCATGGTCTTTACTAGCTAATAACTTGACCACTGACTATCAAATTTTGGTTGAGCATTAGAAAAAATTTGGTGCAGTGTTGTAAACATTAGAAATGGAATAATAAATTTATTTTTTCTGGCTCAAATAATGGCCATGCCCATTCAAGGTTGGAGTTTTAAGTAAAAAACAGTGGCAAAAATACATGTACTTACCATGGTGACAGTTTTCTCTTGCTTTCAAATTGCACTTATACATCATTTAATTTGTATATGTATTTTATACATATAATTTTAATTTGCACATAGACATTTTTCACTTACTGTTCATAAGTCAAGAGCAATTTTATTCACCATAGCAACAGAGATGACACTAAATCTCGTGCAAAACTTAAGCTGTTTTTAAGTGTATTGCATCGGCATGCCTATTTATATTGTATCATTAACTAACTATTCATTGAGAGTGAAAATAAAATTTAAAAAATCAGATTGTGTGTTTGTTTGTAGATTTAGGTCTCTACAATGATGCTGTTGAGCTGACTTCACGGTTCAGCGAATTTTACAAAGTTGGCGTGACTGAGCAATGAAGAACCATGCTATAAATTCCTGTAAATGAAGAGAGGACAACACCATTATGCAAATAAACTATGGAGTAGAATTGACCATATATTGGGAGCAGTGCACATTTATAAAATTCTATCACATACTTATTTGCAAAAGGAGTACACTGTACGTATGTTAATGTGTCAACATTTGATATCTGTGGTATTTCACATATATTAAACAAATTGATGTACAGTATGATTCTCAGTATTACAGTGAAACTGGATTTCTTTTTTGAAAGAATCCGAGTTTTAAGATCAACACAACACTGGGAGTTTGTGTGAAATCATGAGCCATCTGCATGCCGTAAATAAAATTTCGGTATTTCCTGTACATCCATTTGAATAAAATTTATTATACTAGGGTTTTGATTTAACAACGTTTTGTATTTTGATTTAAGTCATTTATACTGCAGTGTTAATGATTCAGGAGCTTTAACGGAATTCAGAAATAAACTATAATTGTTGTTTTACTTATCTCTAATAAATTTTAATGCTTAGGCAGTTTATTATCTCAAAACCTGTTTATTTGACTATTTATGATAATAGGAATGTGACCAATTTTCATCTTTGATTAAGATTAAAACATCTTTAAGAAATACAATTCGCTCTCGGGGTTTTTCTGTTTAAAAACTGTAACAATGTTGCTTCCTAAATCATTCAGTGATCTAATATTTAATTTTTACCATAAGATTGCTTGTACATATAGGTAAAGGATGTGGAGTTACGTCTAATTGTGTTTCTGTGTTAAGATAATGGCAGATTGACGTGCCTTTTGAAGGACCCCGATTTTTCTCCCCTTGGCCCTCTCAACCCCTTCTACCCATAGAGTGCTTGCTGAAAAGATGATGTTAGCATGTATCATTTTTGGAAAGAAAAGGGATCAGACTTGCCAGAAATATTGACATGCAAAAAACCCCGCCCCTTTCACCGATCTTCAAAACCCTATCCGTTTGTATGTGTGTGTATGGGGGGGGGGGTGTACTTGAAACTCCCATTACAATGTTAATTTTCCCTATAATTTTTACATATTCTAAAATAATTTAATTCTGGTTGTAACGCGATTTCTGATTGGCTAAAAAATTGTTTTATATCGTATAAAGAATGTTGCCTACGTCACAGTTAAACTAACGTCAAAAACGTATCAATCCGCCGAACGTTACGTTTGAATTTTGTACAACTTTGCACGGGTCCAGCACCACGCTCCAGTTCCGAGCAACTGCCATAAACTACGGTACCATAGGATTTGTTGCTTAATGTATACCTATCCAAATAATCACCAATTAATGGGGGTCAATCACCTTCTTTTTGAGTGACATTTCGTGTTCTGAACCCACCTCACTTTTCAAGCACAAAACCGAAAGTGAAAATTTTGGCCACAGTTTCGCATCTTCATTCCATATCTGATGAAAAGCGCTACCAGTATTAAAGTGTCATATATCAATGAAATGGACATTAGCTCCTTTATCCACAAAATGAATGCAATAAATATTCTAGCAATTTATACCCCTCAAATAACCAGCCAAATCTGGGGTTCTCCCTTTATTTCACAATTTTGACCGGGTCTTTCGTTCCAAACTATCCCCTGCCACCAAAGCCTTTTCAACCCATTTTTTAACGGCTTTTGAAAAGACGTTAAAAGACCCGATGTTGACCCTGTTTTTTTTGCATGATCATGCCTTTTAAAATTCGTCTGTGTGGTTATGCTGTTATCGTACACATACGACGTTTATCACACGTGCTTATCATATCTTATGAATTTAACTCCGTCACCCACGTGCTCTATGATATGCCAGTGAATGAAGACACATAAACAATTTAGTTAAAACTCAATTTGTATCAAGGCCAAGTTATAATAAGTAAAAAAGGGTGCATCCAATTTAAATGGTATTTATATTCATCGTAATGAAAAGATCGCCAGAATAAAAAAAAATGGGCCCTTATAACAACAGTCATAATGACCTTTTCAGAATGTATGGATGTCTTTTGGTTTCTTTCCTTACATATTTCAAATATTTAATATCATTAATGAATATATTAATGATTATATTATTTATTTATTACATTTTTTATTTCACTTTATTTTGTTCATATTCATGTTTATCCAATTTCACTTTGATTCTCTTATATTCGTCATGGTTTGCTTAATTCTATGTTGCAATACTCTCTTCTTATTCGTGTAAATTCTTACTTCTATCTCTGTTACATTACTTACAAACGTAAATTAAACCACGCAAACCACAAGTTTCAACTTTTGGACCAATTGATTTTTGAAAAGGAGATTTTAAAAGACTTTTTCCATGTATTCCTAAGTAAAAATTCGAACCACCAAATTGACTCCATCCTGTCTCCGGTGATCATGATTTGAATAAACTTAAATCTACACTACCTGGGAAAGCTTCCACACAATTCTTAGTTCTTCAGGCCAAATATGGATTTTAAGAAGATTTTTGAAAAGTACCAACAAATTTATCTGAATTATCTCTCCTTGAAAGAGGGCATGACACTTCATTTTTTTTTTAAAACTTGAATCCTCTGAACCCAAACGTTACAAATTTGATTTGTAGAGTCACCACAGACAAAGATAACTAGATAACTTGCATGTTGACATAAATATGTTGCATGTTAACATAATCAACTCGCATGTAGACATAAAAATTCGCATGTCGACATAAATATGTTGCATATCCACATAATTATCTCGCATGTTGTCATAATTATGTTGCATCTTGCTTCTATGATGTCAGATACGGGCGTAAGTAAGCGATTTTACCCATTTAAAAATCAGGTTCTCTTAAAAGATTTGTAGATTGCATGTCAACATAATTATCTTGCATGTAGAAATACTATCTTGCATGTTGACATAATTTGTTTGCATGTTGACATTTTATCTTGCATGTAGGGGGCTGCAGAAATATGCCACCATACTAATGTCCAACACTTTTTTGTGTTTGTTTTGTCACACTTAAAAAATGGACACAAACCTTTCTATAAAACATATATTAAATAAACAGTGTAATGCATTAACCTAATCTAATTTTGATTTCTCAATCTTAGCTGTCCTCTACTTATACTTAAGAATTTTTACTATACTACTATAATATATGTAGTTGTTACAAAACAAATGTCAAAAAATTCATTTGAACCCCTCCCCATGGATCTATGCCAATGGATGAGTTCATTCAAGCCTCAGCCGTTGCGTGAATGGTAAAGCAGGACTTCGCGCCATAATGTCCCATTCATAGTTTTTGTGCGTCGATTAGTGGACGAGTCGAAATTGTTGGGATCATGAGAATACACCAGTGTACCCCGTGTCTATGTAGCATCGGGGGGGGGGGGGGGGTATGGTTGCCCCCTTCCCACTTTTTTTGCAGCAGACACTTTTCGTAACGTTACATAATGAAAGTATCATGGATTTACCCCCCCCCCCCCCCTTTCCACCTTTATCGGATCATTTATTAATTGAAACTGAAAATAAGGAAATCGAATTAAACTGAATTGAAGTTACAATTAGTATTTTCTTTCATGTTTTTGAGAATTCACCCCCTTTTTTAATTGATCGTCAAGATGTTTTGGATAAAGCTGCCCCAAACATACTTTCAAACATACTTTCAAAAAACAATGCGTGCTTGAATATCTTTTCCTATTTCCCATGGTTGGAAATTAAAAAAAAATGCCTTTCAGTTGATTTTGCATCTTAATACCGGTATAACAAATACAATTTAAAAATTTGACTGTTTTATCATCCGCTTTCAAGCTTACATGCAATTATTTGATATAAGTACATTTGATATAAGTACATTCCAAAAAATAATTTGAATTAAT
The DNA here is from genome assembly GCA_020458035.1 of Magallana ariakensis. NCBI lineage: Eukaryota > Metazoa > Mollusca > Bivalvia > Ostreida > Ostreidae > Magallana > Magallana ariakensis. The sequence continues at coordinate 50,904,261 of CM035815.1, read as the reverse complement.
GAAAAAATTAAATTTCAAGTGATATACATGTACTTGCACTAGACCGAAGAAGAGATTAAAATATCTTTTAAACATGTTAAATCGCCAGGTTCCGTTTATTAAATTTATGACCAGTAGCGAAAATTCAAATTAATTTCTTATCAGATAGCCTAATTGATACATGCATGCTTCCATTGAAAAATTTTGTTTACTCAGGCAAGCTTTTTAGAAAGCTATTACTTGTAAGGATCTAACAACACAGCGACATACAGCAAGATATTCAAACTAGAAGAAATCTCTCTCGTTTACAAACGTCAGTGTTTTCTGCGTTACGCCGTTGATGCCAGGAAAAAGCTAAAAATGACTAATTTAGCGAGCTGCTAATAAAAAAGGAAATATTGAATTAAACTGAAATTTGAATACTAGTAATTGAAAAATGACAACAACTATCAACAATCTAAAAAATCCATAAAGCGAAATAAGAATTTTAGGCAAAGCAACACGGATCCCTAAAAAGATAGAGCTGGGATCAGGTGCCTAGGAGGAATGAACTCAATTGATTGCATTTCCCTTTCTGGGATATATCAGACCTCAAACAGAAAATAAAGCTGTAAAAAGAAGAACAGTATTATTCTTTGTTAGACTATTTTGCATAGCGAAAGTTTCTATTTTGAAGTTTTACGATTTCGGTTTACTTTTGCAGTTGTGTACTAATATCAACATAGACGATTTGCATTCATTCAATCAGGATCATTGCTTAAGCATGAAATGAATTTAGATCAAATAAGAATTTAAGAAAGAAACAGCAAAAACTATCCTTTCAGTCAAATTTTATAAAGTCTTGCATACTTTAAGAATAATGAATAGTGAATTCAAAAGTAATAGTAGTTCCTCAATTTGAAACGTGAATCAAAACAAGTAAAACTGCTTTGAGTATATACAGTTTCCCATACAGGTTGTTTAAAACTACACGTAAGAAATTAGGAACTGGGGATACATGATACCATTAACATTAATTTGGATCGTAGTTGATTGTAGTTTAATAATGAGCCACAAAAAGCTAAATTAAATTAAATGTTAAAAGCTGAATGGGGTTGTATTTATTTGAAAGACATAAAGTGCCAGTTTTTAGTAGATATTTGATAAGTTATTCAGAAGGAAAGCAGATATCTCAATGCGCATGTCCAAAGAACAGGAAATGCGCAGTGATTTGGCAGATTATCAAGTAATATATACATTTTCAATTGTCTTTGTCTGTGATAACATTACGAATCAATTTTGAACCCTAAAACCCAATAACTTCATAAAACATGAGCGACACAAAATGGGCGTGTCTTATAGCATAACCGAAAAACGGTATTGGCTGCGCCGCGTAGTAATACATAACGTGCTACATAAAAAAATAGTGGTTTTAAAATAATGTTGTTTTAAAGTGTACAAATTGGAAATAATATAAATATAAGTAATAAGGAATCATTCTTTGAATATTATGAGGTGATAATTTCGGTCGGGGCGTGGTCAAATCCAATAAAGCCCGAAGGGCTTTATGATAGAGTTGACCACCCTCCGACCGAAATTATCACCTCATAATACTCAAAGATTGATTCCTTAATTCACGCCTTTTTGTCAGAGCCAGTCGCTTATCGGAAAAGCCCGAAAAGTTACGATTGCCAACACGTTTGTGATATTGGCAAATTTGATTTTATTTTCTGAACAAAAACAAAGCATTAATTGAATGCTTATTAACATGATTATGATCAAGTAACAAACATATCTAGTATTTATTTGTAAAATTTGAGATGCGTTGTCTATCTTCCAATCAAGCAATAAACATGTCGGCTTTCGTGATCTCATTTTATATTACCAACAAACTCAGCTCTTGATAATTAAAACAGAAATGTAAAACATAAATCATAAAATATTGATATTTGCAGACTCAAGATAGCTACATTAAAATATGCTGATGCAAGATGCTAAAATTCGCAAATTGAATATAAATTTACATGTCCATAATTTTGTCATACTTCAACGTCTGACTAACTATTTCAAAGTCTTTCCCTCGTCGTTCACGTGAACCAAGACGCTGAAATCGTTTTGTTACAAATTCAGAAAATCTTGTGATTTTCTCCATATTTCCAATTGATTGCTTAAACCAGGATATCACAATCAGAACTATACAGGCTGTTTGTCCGCCTTTTTACGTGAAACACGTGACTGTACATGTATTTAAATGACTCTGATTGGTCAACGTTATAAGAAATTGTTCCTCTTATTTCATCCTCTGAACTACATGTGAATGTTCGTTTTATAAACCCCTTAAAAACTCTGCTGAATGTGTTCCACATATGGTTACAACTGTACAAACCTATTACGTTGAAGCATATTTGGAACGTGAATTATTTGATATTCATTTATTTAACAACTTTACAGAGGGACGTAAAATACAGAAATTGTAGCTAAAATGTAGATCAATATCAGATGTATATATCAAATATGTTTGATAATAATTATCATAATTACAATAGAACCATTTTAACAAGACATTGGACTTTCGGTAGGATATAACTATCCTTTTCTTGCGTCAAAACACGTTAAAGTGACGCTGGTTTCAAGTGGAATACACTTAGATTGCGTAGTCTTAGCTCAAAATTTAAACAAATCTTGTTGATTTCAAAGCCATGACTGAGTGGCCAGCAGTGAAATGGACAGGCCTACGTCACATTGCTGTTTGACACAACTAGGCAAAGTCCACGCTCTTGTTAAAATGGTTCTAAAAATTAGCATCCATTCTAGAAAAGTCGAATGCTGTACTTTGTCAGTTAAGTTAGTGGTTTCTTCAACATTTGATACTGTATTCTAGGGTCAGTTCTGGACAAAGTTGATTAAATAGAGCAGTATCCTTGGACGAGCATGCGGCTGAAAGTGAAATATCATGTTAAAAATGATGGGCATCAAGATACCATACAAACATGTGTAAGCTATTTGTAAGCTTTCTAAACAGATTCACGTAAAAAATTATTGCATTACTAAGTGATTGTCAGTCTTATTTGCTCTAAAAGCATAGTTTACTTATTCGATAAACATTTTACCAGAAATATGAATTGTATAATTATGTTAAACAGACTTATTTTCTGTTGAAGTAGATCGAAATTATCTAAATAATGTCATCAAAGCTAATTAAAAATTCATTTTATTTTGTAGTACAATCGCAGTAGTATTTTAAGTGGTATTAAAATGGTTAGGCCTACCTGAGGTGCTACAAACATTAAGCAGTGGTAATGCTACAAGAACTATGTATAAATGTATTTCAATGTCAAATATTAAGTTCCAAGCTAATCGCACAATTCAAAATTCTTTGTTTTGTAAACAAAGTATCGTTACTGTATGTGTTGTATTAGTTTACATTTCAATCAAATCTTGCTTTCTATGATTGCTTATATTAAATTGTTCATAAACATATTGAATCAGGTTTTTTGTTTGCCATAACTTATATATTTGGTTTTAGATAGTATAATTTCTTCACAGTACACTATTTGTAAACAAAAACAAGACTTGAGCTTTGTTTACATAAGAGTAAATTCTAACCTCCATATCTCACTTGTAACTTGATTTCTAACATTCACATGTTGATCAATCATTTGATTTGCCTAATTTAATTAATCTATACATTAAAAATGATTTTTTTTAAAAATTACAAATAGTGAATCGGTCCCTTTAAGGAGGTAGATGAGAAAAATAAACCAGAAGGAAGCACATTTCTGTTTGTAAATTACCAAGGCATACACTTTTTACATTCTCTTTTATGTTAGTTTTTTATTTCCTCTCCTACAGAGTTTGAGTTTATTTTAACGTCATAAATGCTCATTGAAGATTCCCCTATGGAACAACGGTAAAATCTATAATTTTATCAAAAATCCAAAATATTTTTATCAGAAATATGCTTAATGCGTTTAATTTTTATAAATTGTATGACCGATTTTCTTTTAAGTTAAAATTAACGCGAATGTGCACAGCATACGCAATTAAAACTAAAACCGGCTACCATAAGATTCGAAATACCTGAGCATATACTAGTACGTTCTCGCGCGTATACGTATTTCGAAATTTTAATTGCCCTTTGAGCATTAGTATGCTTTCCAACATTCTAGTTTTAAAAAATGCCCCATTTCTCCCCATTCCTCATTTCTTTTCTCTATGTGTTACACCATGTTAGATGGATAACAGCAATTCCATTTATCATACATGAAGACAATATAAAATAACCAGCAAAGGGGGGGGGGATTCGTTCTTTCGCAATTTTACCTTGTCGTTTAAATACGAGAGGTGTTCAATAAATAATGTCACTTATTAGATTACATAATATACATAGTTCAATTGATCATTGAATTTATTTCCACGCATGATTTGGTTCATGTTCTATTTATGACCGTTTATCTGACCACGTATCATAATCGAATACCTCTTTGAGAAGTTGATATATAACTCCTACTCGAGACACAGTATGAAAAGATGACTGGTAACTCATCATCCAATAAGGCTGAAATTATAGGCTACATAAAAAGTTCCTATTTTGAAGTTTTAGGTTTTTGGTTTACTCTTGCAGTTTTTGTATTATTTTCAACATAGTTGATTTGCATTCATACAATCAGGATCTTTGATTTAGCATAAAATAAAATTTAAATAAATTAAGAAACAACAAAAAATATTCTTTCAGCCTTTTATAGTCTTGCATACTTTATGACTATTACGTAAATGTATTTAACAAAAACTTTTTGATACTCAAAAGCATTAAATGAAGTAAAAACTGAACACATTTGGTGGTAGAAGCAAACGTCTTTACATGGCCGTATCTTGACAGACTGGTAGTCCACGACTACCAATATTGATGCATAGAGCTCTCTCATTCTGTTCTGCAAAGTATACAATCAATGGTAAGAGAGATACTTTGTCCTCCTTCAAAATACTCCCAAAATAATCCATTCTCCAATCCTTAAAAACAAGTAAAAAATGAAATGTAACACATGCTAAAGAACTAATTTTTTAAGCGTGTGTAAGAGTTAAATTTTAAATCATTTGTAATATTAATTGAATTTAAATTTATGTAGAATAAATATGAAATCTTTTTATTGACAGAAAATAATTACGATTCTGTTTGAGATTGGAAAATCGTTTAAACTTTCCAGGCGTTTGTTGTTTGCTTCTATCACATTATTGAGTAAACCCTGGAAAATAAAAAAAAATATATAAAAACACCCCAAAACCAACAATATTTGTAATAACAACGTGTAGTTGTTCTCAAAACTGCCGTTTAACTAAATTTTACTGTTTATAGATTAGTAGGAGCGTGATAAAGATTTCAACCGAAAATGTTCAAAAATAATATGTTACAATTCATTTTTATGTTTACAATGTCTAAGATCAGTTCTATGTAAGAATCAAAATTCGCTGGCCACGGATTTTCTTCATACTTAAAAATCTAATAGACTTTGATGAGAAAAAAAAGCCTAACACCATTTATTTGTTGATATGTGGTCCTGTTGCCATGGAAACAGGGGGTAAATATGTAAACATGGCATTTTAATGCTTATTTGAGAACATATTGTGAGTAATGTGCACAACTTGAGGTTTCAGAGGTAGAATATATTATTAGAAATAGTTGTCATTTTTCAAAAGAAAAAAAAAACATTTATGGAGAAACGCATATTTTTAGAGCGTTTTCATGGTTACTTAGCGGAAATTTAAAAACATGTTTTCTTCATTTAATTTGAATATAAAGTGCAAATCTTGGATTTTTTGGTAAACGCTATAATGATTTTAGAATAAAGAATTCAAAAATGAAAATGGAGAACCGTTGCTATCGTAACAAGCTAAAAAACAAGGTAAATTACAATATTTTCAGGCATTTTTGAATGGATATTATTCACATATTATGAATAAAAATATATACAAGAGGCCAAATGGCCTTAACGGTCACCTGAGTAGCATAACCCATACACAAACTTGTCAAGGAGTCTCATATATGCATATTTAGTTAAGTTTATTCTGGAATAGAAAAATTTTTAATTTGTAATGACGACCACCTCCCTGCCTGAAATCTTTCAAAAAGGACTATTAAACCTATAATTTTAGCGAAAAACTTAAAAGATCATAAAAGAGTGCATGACCTGATATTGAAAAGGTGCAAGACTCTGATAGAAAATAATTTAATAATAATAACAAGGTGGCTATTATTAATGTTTTATCTAAAACAACCTCCCATCCCCCATTCCCCCGGGGCAGACAGAAACTCTCCCTATGGGCATTTAAACAAACGAAAAAAAACCCAGCTTTATCGATAAAAGCCATCATGAGTTACTCACTTCTCCTGTTCCAGTTTTTGATTATTCAACATTCGTTGAGAATCACCATCTGGCATATATACCAAAATTATTTTACCTTTATATATCAGTGATTTTAGTTAGCCAATTATTACTTTACTATTAACATAAACAAGGAACAAGAATATATATGGTTTAGGGGTGGGGATTTTAACCGTTTTCAAGATATTCAGGCACTACCTGTTTGAGAGGGGTCAGGACCACCCCAAGGGCCCATGACCTACATACCATATGATGCCCCTTGACACAAGGAACAAGAATATATATAGTTTAGGGGTGGGGAATTCAACCGTTTTCAAGTTATTTGTGCACTTCCTGTTTGAGGGGGGTCAGGACCATCCCTGGGGCCCATGACCTACATACCATATGATGCCCCTTGACACAAGGAACAAGAATATATATGGTTTAGGGGTGGGGATATCAACCGTTTTCAAGATATTTGGGCACTACCTGTTTGAGGGGGGTCAGGACCATCCCTGGGGCCCATGACCTACATACCATATGAAGCCCATTGACACAAGGAACAAGAATATATATGGTTTAGGGGTGGGGATATCAACCGTTTTCAAGATATTTGTGCACTACCTGTTTGAGGGGGGTCAGGACCATCCCCAGGGCCCATGACCTACATACCATATGATGCCCCTTGACACATGGAACAAGAATATATATGGTTTAGGGGTGGGGTTCTTAACCGTTTTCAAGATATTTGGGCTCTTCCTGTTTGAGGGGGGTCAGGAACCACCCCTGAGGCCCATGACCCACATACCATTTGATGGCCCTTAACACAAGGAACAAGAATATATATGGTTTAGGGGTGGGGATTTTAACCGTTTTCAAAATATTTGGGCCCTTCCTCGACCTGTGGCATATTGACCCCACCCTAGTGCCTAAACACCTGTCCCAGGGGTCATAAATTTCACAATTTTGGTAGAGGGCTTCATGGACATCATATCCATGCATTTAGTTTTAAACAAATATCTATGGGAGTAGAGAAGAAGATTTTCTAAGATTTAATACATTTTTACTATATGGCCATTTTGGCCCCACCCTAGAGCCTGAACCCCTGACCCAGAGACCATAAATTTCACAATTTTGGTAGAGGGCTTCATGGACATCATAACCATGCATTTAGTTTTTAACAAATATCTATGGGAGTATAGAAGAAGATTTTCTTAGATTTAATACATTTTTACTATATGACCATATTGGCCCCACCCTAGAGCCTGAACCCCTGACCCACGGGCCATGAATTTCACAATTTTGGTAGAGGGCTTCATGGACATCATATCCATGCATTTAGTTTTTAACAAATATCTATGGGAGTAGAGAAGAAGATTTTCTAAGATTTAATACATTTTTACTATATGGCCATATTGGCCCCACCCTAGAGCCTGAACCCCTGACCCAGGGGCCATGAATTTCACAATTTTGGTAGAGAGCTTCATGGACATCATAACTATGTATTTAGTTTTTAACAAATATCTATGGGAGTAGAGAAGAAGATTTTCTAAGATTTAATACATTTTTACTATATGGCCATATTGGCCCCACCCTAGAGCCTGAACCCCTGACCCAGGGGCCATGAATTTCACAATTTTGGTAGAGGGCTTCATGGACATCATAACCTTGCAATCAGTTTTTTCCTCACATGTGTGGGAGTAGAGAAGAAGATTTTTGAAAATTTGGCTGTTTTTTGCATATTTGGCCCCACCTGTGGCACCCTGGTGGTGGTAGAGCCACCAATTTCACAATTTACATTCCTCTTACCATAAAGATGCTTCACACCAAAAATGGGAACAATTGGCCTTGTAGGTTTTAAGAAGAAGTTAAAAATGTAAATTGTTAACGCACGACGCACGACGCACGACGCACGACGACGGACGAAAACAGATAGCAATAGGTCACCTGAGTTTACTCAGGTGACCTAAAAATCAATGATGTTCTTAACTTTCATGACTCTTGAAAAAAATCGGATATTAACTAAAAATAACTGCCGTTGCTATGGACTTTTCAAAACATAAGAATTTCTATGTGATTTTCTGCGCAACTTAAATTTCCATAGCAACAACACTTCTCTGTTCCATAACAAAGCTTTTTGTGGTATATAATAAAAAGATAGATATCTTTATATAAGTTCCAACTGAAACAATTGCTAAAAATTTCTTAAATCAGGAATTAAAGCAGATCAAAATCATCTTTAATTTCTCAGTTTTTCCTATTTTTTTGCCTTGTTACTATAGCAACGGATGTTAATTTTCATAATACAATATATATTGCATTAAAAAGATAGAGCTGGGATCAGGTGCCTAGGAGGAATGAACTAAATTGATTGCATTCCCCTTTATGGATATATCAGACCTCATACAGAAAATAAAGCTGTAAAAAGAAGAACAGTATTAATCTTTGTTAGACTATTTTGCATAGCGAAAGTTTCTATTTTGAAGTTTTAGGAATTTGGTTTACTTTTGCAGTTGTGTACTAATATCAACATAGACGATTTGCATTCATTCAATCAGGATCATTGCTTAAGCATGAAATGAATTTAGATCAAATAAGAATTTAAGAAAGAAACAGCAAAATCTACAATATATATTGCATTGACATTGTTAAGTATGTAATAATTTAAAAGTTTCCCAGTTCGGCTTATAAAAAATAAAAAAAACTGATTGCAAAAATTTGTAACGGTTTCCATGGTTACATTTTAAAAGTATTGAATTCTCAATCAATTTTCTTATATAATATATGATATGAAAATAGGACAACGGCTATTTTATGTCTTTATATAAAAGACATATGTTTTAATTAGCGGGCAAAACCTTCTAATAGGTCTTCAAAGTAGGTAAGTTTTGCTATTTTTCCATCTTTAACCTCGGTTACCATGGCAACGGTTACCCCTAGCAACCAACTTTGAGTGTCATTTTGCGTTTTACATCTAGGTGTGTCCATGTATGAAATAAAAGAAGTATTGGTGACTATGCGTGGCCATACTCTTTTATAAATCTTTGATTCTTACATAGAATATATTTTAAATCTTTATCTAAACATAGAAAGGGCATGATCCTTGTTTGAATGGCAAATTTGTATCCTTTGTAACACAATAACTGACATTTAAATTTGGGTTGTCTTATGAAAATGTCTTCGTTTAAAAATGTCACCATTTTAAATGGAAATATAAATATGAAACATTTACAATCTCACTGATACCATGTCCTCTTTCGGTTTGTGATGCCTATATACATTCTAAAATATAATGTCAATTCAGTATACCAATACAAAGGTAAAGCATTTGTATAAGGAATACCTTATTAAGTATATGTAGTTGAAATTGAGAGTTTAACCATTGTTTATGATGGATAAATGTTCGTGGATTTTGTGTTTTGTGTATTTACTGATGAATTTGCATTACCAGTAACACTTATCAATTGTTTGCAATAATCATATTTCTTTACAAGATATTACTGCACCAACGGTTTTTTTTAAATAGACAAATGTAAAAAAAATATGGGGTATTTCTAAATAATGTCCTTTCTGATATACATGACTATTTTATGTTGTATAGTTATTTGTTTAAATAAATAATATCAGAAAGTACAATAGAATCATAGTGCGAATTTATTCCACAGTGACTATGGTGGTTAAATACAAATATGTAACATCAGTATTTCATTATATCTCTTTATATCTTATTTTTATAAAGGTACGGTGAAAAATCTTACATCATAGTTATACAAAACGAATTGAAAGTAATACTGAAAACGGACACTTTAACTTACTGCATGGGTTTTTAAAAGTTTAAATGTACATAGGTATTAAATACATACCTTCTGATACCGAGACGTGTACGTTCATGTTCTAAACTTTGAATAGTTTTGTCACGATCAAATGGTGTTTTTGTTGGGACAAGTCTCATATGAAGCAATGTTTTAGTGACGGGTGTTCAAAATAGTTAAAAAGAGCAGCGCATAGTAATAAATTTATATTTCATAAAAAAACGGATTACACAATGGAAGGATTTCTCTGTATATATAAAGAAAAGTAAGTAAATATCGCCGGAAAAGGGTATGTCATTATCGAATGTACAAATATCGATATCAGTCTATTTATATTTAGACTGCTAAACAAAACTAGTAAATTCAAATAAAATGTAGTTCCTCATTTTGGAAACGTGTATTCAAAACAAGTAAAACTGCTCAGAGTATATACAGTTTCCCATTCAGGATACTTGAAACTACACGTAAGAAATTAGGAATTAAGGTTAAGGATACATGATTCCATTAACGTTAATTTGGATCGAAGTTAAATGAAGTTTAGTTTTGAGTCACAAAAAGCTTAACTAAATTGAATGTTAAAAGCTGAATGGGGTGTATCTATTTGAAAGTCATACAGCGCTCGTTTTAGTATATATTTTGATAAGTTGTTCAGAAAGAAAACAAATATATCAATACGCATGTGCAAAGAAAAGGAAATGCGCATTAAATTGGCAGATAATCAAATTTTTATGCCTTTTGCCAAACTAGTCGCTTGTCGGAAAAGCCCGAGAAGTTACGATTGCCAACATGTTTGTGATATTGTCAAATTTGATTTTATTTTCTGAACAAAAACAAAACATTAATTGAATGTTTATTATGCTTATGGTCAAATAACAGAAAATAATTAGTATTTATTTGTAAAATTTGAGATGCTTTGTATATCTTCCAAACAAGCAATAAACATGGCGGCTCTCGTGTTCTCATTTTATATTATCAACAAACTCAGCTCTTGAAAATCAAAACAGAAATGTAAAACCTAAATCATAAAATATTGATATAGATGCTAATCAAGATAGCTACATTAGGATATGCTGATGCAAAATGCTACAATTTGCAAAATGTATATAACTTTACATGTCCATTATTTTGTCATGCATTAACATTTGACTTACTATTTCCAAGTCTTTCCCTCGTCGTTTACGTGAACCAAGACGCTTAAATAGTTTTGTTAAAAATTCAATAAATCTTGTGATTTTCTCCATATTTCCAATTGGACTACAATGCCTGATCAATGGTGTCAACACTACGCCGGGTGTTATCCCGCCTTTTTACATAAAACACGTGACCTATATAAATGACTCAGATTGGTCAGTGCTATAAGAAAATGTTCTCCTTTCTCTGAACTTCCCCTTAAAAACACTGCTGAATGTGTTTCACATATGGTTACAAACCTAATAGGTTGAAGCATTTTTGGAACGTAGATTCTTTGATATTCATTTATTTAAAAACTTTGCAGAGGGACGTAAAATACAGAGAATGTAACTAAAATGCATATGTAACTAAAATAGCAGATGTATCTGACATATTTATAAAAAAAATCTCAAATATGCTTTAATACATCATCATTACAATAGAACCATTTAAACAAGACCTCTCGGTAGGATGTAGCTATTTGTTTGCGTCAAAACACGTTAAAATGACGCTGGTTTCAAGTGAAATATACTAATATTGCGTAGTCTTAGCTCAAAAGTCGGACAAATCTTGTTGATTTCAAAGTCATGGCTGAGTGGCCAGCAGTAAAAAAGACAGGCCTAAGTCACATTGATGTTTGACACAACTAGCCAAAGTCCAAGCTTATGTCAAAATAGTTCTAAAAAGTTTAGCATCCATAATAGAAAAGTAGAATGCTGTACTTTGTCAGTTTATGTAGTGGTTTTCTTCAACATTTGATACTGTATTCTAGGGTCAATTCTTGACATAGTGGGTTAAACAGAGCGGTATCCTTGAACGAGCATGCGGCTGAAAGTGAAATATTATGTTAAAAATGATGGGCATCAAGATACCATACAAACATGTGTAAGCTATGTGTAAGCTTTTTAAACAATTAAATTCACATAATAAAATAATTGCATTACTTTAAGTGTTTCTCAATTTCTCCAAAAGCATAGTTTATTTGTTCGATAAATATTTTTGCCAGAAATATGTAAAGTATTTGTTAAACAGACTTATTTTCTGTTGAAGTGGATTAAAATTATCTAAGTAATGTCATCATAGCTAATAAATTCAATTTTATTTTGTAGTACCATCGCAATAGTAATTTATCTGTGTTATTAAAATGATTAGGCCTACCTGAGGTGCTACCATCATTAAGCAGTTTTGATGCTACAAGAACTATATATGATGAAAATCAAAGGTATGTAAGTGAATAATGGTAAAAATAATAAGGTTTGCACTACAAGCTTTCTAAGTTATCGTTGTCAAGTTCAGGACTAGTGTGCTAAATTTACAAAATCAACAATTCAGACTCAAAAGATATTTTTGTCAAGATTTAAAATAAATCACAATTTAGTACAAATTTTGTAGTTGTTTGGTCTTCCTGATATAAACAGAACGTTAACTTTAACTTATGTTTCATAATTTGTATCTGAACTTTCTCATCTTATGAACCAACATCAACCAAATTTAAAGGTAGTTTTCTCTGCTTTCCTGTAAAGGTGATTTCCTAATGCTAGATGTTTCTCAGAGTTAGCATACCTCACATTCTGTTTCTGGCAATAGGGATCTGGGCATGCATAAAAATCATTATTCAGGTGCCCCTGGTCCTGATACTGGATTTGTTTTTTCTTTAATTCATTTTTAATGTTTGGGTTTGTCATTCTAACACATAATTGTCCCCCATGAACAGCATGAGATGGAAACACATATAAAACAATAAAATACATGTGGAAGTTTTAATTATAATAGCGAATACATTGGTAATTCATGCCACAGAGACTATTTAGCAAATGCATATGTAATTTATACAACGGAGACAAACTAGTTTGCATGTCGTCTTTATGTTATTGAATTGAACTTTATATTAGTAATGATTATCAATTTTTATAACGAACATTTACCTCAACACTATTCATTTCTCAAAGATTATAAGATGCTGATCCTTCAAAGTTTTTGTCTTAAAAAGACGTCCGCAACCAATCTGATATGCCCTTTTTGAAGTTACTAAATCTACTTCAAATCTGAAATTGTTCAAAAGGATTATCTGAGGAGTTTTGGATTTTATCCTGCCTCTTCTGCATTGTCAATTGAGATAACACATGTCTTGTACTTTTTAATCAATTGTTACTTTCTAAGGCTCTCATCAAGTCCGAGTCAGAAAGAATATCATTTCCCTCATTCAGAAATCTAGCTAAATACATTTGACATGAACCAGTTTTGGGGTCAATCTAATAGGCAACTGACTGGTATTCTGACTAATGAAGGAGATAAGTGGTGTACTGTGATAGTAACCAGCATTGTCTGTCTTCATGCAGATCTCTTTTAGGTTTTGAAACTGCATTGATAAAGTCAAAAGAAGGTGTCTAATAATATGAGCATAACAAAACCAACATTGAGTACCATTCTCAAAAATATGGATGTAGATGTTCAAGTTAAAATGGTCTGACGAGATGCTAGCTGTCCGTTTAAGGTCACTCTTCTTGGTAATTAAATATGAAATGTGCCAGCTAATGCCCTTTTTTCAAAGAGTTCTGACTGTGTTTCCGTGTACTGAAGGGGTAGAAACTTCATGGCCCATTCTATTATTAGAAGTCCCTGATTTGATTCAAGGTGTCGTCAATGTGATGTAGGGCGTCTGATCTTGCAAAGTCTTAGTGCACGGTTCTGTGAAGATGAGTCTTTTAGCCCTTGATGGTTTTTGTTGCAAAGGTGATTCCATGCTGCAATTCCTCCATCAAATCCTCACATTGTATTTTGACTGTTTTAGTGGCTTCAGTGATGCCCTCTATAAGAACGCAATGTGAGCAAATGTCTGAATGGTCATGATCACAATTCTTTGAAAAGATGTGTCTGTCGGATCACTCAGGGAAAACATTGTACAATGATCACTGCATGAAGAACCTCTGCTGAAATGGTTTTACACATCAAATGTGCTGATTACAGATGTTGATCGTATCAATCAGAGTGGGTTTTTTTTCATATCCAATCCATATTCCCCAAGTCTTGTTACAACCGTCTGTAATGACTTCATAGCTTTCATTGCAAGTGCTGTCGTATTGTCAAGCCCATGCATTGCTTTCCTTTTTTATGCTCGACAGACTTTCAAGATCCTGTACAAAAATGCACGGCTGAAAGATTAGAACTTTGTTTCCTCTCAATACTCTGGGTCCAGCACTCATAGCATTTCTGATGACTTTTGAATTTTTGTTCTCAACTCGACAAATGAAGTTGTATGGTACCAAAGTACCAAAACCAAGAACCTGGGAAATCGAGGGCATAAATACATAGTTCAGAAAGTGTAGCTATTTGGTCTGGTCAGACGTATTCTGTATATCTTTGGTGGATTTAGAATCTGTCCTGGTCCTTTCACTGAAGCATGTTTTCTAGCTCTAGCGGTATCAATTTTTGGATTGTGTCAGTGGTGATACAAACTGAAGAAGCTTTTGCTTTATAAATTTGCTTGGAAATAATGACAAGATCTGCAGCTGTTTTTGTCTGCCGTGGCGTAATATGCCTCGACCAACTGTTGTGTGACTCTGTCTAATACTTCACATTCATTTGCAGAGGATAGGCCGATTTTGGAGAGAAAGGTGTTCTCTTGTCCTGAGGAAATGATAGACAAGGACTTTCAACGCACCTTCTTGGGCCTTGCTGATGCAGTAACGCTTTGCAGACTTTGCTAATTCAGATCAGGGTCTGGAAATCATAAGATTAGACTTTTTCAGCGGAACTGGCCATGGATGCATCATGGGAGAGAGTAAATGTAGGATTTATAATAGGATCATTGCCTTAATTATTTGTCATTGAGTTCATTTTCATTTTAATGTGATCTTTAAAATTTTTGTAACATTATTTAATAATTTTAAATTTCTTTAATATCACAAAATTTTTGTAGTACAGTATTTTGTATAATCACATGTTCGGTATAATAAAACGCTTATTGCATGAATGTTTTGGAAATATGATGGTTTATTTCCTCCAAGAAAATCAAATTTTTTTGGCAACATTGCTGTATACCTCAATCATACATGTGCATGTGAACAGTAAAACGATCGTACCCCAGTATATGGGTTTGATAGTCCTTTGAATGAATGGCATTGAAATTGGTGACGGACATATTTTGTTGTATTGATTTAATTAAAGATGTAAAACATTTTATTTAAAAAATATTTAATAAATCTAATTATTTAATAAATATTTTCATCAACATTAGTATATCATGCTAACCTGGCTTATATTTTCATTATGTTTGAACAAGATTAAGCTGAACATGAATAAATTTATTTTTTTTCAGACAATTCTTTAATGCATATTTTATCATCTTACAGCAGCATGACGTATACAAAAAAGCAGTTAACAGAGGAGAAAGTACATAAACAATTCAAATGAATTTAAATTCTTGGACAGCTGCTGTTGATTTTAAGAAAGGTTAGAAATAATTAATAACTATGAAACCATACTTTTTGGACCACCTGATATCAAAGATCACGTGAGCTTTTCTGATCACATTTGTCTGTCGTCCGTTTGTCTGTCAACTTTTCACATTTTCAACATCTTCTCCAGAACCACTGGGCCAATTTCAACTAAACTTGGCACATAGCAAAGGGAAGTCAAATTTGTGAAAAATTTCTCCCTTTTTCAAATGGAGATAATTAGGAATTATTGAAAAATTTTGATAAATTTTCAAAAATGTTCTTCTCAAGAAGCATTTGGTCAGGAAAGTTGAAACTTTGATGGAAGCATCCTCAGAAAGGGTTGATTCAAAGTTGTGAAAATCATGACCCCTGAGGTTAGGGTGGGGCCACAATGGGGGGTCGGACTTTAACATAGGTATATATAGGACACATCTTTAAAAACCTTCTTCTCAGAAACTAATAAACCAGAAAAGTTTAAACTTTGATGGAAGCATCCTCAGGTAGTGTAAATTTAAAGTTGTGAAAAATCATGACCCCTGGCATTAGGGTGGGGCCACAATGAGGGGGGGGGGGTCGAATTTTTACATGGAAATATATAGAGCAAATCTTTAAAAATCTTCTTTCCAGAAACTAATCAGCCATGAAACTTGAAACACGTGTGCAAGCATCCTCAGACAGGGTAGGTTCAAATTTGTGAAAATCATGACCCCCGGGGGTAGGATGGGGCCACAATGGTGGTAAAACTTTTACATAGAAATATATAGTGTAAATCTTTAAAAATCTTTACAGAAACTAATCATACTGAAAAATTGAAACTTGTGTGGAAACATCCTCAGGTAGTGTAGATTCAAAGTTTTGAGATGCATGACCCCTTGGGGTAGGTTGGGGCCACAATGGGGGGGGGGGTGGTAATTCTTACTTAGGAATATATAGAGAAAAATCTTTAAAAATATTTTTTTAGAACTTTATTGGCCAGAAAAGCTGAAACTTGTGTGGAAGCATCCTCAGGTATGGTAGATTTAAAATTTGTTCAAATCATGATCCTTTGGGGTAGGATGGGGTCACAACATAGGGGGGAGGGCGTGGTGAACAAAAATTTACATAGGTTTATATAAAGATAAACGTTTAAAAATCTTCTGCTGCAAAAACCATTTGCCTAGAAAAGCTGTAGATTTAGTGAAATCAACCCCAGATAATGTAGATTCAAGTAATGGGGCCACATTTGGGTTCCAGTTTTACAAAGGAAATCATTTTAATTATTCACAAAAACTGTTATGTTAAATGTTATAATTCATAGTTTTTCTTTTATGCAAGCATTTTGACATATTGCTGCTTCTTGAAAATTGTTTAGACTTTGGCCCCTGGGCGATTCTTGGGTCTCACAAGGGGTTCAGAGTTTTATGTAGGATTATACGCCATATAAAAACAATTGTTTAGGATCTTTCGCAGCACAGTTAAGGCTGTCAAAGAATTCGTTCAGTCAAAAAGTACGGAAAATGAGCATTATTACATCACAGTATATTACAAAACTTGAAAGTACTTATTAATTCATTTATTAGCAAAATTAATTTATACTAATCTTTTAATTAAAAACAAAAAGTGCTATAACTTACAATTTCGATATCCGTTATATCGTACACACTGAACAACAAGCGATAGTTCGTTCTGGCTGTACTACAAAATATGACGTCATATGCATCAAAAAGTAAGGTAATTGAAGGCTATCATGCAAGAAAAATAAATGTTTAAGATTAACGGAAAATTATAAATGAATATTTTGTTCAACATTATTATTAGTATAATGCTACCTTTATTGTCTTATTTTTTTAAAATTATGCATCGTATAATGAGGCAACCTCAATTTTGTATAAAATATCGTATATCTTAAAGCTGGGTACCTAAATAAATCATTCAATTGCAAGGGCATACACTTATCTGATCATGACAAACTTTAACATGTGAATTTGAAATATGCTATGTAATTTAAAAACTTCTGAGATCCTTGTAAAATCTTACAAATTAATTATTTTTAAATAAAATTAACACTGTGACATTCAAAGTTATTCAACATTGCATTATAAATTATGGTTTTTAGTAACAAATGATATTATCTAAAAAAGTTCGCAACATTTCTCAAAATCTACGATATAACATCAAGTTATTTTATAATTCAGTTGTGAATTTTGACATGATTATGCCGTTGCAATATTGACATTTTTAAATGACCTCAAAACCACAAATACATCTGCTTGTACCATGCGACTGTCATATCACGTGACCACTATGAACATAAAATATTGTACTGTTATATATATTTTCCAGAAATATATTGCATTTGAGCGACTTTTATTGATTTTAAAAAGGACATGCCCGTTGAACTAAGGTATACGCGTTTTCATCACAAAATTCGCCGATATTTGTATTGGCCGCCTTAACTGTACTGCATTTGAGAACTGCAATGCTCAACATGGGATATGATTATAAAATTATCCCGTTACACAAGGGACTTGATTATCAACATTAGAATATCCAAGGGGAAAATGGATTTTATCTCTATAGGATCTACATGTTTTATACAACATTGTCTAGATAGTTTGTATTATGACTCAATTAAGCTGATTTTATCATGCCTATTGTTCCTCAGTTGAGCGATGTGGCCCATCGGGCTCTTGTTTCTTTTATCATCTAACAGGATAGTATTACTAGATTATGTTAAATTGTTAAGAGAAAACGAAGCACATTTTCAGTCATATTTTGTCCATTTAAAGGGGGGGGGGTTTTCTGGTGAGTTTTTGGCAAAAACATGCCAGTTTAAGAAATGTTTACATTTTGATCCTCAAATGTACAAGATGGTCGCATATTCCCCTTACAATGAATGTCAGAAATGCCACAAAATAAAGTAAAATTTTAAATTTCTTTGCACAGAATGCAAAATACTTCAACATCTATGTAAAATTACTTTATCAGATAATCACAGGGGTAATTGTTACGTTGACGTCTCAAAAAGCATTTTTTTGTTTTTAACTTAAAAATTAGAGACAGAAAAAAATATTAAAATAAAAGAAAATGATGAGTCTATATTTTTCCGATTAGAAAATTGTGTTATTTTACATTAGAGTTTTAATATGCGATTTCATTTGATGTTAATTACGTTGCTAAAGACGACTGTGTTGAATTTATTTTCTATTGAAAATTTCATGTGAAAAATATTTGACCTAAAGTTTATGATCAAGTTATTATTCCTTGATGAAAATAGGATGGAAATGCGCATAATGTAGCATTGTACTCATTGGATGCAATATGTGTATTTTCATGAATTGTAAAAAGCTATGAGATAAACGGCATGTTTTGAAGATACTTGTACCTTCTTGAAAAGAATTTAGAATGTTTGATTGATAAAACACTTTTACAGTTGTTAGAAAAAATCAGGTTGTTTTATACATTTGTAAGATATCGAGCATAACATTTACTGGACAGCTAAATGTGTTTATTGTTTAGATATCTTTGTTACAAACCCATCAATATTAAATATTGAATACTTAATCAGTGAATTATTTGAAGAAAATTTATCAAAATACCACAAAGTCGAGGTGCACAATTCCTTTTTTCTTTTTACAGGATGAAAGGGAGGTAACTGCTTTTGCTGATTGGAAAAATAAATGCCAAAAAGAGTTATTCTTCGTATAATTTTTTTGAAAGTAACTGTTAATATAACAAAATGTAATTTTTGGTTTTTATTTGATAAATTGACGCAGTGTACAAAAAGAATTGTTAAAGAAAGCCACATATTTTACATGTCATTATTTAACTATCATTTTGTTAATTAATATAGAAAAAAAATTGTCACTTTTTAATGAATTTCGTGTTTTCTTCAAAATTCTAGAAAAGTTTATGCCGATAAGAAAAATCGACGTCTAATGAAAGATTTGTGCCCCTTATAAAATGTATAATAATCGTGAAGTACGTGTAAAATATATCCATGATATTTTAAATAAAACAAGAATTTTTCAATTAACTTGAATTCAATTAAGACATTCCATATGCATGATAATAAACCCACTTTTTTAAAGGTACCAAGTCACAATTTGAGCTCAATTTTTCCAAATCTTAATTTTTCGATATAAATGTGTAGACTGAATAGCATGGGTCAATTGTTAATGCTTGAACAAAATTTGAATGTCAAATATTAAGTTCCAAGCCATTCACACAGTTCAAAATTCTCTGTTTTGTAAACAAAGTCTCGGTACTGTATGTGTTGTATTAGTGAACATTTCATTAAAATCTTGTTCGTTATGATTGATTATGTTTTTAATAAATAAAAATAAGATCAGTTTACATTATGTGCCATATATATGACTATTATAACAATGCTGATTGTGTTTATGCTGTTGTTTTAGTCAATTCATGTTTTTTAAGCTTAATATACAGAAGATTGTACGCACACACAGCATATGGTATAAGATAGTATAATTTCTTTACAGTATACTATTTGTAAATAAACGCAAGATCGGCTCGAGCTTTGTGTACATAGCAATAAATTCTAGCCTCTGTATCTCACTTGTATCTTGACTTCAAACCTTCACATGTTGGTCAATCATTTTAAATTCCTAAGTTAATCAATCTATACATTAAAATGATTTATTTTGATCACAAATAGTGTATCGGTCCCTTTAAGGAGGTAGATTAGAAAAATAAACCCGAGGGAAATACACTTGTGTGTGTAAAATAACCAAGGCTGACACTTTTTTCATTTTCTGTTATATCAGTTTTTATTCCCCCTCATACAGAGTTTCAGATTATCGTAACGTCATAAATGCTCATTGAAGATTCCCTTATGGAACAACGGTGAAATTTAGAATTTTATTAAAAAATCAGAATATTTTAGCAGTAATTTGCTTAATGCGTTTAATTTTTATAAATTATATGACCGATTTTCATAAAATTGACACGGATGTGCACAACTTTCGTATTAAAAACTAATGCCGGCTTCCTTAAGATGTGAAATATTTATGTTCTCTCGCGTATTTCAATATTTTAATTGTTTACCTTTCGAGTACGCTTTCCAATATTCTAGTTTTAAATAATGCCTCATTTCTTTTCTCCTGGTGATACACCATGTTGGATGGATACAGTTATTCCATTTGTCATACATGAAGACAATATAAAACAACCAGTAAAGGGGATTCACTTCTTCTTAATATATTGTTCATTCATTAGAACTTTTTTTATTCACAGAAATTGACATAAATTCAACTTCATCGATCTAGTATTTATAAGATTTCAAAAGGCAAACATGTTTGACAAAATGCAGTGGTATACACACAATCTATAGACAGACAGACAATATTTCATATTAATGAAAAAATGAAAATAACAAGCCGTCAACCATCTAAAAAAATCCATAAAACGAAATACAAATTCAAAGCAAAGCAACATGGACCTCCAAAAAGATACAGGTAGGATCAGGTGCCTAGGAGGAGTGAGTATCCTCTATATTTGTAGAGGTAAAATACATTTTTAAAGGTAAAATAAAATCTAAAATCAAGGTCATAGCATACCAAAAAACTTAATATTTTCTCTCTTCTTGGTCCTATTATACACGAGTTTTACCAAAAAACCGTTGGAAGGCAAGTGATGTGCGATGACTTAAATTTTCTATGAGGAATTCATCGCAAACATCTGTGCACAATACTTGTCAGGATTCTAATTATCTTCTTGATGTTATCTGTTTTTAAGATTGGCATTCTTGGTGCTTGTTTATTAAAAATGTAGAATTCAGTCAGAAGTTTCGTTAGTCGTAGCTTAAGATAAGTACTCACAAATACTTTTAGATATTTCTAGTATGAAGTTTGGCGTGAATTATGATATACCCTTGGCATCGTTGGTAAAAGTTTCAAATGGAGGACCAATATCTTCGTTATTTCTTGTCCCAACTTCACCCTAAACGTGCTTGAATGGTCAATCTGGGGATACTCAAGAGCTTAACATATCTAATCATTGGATTCGCTCTTCTTATACTGGCTACTTGAACTGTAGATTCAGGTCAAAGCCATCGGAACGGCAAGTCAATTTCTTCTCAATCACTTGAGGTTGCGTCAGATACAATAGTCTTGAACGTCCCTTTCCATACGTTATATGAGGAAGGGTCATCATCATATCTTCTCGGTCGTTGTGAAACTAAGTCTTTTTTCACTAAGTAACTGTTAATAGTATCACTAGTCACAACATTGTCAATAACACAAGACGAAAAGAGTTGATATTGGTGCCGCGGTGTAAACGTGGAATCCAAGTGCGGTTGTGCTACAATAGGCGGTCTGTACGAGTGTGAAGTTGGTGTATACCTAGGTTACATAACCTGAGGAGGAAACTTTAGGTGCTAACGGTTGAGGTGTATACCTCGGCTGCATCAATTGTGGCATGTATACCTGTCCAGCACATTGCATAGGTCTCGGAGGATACATAGCCATCACAGGTTGAGCTATTGAAAGCCGCGGCGTTGAAGTCAACAACTGTGCGAAGTGCGGCACTGCTGGAGCAGGAACTTGTGTTGGGGTTTGCTGGTTTGCGATCTGCTTAGAAGCTTGTACAATATTCCTGTCTGTGATTCAGGTTTTACTTGTTTCGGATCAAAAGTTATATTTTCTACATACTCTCTAGATTTATCGACACTGTTTATCATCGGTAACCCCAAATCATATTCATGTCCTTCATTTCATCTTCCATCATTTTAAATTTTACCCTCGATTATGCAAGCTTTAGTTCTCCCTGTCACTTCAACAATTCCAACTCATTTTCTAAACCTTCTTGTGCTTGTTTGTATTAAGCAACATTTAGGTTTTTTTCCATGATCAATTTGGACTTTTGACGCTTTAATTCAATGACTCTCTCTGTTATTCTCAACTTGGTTTTGGCTTCCTCTACTTTCTGAAGGGATTTAATGCTTGATCTACTTGACGTTGACTCTTCATTTGTTATCTTCCTTGTTTGTGAAGGTTTCAGTATTTGTGAACACTGAATAACAATGTCAAGAAGTGGAGTAAAACACTGGTTCATCAAATCTAGTTCTTTGAAACTTTCTTTACAAATATTCACAACACTCATGGTATGTTTTCTCATACTTTTTCAAATTAACTTCAGTTCTAGCACTTACTTTAACAAGAACGAACTGCTGAATCGGATGTTGAAGGAGATTTAAAAATGTCAGAGTTAATTCTTTTACAAATTTAGCCAACTTGCTTTTCTGCTTGTTGAGATTTTCTAAATATAGTTCATGTTCTTTCTGTGTTTTCACATGTAAACGACCTGAAGTTCTTGGTTCTTTCTCCTCCATTTTCATGTTTCCTTGATCATCCAAGTGTACTTGTTGATCCTTCTCCGTTTCACGTGTAGACATATTAGGATTGGTGAAGGCTGACCAGTTATCTATTATGCTGTCCCATGTTCAGATATGAGTCACAGACAGCTAGTAAACATCATTTATTCACTAGAAATAAACTGTAGATACTACAATATAAACAAAATCACTTATTACACAATTGCATGAGCATGTCATTACATAATATTGATTGGGGAGTTACATTAATGTAAAAATGTCTATCTATTTGATCAAATCTGTTCATTTTATCGTCACAATATATAAAAAAAACCTCGTAAGCATGAAATTAAACAAGTATGCACTAAACTTCATGTAAATTAACTGACATTTAATTTAGTAAAAGCTTCAATACATATCGTAGACATGAAAAACATGTTTACTGCACGAAGTAGACAGAACCCATTCAATAAGTAATATTTACTTTAATGGAATATTATACAGGTCAAAGTTCATAAGAAAGAAATGAATATACTGTTCATAACTCTATATGTTATATAAAAATACAAAAATACATACACTGTTGAGTCTCTATGTCACCAAAAAAATGTAAGAACCTGGTTCCGAGAATTTGTGCATATCGCTCGTGGAGCGGATGTACTACTATAATCTCTGATCCGTATATGAATATATAAATCCGGATTATAACTGATTATAATAAACAATTCCGGTATGATTTCAGAACATTAAATATTATACGTGATTCATATGGGGTTTTCCGTTTATAGCTCAGAATTCTTATCGGAAAACCCCGGGAATTCATATTAGGACAAAATGTGTGTAATTATTCAAAAAGAGCTAAGAAACTACTTGCCATGCCAATAATAATCAATAAAATTAACTCCCGTCAGGACTTCAGTACGCGTACGTTGATTATAAACCAATGGCAAACTAGGAAATATTTACAAACCAGTAACGGGTGTTCGAGAGTCAGTTTCAAACCGGTTTTACAGATTTGCTCGGATGTGTCGATAGTGATTCCATTTACTAGTTTAGTAGCCAATTGTAAACAAAATGTTAGAAAAACAAACGGTTAACTTACTATGTGAAAGCAGGACTGTATTAAACAGGTCGAGACCACTAGATTTTGTGAGGTCGGCATAAATTTGCATACTAAGTTAGCTATCTGTTTACTTTCATCGACAGACCAATCAGGTAAATGAGTTGCAAGGCATTGTGGGCTACTACAAGTTTCAGTGTATACAGAGCGTAGTTAAAATATATACCATTTTGAATTGTCCTTTGGAAACTCATTTTCAATGATTTTTCAGATTTTATAAGATAAATATGGTAAATTATGTCTGATCTTTTATTTCTATGCTCACATTTAAAAAATATTGCTTATGAGGCCTTATATCAAGTGAACCTATTTAAATACCTCATTGTCAAAGTTCAAAAGAGAGGTTTGTCCTTTTGAATTAGAAGCAGTGAGTACGTTTTTCACGTGATATCCCAGGTTTGGGACAACATTAGTAGAATGCGCTTTGAAATTTTCTTCAGGACACTCATCAGAATACTTTGCGTACAAAATACTATATGCTACATAACATGTGCTTCTGTATTTGTATGTTTGTGCATTTTTATTACCGTGGATATTTATGTATGTTAAAAATGTACAGTTACCTGTATTTATTTCTTGTGTACAATGATTAAGTCACCAATAATTAAACAATTATGCAGGTTTTTTTTCTTATCAAAATCTATTTGTACTTGTATGCGTATGTTTGCAATACTTTTGATACTGATCAATTTTTGAAGCAACAATTGATAAACTAAAACAACAGTATTTTTCAATGTGAGCATTGAACGATTACTATGGTACGTAATCTATCCTTTATTACCTTTTAAAGTAAAAAACAAGTTGTACAAATTTTCCGACAAGCAATAACATATTGGGTATAAAACCGACAAAAACTACGTGTGCCTGTTGAATCGTAAACACGTAGTAGACGGTCATGCTTTGCGACTCATTCACTGGATTGGAGAATCTGATTGACGTTAATATTGTCACATGTTAAATAATGCTTTCCATATAAGGTAGTGTACCCGACCTGTTAAATGGATGTAAGAAGGAAAAAGACAAAGAAAGAAAGAGTGAAATCACCATAGAATCTCTGTATAAAGTAATACAAAACATGGATACATCTATCGATAATTGTTTAAATACAATGAACCAATCAGTTTAGTTTAAGAAATATTTTATTAAAAATATGCATGTAAGTATATAAGTGTATATAAGTGAATATGGATTGAACAGCAGACAAAAATAGCTTATATTAGTTCTCTCCATTAGTAATCAGTAGAAGCAAAAAACCAAAAAAATAGATAATGCCATACAAAGAATAGAAGAAATATACGAACAAAAAGCTAAAATACCAAACCGAGTAGGTGCCGGTGAAGAAAATTAGAACAATGTTGATAAAGCATGTGAGTTTGAAAATCATTTAGACGATATAAGCAGTGTGTGTGACGGAGT
The DNA here is from genome assembly GCA_020458035.1 of Magallana ariakensis. NCBI lineage: Eukaryota > Metazoa > Mollusca > Bivalvia > Ostreida > Ostreidae > Magallana > Magallana ariakensis. The sequence goes on along the minus strand of CM035815.1, from coordinate 50,878,675 downwards.
GAAAGAGAAAGTGGAGCAAATAAAAGAAAAATCACAAACGCTTGAAAAAGAATTAAATGAAATGAAATCAAAATTTAATGAAATAGATGAAAACTCTACACGCTGCACATCATTTAGAGTTTATGAAATAGAAAAGATAACAGAGAAAAATGAAAAACTGACAGATCAAATCAGAGAGTTAAAATGCAGATCCATGAAATATAACTAATATAATACTTAATTTTCAACGGTATTCAAGAAGTGTATAGAGAAAATACCGAAAATATGCTGCGCGATTTCAGAGCCGAACATCTGGAAATAGACTACAACACAGAATTCACAAATATCCACAGATTTAGTAAGAGAAATAAAAAAGAGCTAGATTAATTGTGGCGAAGTTCATTTACAAAGATGACCTCGACCATGCCCTCGTGTGCGACAAAAATCTGAAAGGTAAATCATACCGCATAAATCGACAATTTCCAGAGGAAATTGAGCAAGAGAGGAAGAGTCTTTACCCAATCATCAAAGACCTGAAACGAAAAGGAGGGAAAGTGAAGTTCGTCTGAGATATTCTGTATGTGAATAGTGAACAGGGAACCACCAAGATATGACATACGTACTCCAAGCAGACCGAGGAACATGTTTCTCAAAAGGCGGAGGATCAACTCTACACCAGATCACCGATAGGAACTCGCAGGGGAGAGTGTAAGAAATGATAAACCACAGTGTTGTGGCCTGATATTTTTTTTTATTAAATTGTTGTGGTATAAAGACAAGAACAAATTATCCAGAAATCCAGGAACTTATTAAAGAACATAATATGTTGTGCTTCCAAGAGACAAAAATTGATGATAAGATGAAATTAATATTGTAGGTTTGAAATTATAATGAAAAATCGATTTAAATATAGTAGAGTAAATCCTGGAAGAATAATACCTGCAGAATCCAAAACTGTACTATGATTCGAAAGAAAATGGGCGCATAAGATTGTAAGTTTGCAGAAATCATCCACATGAATTAATTGGGATTTAAATGTCTATAACCTTGAAAGGCTATGTATAGAAATTGATTACTTAAAATATATAATGTTGAGAGTTGAAGTACATGTCTATTCCGCCTATTAAAAAACCTCACAAGCTTTCTAAAAAGGGCAATGCGGGGTAAACCGATAAATAGTTATTCTGGAAATGTTAATGTATATATATTTTAATTCAGCTATATTGTATATCACAATAAACTAGTAATAAGGACAGACAATAGTGTCCATACGGCAGAAATCAATAACGACAAATAAAAAAATACCGGTATTTCATAATTCAACATCATGTTAATATTAACTTACATTTAAAAACCAAAAAAAAAAAAAAAAATAAAAAAATAAAATAAAAAAAAAATAATAATAAAAAAAACCCCGAATTACCAGGAGGATATGAACACCAAACACTTCATGTTTGTATTCACTAATCCAGGACGAAACCAGTGAGCCATGGAAGACATTATAATATTCGGTTTAAAGTAGATAGGTAAAGTTAGCTACTAGTAACTGGCTACTAGTAACTGGCTACGAGATGTAAGAAAAGCTAGCTACTAGTAACTGGCTACGAGTTGAAATAAAAGTTGGCTACTAGTAACTGGCTACTAGTAACTGGCTACGCGAAGTAAGAAAAGCTAGCTACTAGTAACTGGCTACGAGATGAACGAAAACTTGGCCGCTAGTTACTAGTTACTGTTCAAGTGACAAAACATACATGGGATTTCTATTTGTGTTCTTAATATGTACATTGCACCATATTATCCACATGATTTATCATCTTTTGTGATATATTTACAAGTGATGTTAATTCAACATTTGACTAGGTTATCTATATGATTATACCTTAAAAGTACTCATATTCCTCTCATACTCTCATCAGTAATTGGTGCATTTCGTTTAAAATATCTCTATATTAGACAATATTGTCTATTTGACTCAAGTAGCAGTACATAAAGATTGAAAATATCAACAAGTGTTATTAACTATAACAAACTATCATGTCATGTCATCCGCTTGATATTACAACAAAATTATTCAGATGTTTCTCTTAATCCCGTCAGCTACCAGTGCATTTCTTTCCAAATATCTCTATGATAAGACAATTTTTCCATGTAGTTCAAGTAGCCGTACGTAAAGATTGAAGACATCTTCAAGGGTTGTTAATATCAGCATTGTATCAGGTCATCCACATGATATTACGATACAATTACACAGAAATATCTTTTTATTTCGACAGCTTCTAGTGCATTTTGTTACAATTATCTTTATTTTTTAGGGTTTTGTCAATATATCTCAAGTAGCTGTATATGTAGATTAAAAATATATACCAGTCTTGCTAATTTCAACATTCTATAAAGTCATCCACATAATATTACCACACAATTTCTGAGATATCTATCGTTATGTCGTCACCTACTAGTGCATTTATTTACAAATATCTGTATTTTATGGCGGTTTTCTCAATATATTTCAAGTAGCTGTATATATAGATTAAGGATATGTACCAGTGTTGCTAATTTCAACATTCTATAATGTCACCCACATGATATTACGACACATTTTCTCAGATGTCTTTCTTATGTCGTCAGCTACTATTGTATTTTGTTACAAATATCTTTATTTTTTAGGGTTTTGTCAACATATCTCAAGTAGCTGTATATATAGATTGAACATATCTACAAGTTTGATTAATTTGAACATTCTATAAGGTCACTCTCATGATATTATGACAAAAATAGTCAGATATCTCTTTAAATCTCATCAGCTACTATTACATTTTATTACCAATAACTTTATTTTTGAGGGATTTGTCAACATATCTCAAGTAGCTGTATATATAGATTGATGATATGTACCGGTCTTGCTTATTTCAACATTCTATCAGGTCATCCACATGACATAACGACACAGCTACTCAGATATCTCTCTTAATCTCGTCAGCTACTAGTGCATTTCGTTACAAATATCTCCATTTTTAACAGTTTAGATCATATAACTCAAGTAGCGGTAGATATAGATTGGAGATATCTACAAGTGTGGTTAATTTAAACAATCAATAAGGTCACCCACATGATATTATGACACAATTACTCAGATATATCTTTAAATTTCTTCAGCTACTAGTACATTTTGTTACAAATATCTTTATGTTTGAGGGATTTGTCAACATATCTCAAGTAGCTGTATATATAGATTGATGATATGTACCGGTCTTGCCTATTTCAACATTCTATAAGGTCATCCACATGATATTATGACACACTTACTCAGATATCTCTTTAAATCTCTTCAGCTACTAGTACATTTTGTTACAAATATCTTTATTTTTGAGAGATTTGTCAACATATCTCAAGTAGCTGTATATATAAATTGATGATATGTACCAGTATTGCTTATTTTGTCATTCAATAAGGTCACCCACATGATATTACGACACAGCTACTCAGATATCTCTCTTAATCTCCTCAACTACTAGTGCATTTCTTTACAAATATCTCCATTTTTAACAGTTTAGATCATATAACTCAAGTAGCTGTATATATAGATTGGAGATATCTACAAGTGTTGTTAATTTGAACATTCTATAAGGTCACCCTCATGATATTATGACACAATTACTCAGATATCTCTTTAAATCTCTTCAGCTACTAGTACATTTTGTTACAAATATCTTTATTTTTGAGGGATTTGTCGACATATATCAAGTAGCTGTATATATAGATTGATGATATGTACCGGTCTTGCTTATTTCAACATTCTATCAGGTCATCCACATGATATAACGACACAGCTACTCAGATATCTCTCCTAATCTCGTCAGCTACTAGTGCATTTCGTTACAAATATCTCCATTTTTAACAGTTTAGATTATATAACTCAAGAAGCTGTATATATAGATTGAATATATCTACAAGTGTGGTTAATTTTATCATTCAATAAGGTCACCCACATGATATTATGACACAATTACTCAGATATCACTTTAAATCTCTTCAGCTACTAGTACATTTTGTTACAAACATCTTTATGTTTGAGGGATTTGTCAAACATATCTCAAGTAGCTGTATATATAGATTGATGATATGTACCGGTCTTGCCTATTTCACCATTCTATAAGGTCATCAATATGATATTATGACACAGCTACTCAGATATCTCTTTAAATCTCTTCAGCTACTAGTACATTTTGTTACAAATATCTTTATATTTGAGGGATTTGTCAACATATCTCAAGTAGCTGTATATATAGATTGATGATATGTACCGGTCTTGCTTATTTCAACATTCTATCAGGTCATCCACATGATATAACGACACAGCTACTCAGATATCTCTCTTAATCTCCTCAGCTACTAGTGCATTTCGTTACAAATATCTTTATTTTTTTTAGGGTTTTGTCAACATAGCTCAAGTAGCTGGATATATAGATTAATGATATGTACCAGTGTTGGTAATATAAACATTCTATTATGTCATCCATAAGATATTACGGCACAATTACTCAGATATCTCTCTTACATGTAGTGTCGTCAGCTACTAGTGTATTTTGTTACAAATATCTTTTCTTTTTTTAGGGTTTTTATCAACATATCTCAAGTAGCTGGATATATAGATTAAAGATATTTACAAGTATGGTATATTTTAAGATTCTATAAGGTTATCCACCTGATATTATGACACAATAACTCAGATATCTCTTTAAGTCTCGTCAGCTACTAGTTCATTTTGTTACAAATGTCTTTATTTTTTTAAGGCTTTTGTCAACATATCTCAAGTTGCTGGATATATCGATTGAAGATATCTACAAGTATGGTTTATTTTAACATTCTTTAAGGTCACCTACATGATATTATGACGCAATTACTCAGATATCTCTTTAAATCTCGTCAGCTACTAGTACATTTCGTTACAAATATCTACATTTTTAACAGTTGAGTTCATATATCTCAAGAAGCTGGATATATAGATTGAAGATATCTACAAGTATGGTTTATTTAATCATTCTATTATGTCACCCACATGATATTATGACACAATTACTCAGATATCTCTTTAAATATCGACAGCTACTAGTGCTTTTTGTTACAAATATCTTTATTTTTTTAGGGTTTTGTCAGCATATCTCAAGTAGCTGGATATATAGATTAAAGATATTTACAAGTATGGTATATTTTAACATTCTATAAGGTCACCCACATGATATTATGACAAAATTACTCAGATATATCTTTAAGTCTCGTCAGCTACTAGTACATTTTGTTACAAATATCTTTATTTTTGGCGGTTTTGTCAACATATCACAAGTAGATGTATATATAGATTGATGATATCTACAAGTATGGTTTTTTTAACATTCTTTAAGGTCACCTACATGATATAACGACACAATTACTCAGATATCTCTCTAAATCTCGTCATCTTCTAATATATTTGGTTACAAATATCAACATTTTTAACAGTTGTGTTCATATATCTCAAGTAGCTGGATATATAGAATGAAGATATCTACAAGTGTGGTTTATTTTAACATTCTATAAGGTTACCCACATGATGTTATAACACAATTACTCCGATATCTTTTTAAGTCTCGTCAGATACTAGTACATTTCGAAACAAATATCAACATTTTTAACAGCTCAGTTCATACATCTCAAGTAGCTGGATATATAGATGGAAGTTATCTACAAGTGTGGTTTATTTTAACATTCTATAAGGTCACCTTCATAATATTATGACACAACTACTGAGATATCTCTTTAAATCTCGTCAGCTACTAGTACATTTCGTTACAAATATCTACATTTATAACAGTTGAGTTCATATATCTCAAGCTTAAGTAGCTGGATATTTTGATTAAAGATATCTGCAAGTATGGTTTATTTTTACATTTTATAAGGTCACCTACACATTATCAAGACACAATTACTCAGATATCTCTTTAACTCTCGTCTGCTACTAGTACATTTTGTTACAAATATCTACATTTTTAACAGTTGAGTTCATGTATCTCAAGTAGCTGGATATATAGATTGAAGATATCTACAAGTATGGTTTATTTTAACATTCTTTAAGGTCATCTACATGCTATTATGCCACAATTACTCAGATATCTCTTTAAATCTCGTTAGCTACTAGTACATTTCGATGCTAGTAGCCAACTTTTATTTCATCTCATATACAGTTACTAGTAGCTAGCTTTCCTTACTTCTCGTAAGAGAGATATCTGAGAAATTGTATCGTAATATCATATGAATGACTTCAAAGATTGTTGTAGTTAACAACATATTTATATATATTCAATCTATATAAACAGCTACTTAAGTTATATGGACAGAACAGTCTAGAAATTGAATATTTGAAACGAAATGCACTAGTAGCTGACGAGATAACGAGAAATATGAGTAACTGTGTCGTAATATCATGCTTATGACATACAAAGATTTTGATATTAACAACACTTGTAGATATCTTCAATCTATATGTGCAAGTAACTAAGTTATATGGATAGAACTATCTAAAAATAGAGATATATGTAACGAAATGCAATAGTAGCTTTTGAAATTTAAAGAGATATCTGAGTATTTGTGTCGTAATATATGCGACCTAATAGAATGTTGAAATAAGCAAGACCGGTACATATCATCAATCTATATATACAGCTACTTGAGATATGTTGACAAATTTCTCAAAAATAAAGATATTTGTAACAAAATGTATTTGTAGCTGACGGGACTAAAGAGATATCTGAGAAATTTTGTCATAATATCATGTGGGTGACCTTATAGAATGTTAAAATATGCCATACTTGTAGGTATCTTCAATCTATATATCCAGCTACTTGAGATATGTTGACAAAACCCTTAAAAAAATAAAAATATTTGTAACAAAATGCACTAGTAACTGACGACACTAAGAGAGATATCTGATTAATTGTACCGTGATATCATGTGGATGACATAATAGAATGTATAAATTACCAACACTGGTACATATCATTAATCTATATATCCAGCTACTTGAGCTATGTTGACAAAACCCTAAAAAAAATAAGATATTTGTAACAAAATGCACTAGTAGCTGACGACACTAAGAGAGATATCTGTGTAATTGTGCCGTTATACCTTAGGGAGGACCTTAAAGAATGTCTAAATTACCAACACTTGTCCATATCATCAATCTTATATCCAGATACTTGAGATATGCTAACAAAACCAAAAATAATAAAGATATTTGTAATAAAGTGTACTAGTAGCTGAAGAGATTTAAGGCGATATCTGAGTAAGTGTGTCATAATATCATGTGGGTGACCTTATTGAATGATTAAATGAACCACACTTGTAGATATCTCCAATCTATATATACAGTTACTAGAGTTATATGATCTAAACTGTTAAAAATGGAGATATTTGTAACGAAATGCACTAGTAGCTGAAGAGATTAAGAGAGATATCTGAGTAGTTGTGTCGTTATATCATGTGGATGACCTGATAGAATGTTGAAATAGGCAAGACCGGTACATATCATCAATCTATATATACAGCTACTTGAGATATGTTGACAAATCCCTCAAAAATAAAGATATTTGTAACAAAATATACTAGTAGCTGAAGAGATTTAAAGTGATATCTGAGTAATTGTGTCATACTATCATGTGGGTGACATTATTGAATGATTAAATTAACCACACTTGTAGATATCTTCAATCTATATATACAGCTACTTGAGTTATATGATCTAAACTGTTTAAAATGGAGATATTTGTAACGAAATGCACTAGTAGCTGAGGTGATTAAGAGAAATATCTGAGTAGTTGTGTCGTTATATCATGTGGATGACCTGATAGAATGTTGAAATAAGCAATACCGGTACATATCATCAATCTATATATACAGCTACTTGAGATATGTTGACAAATCTCTCAAAAATAAAGATATTTGTAACAAAATGTACTAGTAGCTGAAGAGATTTAAAGAGATATCTGAGTAGCTGTGTCATAATATCATGTGGATGACCTTATAGAATGTTGAAATAGGCAAGACCGGTACATATCATCAATCTATATATACAGGTACTTGAGATATGTTGACAAATCCCTCAAACATAAAGACATTTGTAACAAAATGTACTAGTAGCGGAAGAGATTTAAAGTGATATCTGAGTAATTGTGTCATAATATCATGTGGGTGACCTTACTGAATGATTAAATTAACCACACTTGTAGATATCTTTAATCTATATATACAGCTACTTGAGTTTTATGATCTAAACTGTGAAAAATGGAGATATTTGTAACGAAATGCACTAGTAGCTGACGAGATTAGGAGAAATATCTGAGTAGCTGTGTCGTTATATCATGTGGATGACCTGATAGAATGTTGAAATAAGCAAGACCGGTACATATCATCAATCTATATATACAGCTACTTGAGATATGTTGACCAATCCATCAAAAATAAAGATATTTGTAACAAAATGTACTAGTAGCTGAAGAGATTTAAAAGGACATCTGAGTAATTGTGTAAAAATATCATGTGGGTGACCTTATTGAATGATTAAATGAACCACACTTGTAGATATCATCAATCTATATATACAGTTACTAGAGTTATATGATCTAAACTGTTAAAAATGGAGATACTTGTAACGAAATGCACTAGTAGCTGACGAGATTAAGAGAGATATCTGAGTAGTTGTGTCGTTATATCATGTGGGTGACCTTATAGAATGTTGAAATTAACAACACTTGTAGATATCTCCAATCTATATATACAGCTACTTGAGTTATATGATCTAAACTGTTAAAAAATGAAAATATTTGTAACGAAATGCACTAGGAGCTGACGAGATTAAGAGAGATATCTGAGTAGTTGTGTCGTAATATCATGTGGATGACCTAATAGAATGTTGAAATAAGCAAGACTGGTACATATCATCAATCTATATATACAGCTACTTGAGATATGTTGACAAATCCCTCAAAAATAAAGTTATTGGTTATAAAATGTAATAGTAGCTGATGAGATTTAAAGAGATATCTGAGTATTTTTGTCATAATATCATGAGAGTGACCTTATAAAATGTTCAAATTAATCAAACTTGTAGATATATTCAATCTATATATCCAGCTACTTGAGATATGTTGACAAAACCCTAAAAAATAAAGATATTTGTAACAAAATACAATAGTAGCTGACGACATAAGAAAGACATCTGAGAAAATGTGTCGTAATATCATGTGGGTGACATTATGTAATGTTGAAATTAGCAACACTAGTACATATCCTTAATCTATATATACAGCTACTTGAGATATATTGACAAAACCGCCATAAAATATAGATATTTGTAAGTAAATGCACTAGTAGGTGACGACATAACGATAGATATCTCAGAAATTGTGTGGTAATATTATGTGGATGACTTTATAGAATGTTGAAATTAGCAAGACTGGTATATATTTTTAATCTACATATACAGCTACTTGAGATATATTGACAAAACCCTAAAAAAATAAAGATAATTGTAACAAAATGCACTAGAAGCTGTCGACATAAAAAGATATTTCTGTGTAATTGTATCGTAATATCATGTGGATGACCTGATACAATGCTGATATTAACAACCCTTGAAGATGTCTTCAATCTTTACGTACGGCTACTTGAACTACATGGAAAAATTGTCTTATCATAGAGATATTTGGAAAGAAATGCACTGGTAGCTGATGAAATTAAGAGAAATATCTGAATAATTTTGTTGTAATATCATGCGGATGACATGATAGATTGTTATAGTTAATAACACTTATTGATATTTTCAATCTATATGTACTGCTACTTGAGTCAAATAGACAATATTGTTTAATATAGAGATATGTTAAACGAAATGCACCAATTACTGATGAGAGTATGAGAGGAATATGAGTACTTTTAAGGTATAATCATATAGATAACCTAGTCAAATGTTGATTTAACATCACTTGTAAATATATCTCAAAAAGATAGGTAAAGTTAGCTACTAGTAACTGGCTACTAGTAACTGGCTACGAGAAGTAAGAAAAGCTATCATGTGGATAATATAGTGCAATGTACATATTAAGAACACAAATAGAAATCCCATGTATGTTTTGTCACATGAACAGTAACTAGTAACTAGCGGCCAAGTTTTCGTTCATCTCGTAGCCAGTTACTAGTAGCTAGCTTTTCTTACTTCGCGTAGCTAGTTACTAGTAGCCAGTTACTAGTAGCCAACTTTTATTTCATCTCGTAGCCAGTTACTAGTGCTAGCTTTTCTTACTTCTCGTAGCCAGTTACTAGTAGCCAGTTACTAGTAGCTAACTTTACCTATCTGTTTAAAGTAGAGTTTGAAACAACATTGTCATATCTCTGGACTTTGTTTTTTATCCTCCAAAAAATATTTTGAAAAAGTACATAATAAGTCATTTGTGGGTCATCTCTCCATCTTTTTAAAAAAAGCGACATTTTTATGGTTGAAATGGTTCATCTTTACACGGTCATCTCTCCATCTTTTTTTTAAAAAGCGACATTTTTAATGTTGAGATGTTTCATCTTTACACGTTTCAAATTTGTGAAGAGAAGACCCAGAGACAACAAAATCATTTAAAAACAGCTGTAAATAAGTAGGATTTTGCATCAATTCTGTCGTTTTACTATATTAAGACCCATATTATGATAAACCTTTTGCATTTCAAACATTTTTCCACCCATTCAACATCCATCACGCACAGAACCGAAAATCTCCTAAAGATATATCAGAGAAATGAAGAAACCATCACTCGATTGGAATGAATTGAAACAGGTATGGACAAACAATATCTCCTACCAGAATGCGTGCTTCCTAACACGTCACGTGACGGGGTCTTGTATTCACAAAGTTACTTTGGGTTAGAAATCACATGGTGAATTATAATATTCAACAGGTTAAAATATACCGTTTACAATAGAGAACGCGAACGCAACAAGAAACAGTTTTTGTCTGTTTTACCATTAGCGCATGTTTGTCTATTGATCTCTTAGTTGTCCCTCGCACAATAGCGCCAAAATAAGATGATAGCGCTCTGAATACGCCTTGTAGCTTTAGTTTAAGCGTATATAATTATATAACTATACAACTACCATTAAATGGAGAACAATAGACATCATGCGCTGACTATGTATTAAGTCTGTAAAAAAGACCCGGTCAGTAAATACATTATTTAGAATTTACATTTAATACTTTTATATGCGTTTGATTTAAACTGTATAATTTTCAGAAAGTTTATAACTTTTGTAGCTAAATTGAAAAACGCAAATATTTCTTTCTTTTAAAATTTCATTTTAAACGGCCTATATACCTTTAAGTGCAGTCATCCTTGGTAAAATCGACTAGTTTGACTGTATAAAAACAACGCTTAATCATTGTGGACTCTTTAATATTTGGCTTGAACAAAAAAAAACCACAGAATACCAAGTGGTTAAAAGTAAAAGTAAAAATGATCTAATTGATCGCTTCAACCAAAATTGGCAACCAGTACTTCAATCATCTGCTAAAGGTTTAAATTATAGACTATACAAGGAAGAGCTAAAATTTGAAAATTATTAAGATATGTTAACAAAATAGATGCCATCATATTTTGTAGATTTCGAACTAAGTCTTGTTATCACCACCTACCCATTGAAAGTGGACGTTGGTGTAATACATATAGAAATGAAAGAATATGTGAAAAATGCACAAAACACAAAATTGGGGATTAATTTCATTATATTCTTAATTTTCCGTCATTACAACAAGAAAGAAATCGATACTTATCAGCAAATTATACCAAATTATACCAAAATTAAAAACATAATTAGTTTTAAATATATAATGTCTAATTGTAAACAATGTTTTTTAAGAAAATTATATTCATTTATTTGGAAAATAAATAAAATATGCTCCCAGTATTTTCTGTACTTCACATTTTTTTAAACATGAGGCTACCTTTTTTATACTTGATTTTTTCACTCATGCCGTTGTTATTTAATTATAAAATCTTAAATGTTTATAAATTTTATAGTCTCTTTATACGATTGTAAAGTGGTTTTGAGATTGAAACAAATGAATTTGAGTAACCGTACGGTCATGTAAAGGGTCTTAAAGGTTTCAGCTCTAACAAGTCAAGAGATGTTAAGGACCCTTATACGCAACTATTATGTAACATAAAAAATTAAAGCTCTTGCTACTATAAATCTTAAAAGAATTTACATGCGTGTAAATCGTGTCAGACCCCGGCAAGTACAAACAAGTACCAATAACCTGTTAGTAGTGTTTGTTCAACGTTATAGATGTGATTTCCGTTGGTTAAAAAATATCATATCATAATGAATGTACTAAATTATTTTTACAAAATGTATAGAGTACACATCAGTGATGTTATATACACTCTTCTTAAACATAATTTAGGGTACATTGTTATCACCGACATTCCGTCCGGCAGTCTGTCTCACTACATGTATTTTTCTGAAGCCCATGTATCTCTGTTTAAGCAGTAGGCAAACCTACATTTAAGAAATGATTAGTGTTGTCTTGTAAATGCATTGTGGTTAAGAATATATCATTTTTATCTGGATTAAACTTTGCCTGAAAACGACGTATTTATACAAAATATTTCTATTAACTTGATCTTTTATTTTACACAGGAGCTTAATTATCTTGTGGATTATAATAGGCGATATCGTACGCGTGTTGTCTGCAAAAACCTGTAAGAATTTTAATTTTGGACAATGCGGGACTAAAAAACAACATTTAAAAAAAGCTTGCTTTTGAATATTAACCAAATTCAGTTATAAAATATGTCATTAAGACAAAATTGAAAACGGTCTAAACCCTTTTTTTATACTCAATTACAGCTGAATCGTCTTTAATTGTGTCACGTACGACAGGTTTAACGTTTTAAACGAAAGTAAAGACTAGTATTGTTCCTCACAAAATGCAATTTGCATGAATTTATTTTAACGTATTTATTTTATGTTTTTATCAAATTTAGTACATTATAACTTGTTTGACATAATTTCTTCTCTTACTTAATTAAGGCTCAAACAAATAAACTGAATTATGTCACTTAGTCAGCAGTCAGGTTGCTCAATGTTTTTGGTGTCTCTGTGTCCCTATAGCAAGTGTGTACGTAGCTTTTCCAGTCATTCCTAGAAATAGACTCCTTTCAATTCTAGAAATAGGCTCGTTTCGGGTAATACGTTTTCTCAAATATGCTTTTAAATTGTGTAAGTTTATTAAGATACGTGTCCTACTTTGAAAAAGTATATCGTTTTTTACCCGGTAACGTACATTTTTTTTAACCTGATTTTGTTCTTGATTTTGATTTTGATTCTGTACCAATAAGTATCCCTCCTTTTATTAAAGTTAAAGAAAACCGATTTAATACAGATCCAAAGTACCCTACTTGCGCTTGATATATATATATATATATATATATATATATATATATATATATATATATATATATATATATATATATATTAGGTCAATACAGAATTTATTATAAATTAAAACTGGATAGCAGTTTTAACTGTGTCAAAACTCAAAGTATTCTGGCTTTTCCATTTATGAAGCTAAGAATAATTTAATGATTGAATTAAACAGCCTCCCAAAAGAGGTGGGGTGTCAATGATAAGAAAACAAACATTTCATTGCTCCAACATAGGCTCTCTCCAAATTTATATCGTAAGTTGAACTACAAACACCACGTTGATTATGAATTAAATAGATAAATATAAGATCTCGCATGATTTGCGATGGTATATGATTTTTATCCAACGAGTTGTGTGTTTTCTATCCCCGGGCCTTGTTGAGGAAGGCTCGTGGATAGAAAACACACAACTCGTTGGATAAAAATCATATACCATTGCAAATCATGAGAGATTCTTTTCATCACATGTTTTATCACGTGTTTTGTTAAACCGCAATCTTTTCTGTAGAAATTATAACTGTGAGCCGCACAACACAATTATTACAAAATGTCAACAATTTTACGCATGGAAAAAAGTTCCTTGAAGATTAACAAAAACAATTTTATTTTCGAAAACATTTTTATCAATTCCTAAAAAATAAAACAACATTAAATGCTTCACATGTACAACTTTACACTTTTCAACTGAATGTCATTTTCATTCTTTTATTCTACGTCAATCAACCGCCTAAACCCATGCAACGTTTAACTAAGACGTCACGTTGGAAAGAACACAAATGCAATATCGACAATTTATCTCATGAGTGATATCCACCGCATATTGACCTAAATTGTGATACAAATCTTTTATTTATTGGGAAGCGCATATGTTCTCCAACCGCTGATTCAACAGCAGTAAGTACTTTCTACATATAAAAGCATCAGTTCATTTCAGTAAATACTGGTAATGCTACTTCATATACTGCATCGTGCACATTCTTATTGATACAGTATAGATTTGTCTCATTTACATACGAAACGCCCGTCAAAAGTGTTCTGCATGGAAGTTTTTGCCGGTAACTCCAAAGGAAAATATACTGGGTTGCATCACAAAACCAAGAAAGTAACAACATATGGTCATTTTTATCAGTTAATTAGTCAAATCCCATTGCAAGGTTTACTGCAGGTTTAGTTTCGTTTTACTGTAAACTCTTTGTCCGGACCATCAATTTTCTCCTCTTGTCCCTCTTGGTTTACTTTTCACAGATAGAGTGACTTTGGGTAAAGGGTGTGTAGTGATATTAAATCAATCTTGTATGTCAAGGTAGATCTCTTTGAAACATCCTTGTACAGACACTAATTTATCTCTCCTTTGTTCGGAGAATTAGGATTTGTTCGGACAAATTAGCTGTTTGTTCGGACAAATAAGTTATTTGTTTATAAAAACAGTATTTTTGACGAGTAATTTAGTCTATTTGATCTGCAAATGATGTAGATAAGAGGGTGGGGGGGGGGGGTCCCGAGTCAAGCCAACCCTTTTCCTGGAATGTTGTTTTTCAATCAAATGATAAATTGCTATATACACACAAATGTTATTCATGTACTAGTCACTGATATTTCAAATGTGTCGAAACAGGGGCAGCAGGTACGGCGGTCGCTGCCCAAATAATTTTGCCAAAAAATGACTTTAAAAAAAATAATTAAGACTGAATTGAAATTTAA
Organism: Magallana ariakensis; assembly: GCA_020458035.1. NCBI lineage: Eukaryota > Metazoa > Mollusca > Bivalvia > Ostreida > Ostreidae > Magallana > Magallana ariakensis. The sequence goes on along the minus strand of CM035815.1, from coordinate 50,863,496 downwards.
TAATGGCGATCTGTATTCATTGGAGCAGCGGTGTTAACTGTGATTTGTGTTCAATGGAGGGTCGAACCTTTTTTACACAAGCAAAAGTGGGGGTATATACGCTTATTTGATGGTACTATATAAGAAACAAAGCAAAGTTGTATTTTTATTTAACTTTTATTTTTACTTACCTTTGACGACATAAAATGTGTGGGGTGTATCAAGATATTAAAGATAATGCAACTCACATTCATATCGGAGAAACCTTTCCAGGAAAAGGGTTGGCTTAATTCAAGACCCCTCCCATCCTTTTATCTTCATCATTGGCAGATCAGATAGACTAAATTACTCGTCAAAAATACTGTTTTTATAAACAAATAACTTATTTGTCCGAACAAACAGCTAATTTGTCCGAACAGATCCTAATTCGTCCGAACAAATAACTTTTCCGTCCGAACAAATCCTTATTCGTCCGAACAAATCCTAATTCGTCCGAACAAATAGCTTATCCGTCCGAACAAATCCTTATTCGTCCGAACGAATACTTATTCGTGGGGATGTAATTTCGTGGATGCGTCGATTTTCAGTTTCAGTAAGATAACTAACTCTTTCAAAATTTGTTTTGTCGAGGATGTAAATTCATGGGGGAGGACTACCCTCGAATACCACGAAAATTGAGCCACCACGAATTATAATGATTCCCATTAAGTAATTCTTAGTATTTCGTATCTTCATTAAATGTATTTCCGAACTCTGTGTATCAATGTCAATAGCACTGGTCAGTTATTTACAATGAATCAGAACAAATTTAATTTTTCCGAGTGTATGGCATATTGCATTTTGTTTGAACTATTGTGTACGGCAAATTGAAATGATACTGTACGGCAAGTTGGTATAATAAACAATTCAAAGTAAATTTTTTCAAATCTATATAACCGTTAATTTACATTATACTATTCATATTCGTTTATTTGTGTAAGAATAATGGAAGTTTTGAATGATCAGCACAGCATTATTTAAAAAACAACCACTACATGTATCATTATGTCATTGTCTACTGCAATGCTTATACAGTGTATATTTATTATGATCATAAAAATATATAATCTACATGTACGTATTACATTTCTTTCAGGAATGGACGCATCCCCTACCTAGATATATCGCGGTTGGGGAAGATTCCTGATCCTTATTAAACAGATACTTTTCATGAACTCATACTCATTGCTTTGTGAAGCAATAAATACAAATGAACAATTAAAAACAATTGTTGGCTAGATTGCTTTTTGGGTGATAGATTTTTTCAGGAAAGTAATGAGTATGAGTTTTGTAGCGATAATGTGACTTGATTATCCACACCCATGTGTTTGTTTGCTTATAAAATTTACTTTTACTCTGTGTATAGCAAGCGACCTCATTGCGCATGTCAGCGGGAATCAGGTGGCCGTAATTGTTTGCCTAATTACATATCCGTCATCATTTTGTATATGCTTAATAGTTGTAAAATTTGAAATGTATACATGTATTTTTGGTGTAATACGCTTGTCATTCACGATATCCTTACTTTTGCATGTTTAAATAGGATAACACTCACGCAAACTAAAAAAGCCCTTAGGGAAAATACACAAGCCCACATGAAGTATATACATGCTCACATGCTTGTGTTTTTGTTTTCTTTTGTTCGTACTCGTATTTAGGAAAAATTATGCTTTACTGAAAAAATTATATCTTTTCATCGTAAAACTAAAACAATTATGAAGGTGTTTACCTCCACCAATTTTTGTATGATAGTCAAAAATTTGCTGTCGATATCATGTGATAGATTGATATTCATGAGGAGGCATTACTTTCCTGGCAGGAAAATAAATATTTTTTATTGTTTAAAATTTGACATCTTTGTTCCGTGATCGAATGGAGCATTAAAATTAACAGCATAAAGGTAACTTTTGTAAGTAATCAAACCATGCATTTTCCCGCCATTTAAAATTGACGCAAATCATAGAATGTATAGCTTTAATCCTTAGCGGGGGGGGGGGGGGGTCAATGTATCGTCCGTGGTCTGTTTTCGGTAAATTTACTGGTACATTTGGATTCGAATTACTTGTTTCTTTATTATGTGTTTAATAAGTAATGCAACCTTGTTCAAATACATTATATGAAAAGTGCCTGCTTGGGAGAGTACCAGTTGAAATTGACACCCCGAGAAAACCATTGAAATTGGCACCCCGAGAAAACCATTGTCAACCGACGCGAAGCGGAGGTTGACAATGGTTTTCTCGGGGTGTCAATTTAAACTGGTACCCTCCCAAACAGGCACTATTTTTTTATTATACTGAATGTCTTAATTTTATAGCAAACTTTATAGCAAATTACAGCAAATTTTACTTCTTTTATATAGAAAACACGTGAGTTCTATGGCGAACCGTACGCGCATAATTTACGCGCGTGTAACAATTCGTTCTATCGGCCCGTTGCCAAGTGTGTTGCTAACGCTGAGGGTATGAGAACTGATTGTCAACTGCGTCTAAACCAATCAGATTTCAGTATTTAACATGAAAGTATAATAATATTGATTACTAGTAATGCGATATCCGTAACTGGCGGGTAACATTTACTAAAAATTTAAATATGTAACACTTTCAATAAAACATTATCCACTGCAAAATTCACATGCTTCATTTAATGATGGCACTATATTAGATTAAACTTAAAATACTCATAGCAATGATATGATTTAAAAAGAAAATATACACATTTTTTATATCTTGGTATTAAAGGAAAGGGAAGATGTTGGCGAGTCACACAACAAAATGTTGGAATTTTTCTTAATTTGTACATGACATATTTAGTGCCTCTTTTTAAATCTTAAAACAAATAATCCAAAGAAGCTTGCCAACCACTTTCCAGTACTTTTAGTACTTTGATTTTGGCTTGGTTTTTTAAAGACCCCCCCCCCCCCGGGCATTAATTTCAAATATATAAGTAACAAAAAACAAAAAAAAAAATTGTCCAATTTATTGATGTTGTATTTCTCTTCAGCAGACATCATTAATAAATGACATTATTACCTTACGGTTAGTATGCGCGTAGTTTCAAAATTAGCTCCGCTTAACATTTGGAAGTCTTCAAAATACACTAGTGCATTTAGGTACATTTTTCTTCTTCAGCTGGTCAATGTATTTTGCCAAATCTATCTATATCTGAAAGGAGAAATATGTACTTCATTGCGTTCATGTGTAACTAAATTCTAAAAAGGAATGCAAAAGTCCAATGGGCTTTCCCCATTATTAACTGATGCTGTTTACCCGGTGTGAATTCGCTAAACCTTTTCATAATGTTACTGACATAGATTTCGGTAGACGTGTTCGACGTGAATTTATCAGGATGTGTCATTTTCATTCACCCTCGATTTAAAATTGTCAAAATTGTGGTAGCTTTTCTATAATTCTTTGTATAAAAAAGGGCCGCTTAAATATGTTAAGGGATATCATCCTTTACCATGCTTCTCTTTCCGGGGTCGATGAGGGTGTTTATCTTAACTAAACGCCCTTCTTTTTGCCAGATCATTTATGTAATTTGAAAAAGGACAGTGTGTAAATATCATTTCTCTTATATTTTCAGCTTTATTTCCCGTGTTTCGTGAAGTAATATAAGATGGGTGACGATGTCCTCATAAGAGTATGCTGTTTCTTTGAAACAAAGACATTCAGCCTTGACATACTATCTGAAATAAAACAAAAAATCTTATAGAAATATATTTTAAAGTTATAAAAATAAGCAAACTCTGCCGTACTCTTTTAAATGGGACATTCAGCAATATGCCGTACTGTTATCATCAATTTGCCGTACAGTACAAAAAAAACCTATTACGTTTGGTTTTATCGTTTAAAACACTCTTTCTTGGCACAAGCTATACTCTACGTGCAGTGCATTTAGAGATCTTTCGAGTACTAATAAGCAGATTTTTGGTTAAGCATTAAAACAAATATAACAAGCACCTCAAGTTCCGACAGCTAGGATTTACTCCGGTACCAGGTAACAAATTTTGATGCGTAAAAAGAAATCAACGTTTCCAATCGCTTTGGTCAGAACAGAATATCAAAGTGTAGAAACTCCGTTAGTTAAATAGCTATAAAACATATTCATGGATAAAACTTGATAGGGATAAAAACAAAAATACATACCCCTCTCGTGTTTTCCTCGCTGTGCCACTCGCCTCGATGGTAGCAATATCCGGTGTCGGTAATACACAGTGTTTATGTTCAATACGCAAATAATTACCCCGCAAATCCGTCTTTTTTTAAAATCATTTGCAAAAAGTATATTAAAACTTAAATATACACTATATATGCTTCCTTGTTCTGAAATTATTAAAAATCATTGTCAGTATAGCTGAGCATATAAATTTCCGTTCTGAATACGGATAGTCACTTTATTTTGTGTATACGAAAGGATAGTGGGTTACTTCGTTTAAATTGATTAATAATTGAAAATGAATGAAAACTTTAGTATGTGGAACATTTTTGTAAGTATATACATTCTGTTTGATTGGTAGATATATGTAGATGACATATAGATGTAATGAGTAATATCATATAATTGTAGTTATTATAAACAGAAATTATGATTTTTATTATAAAATATGTTTTATAAAGTTGAATCAAACATATATCAAATAAATGATACAAAAATACATCTGATAAACCATTTTTAGTCACAAGCATTGATGGCTTATTATTTTAGAAATAATGTCAACTGCTTATTCGCTACCCATTCTATATGTATAAGAGCATAGACAGTTTTGGGGTAATTTAAGATTCCTTCACCGCGAAACGGTGTATTAAAAATAAAAACGTAGACTGACAAATCCTAGTTTATGTTAGGAATAAGGAACAATTCTTAAAGTATTATGAGTGATCCAGGCGTGATAAAATCTAATGAAGTCCGAAAACCTTTTTGATATATTTGATCACGCCATCACCGTAATGACCAACTTATAATATTCAACAGATTATACCTAATTACTTATATTTATAAAAAGTTTCAGCAAATTAGACGATTAATATCAAATTATAAATACTTTTATCTTATTTTTTTGTATAATTATGCAAACCCCGCTTGCGTCCCAACAGTACGTCATTTGTGTCATTTATAAAAATATTGAACTATGCACTACGAATTTGATTCGTAGTGTTGTCACGGATAAAGATACTGGAAAATATGAATAGCCAAGGATCAATAGGCAGCTATTGAATTCACTCTTTATCATTTTATTAGAGCTATTTACTTTGAAAAAACAAAATTTCATAGAATTTAAATATAACGTTAAGCGGATTCATCGAACTTTCATCCTTATCATAAATGTTCTTTTAAAAAAACAATTTTAATTCTGGTTTCATAATGCCTTGTGTTTAATTGTTATGAACAAGCATTACGTTTTAATTATTCTATTAAATTAAATGACTTTACCAAAACAACAAATTTTTGATTTCCAATCAAATTATGGGGAAATAAAAGCTTCAAAAAATACCTTTAACTCTCGATCGCCATCAGCTGACGTCACGCAATTTTAGCTCCTCACTGAATGCTCTAATACATAAACTTTTTAAAACGATAATTATGAATTTATTATGTTGACAAACTGAGATCAAAAAAAAAGAAAAAAAAAAAAAAAAAAAGGAAACCTAAATATTATGTTGTTTGTTATCCCTCATTTTATTTAACATTTTAAACAGTTTATGTATTAGAGCATTCAGCGCGAAGCTAAAATTACGTGATGTCAGCTGACGGAGATCGAGCCTCGGGATGAAATTCGAAGTTTGCATGAATTTTAGTTGATACCATTATCAACGCATTGAATTTAAATTTTAAGAGGAAATGTATTGTGAAAAACATCGTGTTTGAATCCAATGCTACACGCAAACCGGAAGGCATATACGATTTATATGGTAAATTGAAGTTTGAATCGACGAGAGAGTCAAAATTGCGTTGCAAACCTTGACAAGTGTAGTTATAGATAGAGAAGGTAGAATTTTTCGATATTTCGCTTATTAGCGACAGATTGATAAAAACGCAAGGGCCTGTGATTTCACTAAATAAATACAATTTTATTTTATTTATTTATTTTTTGAAAGAGCATGTTTTAATCGTTCAAACACACGCTTTATATGAGTAAACCTGCATTGAGTGGACAAAGCGTCTGGTTGAAAAAGACTCATATAAGCTCCACAGAAACGCACTTTTTACTTTCATACCATATAAACAACCGCTCCCTGGCGTCCGGTAATAATAAAACATCTTCATCTAAGTTCCGACCGGGATTCGAACTCCATACCTCTCTCTCATGATTGCGAACTTCAGTCTTGCATTTATGCTCACGAGGTATCTCTTAAAAAGCATTCGAAAAATAATAAAAGTGATATGCAACATATTTAATCTTAGGTAAAAGAACAGGCTGTACCTATTACCAAATCACAGTCCCCGTGTATTTTCTGTACCTAATCAAATGTTTGCAAAACAAAACGGAAATACGTCAATTTCTATTAAATTATCTAAAGCCTTCAATTCCGATGATTTTGAAAAGAATATAAAGAAGGGTTACAAAACTGGCTCTCATTAACTTGTTTTTTGGGTTTTTTTGTTTAGTTTTTTGTTGTTGACTGTTTAGTATTTTTTTTAAGAAAACGTTTATCTTTTGAGTTCATGCATCTTTTGAGTTCATACATTACAAATTATGTATTCTGAAAGTAAATGCTGCAATATAATATCAATACTGTCCAATCTCTATAAGTTAATTGATTGATATAAAATTTTAAGAATATGCATTATAATAGCGATGTTAATAAACCCTGTATTGTCAGTAAGTGGCTCATATACCAACTCTATAAGGAAATAGTGATGAAGTCAAATAATGATTTACATGGAACGTAAATTAAATTCTGGAAATACATCAGCATGACTTTTTTGTTTAATAGGATTTACAGAAAACCAGTTTCAATATATAGAAATAATCTGTCTTTTTAGGATATTTTAGGATATGCAGAAAATTTAAACGATATTCCGCGCTAACTGTTAATGATAATAATAGTTGATTTAAAGTCATGTGTATTTTAATGAAATACAGAGCAAGCTCAAATACGGATAGGGATCTTGATTATTCAGATGCTAGGCAGGTTTAAGATTTTAGGATAACTCAGATTGCGTTGGGGTCTTGGAGATGGTTACTTAATGTAGTAAAACATGTTCAAACCAAATCAGACTTGCACATTTAATTATTATTGATATAAATTAAAGCTTTAGAACAGAAGGCTAAAGGGTGGACGGAAGTTGACATAAATTGCATCATACTTTGGGTAATCCCTTCCAAATATAGCACTGATACGAATATTCAAAAGGCGTCTATTTCGAATTCGATCAACATACAAGTTAAAACTAAGAAAAGGGATACTATAAACAGTCAATTTTAACTTTTAATATATAAACATTATATAAACATATTTATAAAGGCATATCTTTTGAAATATTGAAACAAACACACGGTGCAGGGAAATCTCCTTTACATATAGGTGACAACTTCCGTCCACCCTTTAGCCTTTTGTCGCATATTTTAGGCAGTAGATGCAGATCGAGGAGTGATTTTTATTAATGACAGTTGTAATGCACCGTTTTGGTTGAATTGGTTGTAAGTTTAGATGTTGAATGACCGATCGGGAGACGGAGAGGATCGCAAAATAATTTTACCGATGAGTTTCAAGCAAAACTTCCAGCTGATGTGACAGTTTGAAATAAATCCAAGATGGCGGGGATGGGTACCTTGTGCATTATTAGATATAGGGTATTTATTTTTATTATGAGAAAAATATATAACGTCAGGTGCCTGTGACCGGGGCATATGTTCAATATTTCAAAGCAGGTTGTCGATGCTGGAAAAATGCTTAATATTTTTGTATCATAGAGATGCTTGACATACTTAAAAAAATCAATAAACTAAAACTGAGCCGAATAGTTAAGACTTAGTTTTCTATAAAAATCATCGACATAGGATCATATTGCCAAAAGACCTCTTCTGTTTTTAGCATGTTCATCTGACAAGCAGATGAGAGATCGTGAGATAAGGAGGAAATACTTTTATTCAAATCCTGCATATTTTGTGAAACATCTCTTGAAATCTGATAATCAATTTGGGAGGTGAATTTCCTACAGAAAATTGAAAATTAAATTGCAATCAGGATTTTAAAATCCTACTTCAGCTTTGATCAAGTCCAATAAGTATTAAAATTAAATTGCAATCAGGATTTTAAAATCCTACTTCAGCTTTGATCAAGTACAATAAGTATTTTGATCTAATCAAATCTGAAACTAAATTAGTATAAAAGTTTATGTGATTTAATTTAGGAAGGACATTTTTTTCATCCATTGGACTTTGGAGAGAGAAAAAAGTACCGTTGGGAACTATTATTTTCTCATGGGATATGACTATTTAAGATGTATATTTTCAATTATGACAATCTAAAAGCAAATGAGGTTAAATTCTTTCTAGGCAGTAGTCTTTCTTAACGCATATATTATTATTTTTGTTTTAGAAAACGGCACCTTTTGATGGGTGCAAACATGCCACTTGGCAATGGCATATTTCTCAGGCAAAGTAAACATAACTTACATGAAATTGATATGAATTTGAAATATTACTTAGTTTTAGTAAAAAAAAAATGAGAACATTTACATGTTTTCATGCCTACTTCTCTATAACAAACTTGCTCAAAATATTCATTCAAGACCTTAACAGCATACAATGAAAAAAAGAGTTTTTTTCTGGCGAGATGTTTTGTTGATATTCATTTTCAAAGGCGTTCAGAAGCGTAAATAAAAAAAAAAGATTTCACGGACAAAAATTTAAAACCATAATCTACAATTGTTTGTGTCCGATTTGGAATATTTTAAAACACTTAGAATTCCCCGAAAGCATGCGCATTACCCACGGTTTTAGTCGTTCTTTGCCCTTTGTATCATTTTAAGTGCAACAGGTTTAAATAGCGATGAATGCAAGGTTATACCATTTTTTTTATGTAAATAAGTGTTCACATCATGTACAAATTAAAGGGTTATAATAAGGGAGGAAATTTTATTGAAATCGTATAGCACTAACTGTTTTTCGAAAATAGCGGGTGCCGCGCATTTGCTAAAGCGGTACGTATGTGGATATATACGAATGATATTCGTCCACGATCGCGTCTCCTTGCATTTTGTTTGTTCTATTTTCCTTCAGTGGCATTAACCGGGAACAATTCTGTATAATTAAAACTTTTTGCAAACCTGAAACGATGGCAGTTTGTTTCCAAACTTTAAATGATCTGCAAGCTGTAGAATCAAATGCCTGTGTACGTTTCTTGTTCTACTAATGCATCATGGATTTATTTTGTATTCCGTTGCCAGCTTCTGGAAAGTAAGGAATATATTTTTTTCTAAATTATTCATGCATTAAAATTAATCTAAGTAAACAAATTGTTTAAAATATACAGTCTGGTGATGGTGGTTTATTTTTTAGTACTATTTGAAGTCCTAGATTTATGTATCAATTACATTTACATTACAGAGATATATTTTAAGTGGCATGGTCACGATTTCGGTAAAAATCTATTTTTCTGACTTAATTATTTACAATACTTTAAAAATGTATTCCTACCGATCAAATGAAATTCTAGAGTCATTCGTTGAGCTATAAGGAAGATACAGGCTCACAATTCTTTGTCATGTAAACAAGGCTAATGCCCTGTTTTTGTTTACAATGGTTCAATATACCAGTAAAAATCTATTTCAAGCTTTGTTAATCTTTTTATTAAATAAACAATTCAAAACGTTTAACACGTTTATTTTAGGTCTAAAACTTGAATTTTTACTTCAAAATTCAAAATATTAACAAAAGCTTTGTTTACATACCAGATAGTTGTAATCTCTGTAACTCGCTTATAACTCGACGAATGACAATGTCCCTTTAACTAAACAAATCGAAGTAGTATTATAGATATTTGCATTACAATTCATCCGTAAATTGTATGATTTTCTTGATCGTGATTTACACGTATATGATTTCCGAAAATGAATTAACACAGAATAATTTTCAACGTATAATACTGTGAAATAATAAAATTCATGGTGGCTCATTTTACGTGGTATTCCTGGGTTTCCCTCCCCAACGAATTTACATTCTTGAACGAAAAGTTCAGAGTTAAAGCTGACATGATTTCATGAAAGCATTTGGTCGCCATAGTAGTTTCGATCGCTCCTCTAGGTATCACACCGGTAATTGTTTTCAATATATAACACTATAGAGGGAAAAAAATTCTTAAAAATCAGTTTGTATTTCTCATGACAAAATATTCGGAGGAAATTTTATTAAGTGTTACCTATCTCATCAGCTAACACCATAAAAAGGGCACACGATACGGCATTTTCTCAAAATATCTAGCTTCAAACAGGTCTACCCTCAAAACCACGTGTCTTCTGTTTGTATGTAAACAGACTGCACACTCCCAAGGAAGCTGCTAAATGTGCACTAAAAGAAGTAGTCCCTGTGAAAAAAGATCATAATCTAACAAAATACATGAAATACCCTTCTTAGTGGTACAAAAATTTTTAAAACTGAGTAAAGGAATATGTAAAAATGCAGTCAAGGAAAAAATAATTCTGAAGTATATATGAAACACTAAGTTCACTTTGATTGGTCGATTACCGGTGTGATACCTCTGTTTGTAATGAAGAATAAAGGAAACAACAATCAATAAAATACAAAACATATTTTATTCTTTGAAAGAATTTCCAAGGTATCCGTATTGCATGTATTTTGCACAGATATACTAGTGCTGCCTTACTTCGCATGCAGTTCGAACACGTGTGTCGTTCATACAGAGTGCATAACCTCTGCATCTTTTTGAAAACACCGGCGGAACTATATCCAACACAGAAGCTATATGATAGTAAATCCAAGAGAGTAACAACATATATGTAACTTCGTTTCTATCGGTTTCTACAAAAACGGAGCATTTCTAAAATCCATGCGATCATTGACATTGCTCGATCTGCCACAGTGTGTAGTTTGCGATCTTATAACATACACAGGAAAACGGTCTACAATTACGTGATCAAATCCTGTGAAGCCCGAAGGGCTTCTCAGTAGATTTGATCACCTACCAACCAACTTCATATCAAGGTGAACTTTTTAACATTGCTATTTATTTCTTATATTTACGTTTGAAAAAGACAAATCGTTCAGAACTGTTAAAATTACCGAAATTTTATGTTTACAATAATCCAAGCGACAAGCGATAAACGCGTGCTATGATCATTGTGACGTCATGAAAAAGTTCATACAGAATTGAACGTTTTCGCTATTCTATAGGTTCATATAAGGAAACATATTTGCAAATGTAAATATTCAAAATTGAACGTTTTCGATATTTCATAGGTTCATATAAGGAAACATATTTGCAAATGTAAATATGTAGTATTCAACTTCCTTGATGTCATAAAAAATTGTTATTTTACATTTTATTCATAACACATCTGTTTTTCCTTCATATATTCTAGCATAACGATATTTTTTGACTTGTTGTCAATTGAATTGAATTATGCGTTACCCACTTAATTAACACTCATACAGTTTTTTCCCTTGATTTTATACAGATGAAGAGTTATCCTTCTGGTACTGATTTTCCTCTTTGACATTCTATTAATTTATCATAATAGCCAATACAATGACATGTGTAGATCCTTTTTATTTGTAATTTATTTTTGGCAGTCACTCTATGTACAAATTTTCACTCTGAATCATTGAAAATCCCACAAATAACAAACACACTTATTTTGTTTGTCACTGGCCATTTTTACAAATTAGTCTAACTTTTTACCCAACCATATATTAACATTGATATAAAAGATCTTTATAGCTTTTTCACAAAACTTAAGATTATCATAAAAAGTTTTGAATTCCTTCGACACGAGACTTTATCTTTAGTCAGTTTAAACATGGTGGCGGTGTATGACTTTTTAAGAAAAATGGGTGGTTTATCCGAAGGGGACGTGTCTTTGAGAATAGAAACTGTATAGAAGTATGGTAATCTAGTTGTGTCTGAGCTCCAAGTAATATTAACATTGTGTAGTGAACTCAATATTCGTTCACAACATCACAAACATGGATTTCGTATTCACATACATATATTTCTTGTTCTACAAATTTTATTACAAGCGAAGTTTTTTTTTTATTTTATACCGGCGGAATTCATTAACAAACTTTAAAATGCTTGCAAGGCTAAAACATGTATTGTTTTTAATTTTGAGTTGACATTTTAAAAAATAAAAGAGAATATCCATCAAAACTTTCAGCGTGGAGAATCATATTCTAAATAGCTTACGTTTGTACTCTATATAAATTATGATTGCGTCAATGATATCTAAATGTTTTTCTTTATATTTTATTTTATCATTTGCTGATTTCTTATTTTTAGATGCAAAATAATATTTAACATCGCTATTTCTTCAAGGGCAGTCTTGAAAGTTATCATATTTTTACAATTGAACCCTAAGGAGAGTTGTAAATTCACTAAATTGTGAAATTTAAAAATCTTGACCCCCTGCTTTGGTCCAGGGTTTATATCAAATTTTATTATTTTAAATGCCACGTCTCTCCTAATTTGTCATAGTGCAGAATATATTGGCTTAGAATAAAATACATTCAAAAGAAATAAAGCTTTTGAAACTGCATATGTTTCATTTATTGCTGTCAATAAATTCATAATTTAAAATACCATGTCTTTCCCCATTAATATTTTTTTTAAAATGTTTATTTTTACATCAAATCTCTTAATTAACAGACATCGTTTTAAAAAGCAATATATTAAGAGTAAGAAGGAAATAACGGTACACATTCTTTTTATACATCAGATCTATTACCTGACTTGGTCTCGAAAAACTTAGATATTGCACTAATTACACTTCAATTTTGCATTGTACAAGCATTTCTCAAGCTAACTTTTTTGTTATTACAGTTTGACAAAAAATTCAGAAAACATTGCTAAGTTTTACAGTAAAATGCATGTACTTGTCACCATCCATGATTTCTGACTGTTTAATAGTCTCTTCATCCAGAGGCGTTTTTAGTAACACAGAAGTGTTAATTACTGCCACCTTTTCTAAGCTCCATATTGAATAATTTGGCTTTTGACTTTGCTAACCTTTTCCAAAGTTTCTTTATCATGTTTTGGCAGAGAAAAAAAACATGGTTAAGTTTAGAATAACGTAATGTTTAATTTAATATAAGTTTAATATCATAAAGCGATGTTTAGCAACAGTTACCCGACAAATGGGAGTATTTTCCTGTTCCACTGTGTATTATTCTATGTAGCTTTTATTTTTGGTATCTGAATAATTTAATTTAAATTAACTGTTTTTCTAAATCTACAGAAAGTTATCTTCCTTGTAATTAAAATGTACATCCCCATACACAATAATTGGAACCTATCCAAACAAATTTGTTTTCGATTGTTTAGAGGTTTAGCCACTTCTAGATTTTATAACACTCATGGCCACCTGAACAGGGTACTTGGGGGAGGATTTCTGTCTTAACCCAGGGGTTGGGTGGGCATGACGTGTACGTACAGTTATGGTACTCAGGTGACTATTAAGGTTTGTGAGCCTAGCTCTTGTGTATTTCGCGGGTAGGTAAAATCGTATTCAAAGCACTATATATAGTAGCCTTCTGCATTCATAATATGTTAGTTTAACATATCAATCAAAACGATTGCTTTTAAATTTACTATTTGCTATACACATTCAGAAAAATCAACTCTAAAATGAAAAAAATAATAAGAACTGTGATTTCTTTTTTTTTATTGAATTTTATGGACAATGTAATGCATTAATAAAACCTCAAACATAACACCAAACAACACTCTGGAGGATAATTATGCTAGTGCCAAGATGGCATATTTCCAACCGCTTAGGATACAGTTTCGTAAAAATCCATAGATACCAAATAATAGTATATAACCTCTTTTGGTTGAAGTGTGTCTCGCCTGAAAGGTGAGATACATGTATTTATCTTCAACAGTTAATAGCCCATTGGAAAATAATAATTCCCATGGGATAAATAATTTTCATACAGGGATATTAAAAATCTTAATGGAATTCCTATAGGAGAAAAGGGGCGCAAAAATGCATCTTAGCAATGGCATAAATATCAAAATTCAGTTCAACATTCTTTGTCAAAATGCTCTTTTAAGAAAGTTTCAGCTATCAGTCTTCTTCTTCTTCTTTTCCTTCTAACCTAAAGTATAGAATTCAATAGATTTACCGAACCATAATTACAAACCAAAGTTGACAATCACTACGTCAATCTATATACACTACATTCTTTATTAAATAGAATATCTGTAGGTTTTTTTATTTACGTTTAATTTCCTGTAGCCTGACAGACTGGACGCCCATTGTCGGATATATCCATGAATAAGGAACGCTCTGTTTCTTCACGGAAATACACTATCATCAGTATCAAGAAATCCTTCTTCTCCATTACTATGCCTCTAATGAAATTCTCTCTCCATACCTGTAAGAATTAAACGTTGAATTTTAAAAAAGTAGGTGTTAATATTAAACAAAGAAAAGGTACTCAGCACAGTTATCCAACTTTTTTGTCATGCTTTAGAAAATATTAGGTTTTGTTTGTTTGTCGTTTTAAACTTAGTATAATTGCGTCGGTCTCAATAATGATTTTTTTTCAACTATACATTGGCATGTAGGTTAAGTTAGTTAACATTTATTAGCATTTCTATTATGTTAACGCCGTAAAATTTACTTTCCTAATAAATATAACTTACTTTTGTTTCAATTATTATATCAATTTATATCTTTATATAAATACGGTTATCATAAATCACTTAAGTTTATACTCTGCTAAAAAACATTATCGATTAATAATATTAAAATTAAAAAAGACATAGAGCTGAAAACAAATGTGTAAATAACTTCAGATTACCCAATGTATCGTTAGGAAATAAGAAAAAAAAAACGTTGATTGTGACAGTTGAAATACATAAAAATCCCCTTCACATACATAATTAATGTAATTATGAGCTTCAGGAAATTTAAGGGTCGTACAAACCGGAATTATCTTATATCGTTTATTTGTACCACGTGGAATTTGATTGACAGTAATTGACACGTGCTGAAAAGTACAAGATCTTCGCCCGACTACGGTCATCATGGTATACGAGGTAAAAGGGACTCTCTAAACGGAACACTTTTTCGATAATTTATAAATGGTTTACCAATTTCAGTTTATTTTAAAATGAACATACATAAATATGTCAAATAACCCCTCAAGGGGCCTCTTTTACAAAAAAATGAATTAAGGTTGTAGCAACTCCTATGATAAACACGCAAAATACACGCTTACAGAATAATAATTGTAGTTATTTTAAAAACTTTGAACAATTATTACCTAGGAGATGTAGAAAAGACATATCTCTATCAGCAAACACGTCCAGGAGAATCTTCGCGAGCCCTGCATGTTTTGTTTACAGTAAATACGCATGCGTTATATTATAGAAGGCTGAACCCCGTAACTCGTTGCAGTGTAAATATGTATGGGATATTCTTAATTATTAATTCTAATGAAATTACTAGATTTATTTCATGGAGAAATTTGTAATTTTCTGAAATTTTATACATTTATGATTTGTACAAAAATACCGAACCAGATCTAAAAAAAAAATTCAGGTAGGTTTTTGATAAGATGCGCTGTACTGTCTCTTTAATTAGAAAAAGGAATTTATTTCGGGGACGAAAAATACCAAATATAAACAATTTAACATTGTCGATTGCATCGCACTTTATAAATTACGCACTTGAGTTTTTCTTCGAAGTGCGTTGATATCTTTAACCTACTTACCCCCCACCCCCACCCCTACCCCCAAAAAGTAACAGAACTCGGTAGTTTTTTTTGAAAATTTCAGATAGATATAAATGTATATTGTTTTTATAAAGAGTTAATTAAGGAAGTACAAACACCCCCCACCTAAAAAAATCATAACTTGAAATATTTTCTCAAATACTTAAAATAATGACTTTATATTATGTAAATTTATTTTGGATGATTATCTTAGAAAATAATATACATAATACCCATAAAATACTGTAAGCAAAGGAAAATTGAGGTACAGTGTATTTTAATAATTTTGAAACCTACATTTGAATGGTGTTGAATTGATTTTTTTTTCAATTTTACCTTCTATCATTTAAAAATGTGTAACTTGTGTTCTATTCATGTTAAAGACCTGATTTGTCTTCCTGCCCATCATATTTCAAGATCATTTCAAGGTCATATTAGTAGGTCAAAGCTTAAAATATTATTTGTATCAATTTTTACCTGCATTAAATATACTTGAAACTCGATTTATCTAAAACCCTAGGTCAAATTTTCATTATTTTGATATATTTTAAGAACGGCCTCATGTCAATTATACTGCTAGATTTCTATTCAAATTTGAACCATATAATTTCCTGTTGGAGACTGTTAATTGTTGCAATTGTTCGTCTAGAAAGATGATTTCATATGCTATTTTTACCTAATATTACACGGAAATGAACTTAAGTTGCCAGTTCGAATTTATTTCGGTGTCTGTAAGTAACAAAAAAGGTCTCATGTTTAAATAGCACTACCAACATTTGTAATATCTTAAAAAATAACTGTTTGTAAGAAAATTTTAACAATGACTGTCAGGTCGGATTTTTTTCCAATTTACATATCAGTAGATTTTATTCCAACTTACAAAACATCAACATTTTAGAAAAAAATTGAACTATATAAAAATTTTAGCTTATATGTTTTGTACTACATTAATTACATCTTCGAAAACGTTACTTCTGGGCCTTATTTATATATTTTGTAAAACATTTCTGATGTCGGCTTGTTCCTAATATGCCTTATTTACTACAAAGCTAATTCTTTTCTCCATTTTTTTCGTTAATTAAATCGAATGGAAGAATATATATCACTGTCATTCAAGTACATGTACATTTAATACAAACTCATGAATATTCTGGAGAAGAAATTTCGAAGAGCTGTGGTTACGACGGCTCAGAAGTACACTTTTGTTATTCAAGTGCAGTGATGTAGCATTAAGGTTAACATCGTGTGTACGCTTTTCTTTATGACGTCAGGGGCGTGTGTTGTTGTGTGTAGCATTAAAACAAATATGGCGGATGAATGTTATGATTAAGAACTTGACAAATGATTTTAGATAATATAATGGATAAGTATTCCTATATTTAACTTGTCTTTTGTATGAATGACAATATCCGACATGTGTTATGTAGTAGTATTAGTATCCAGTTCTTTGCAGTGTATGTTAACATCTTAGAGAGATACATATATGATGTAAAATGAAATTCTCAGTTTGGCAGGAGTTTGAATCTTTAGAATGAATTATACAAAATAAAACAATACAAATAAGAGAAATACGTATGCATGCAATCAAATATTAAAGTATTATTGTTCTTTACACATGAAATTCGGCAAATCAAATTCGGATCTCGTATTTCGATTCTCGTATTTCAAATCCCAAATATCGAATGCATTTTCTGGGACATTCATTCTGTGGTATATTGGACAACTGTCTATATATACTGTCTATATGTCATCAATTTAAATGATAGATATACTCATAATTGAAACGTATATTTGGTTGTCTTTTCTTTCCGAAAGCGATCATATATTCTGTTTCAGAAAGAAAATTAACTCTTATTTAATCTGTTTGCTCACTAAAAACGAAATCCACAATTTTGTATTACAATTTTTTAGATTGCGTTATGTCTCCATAATAGATAAAAATGTTGACATGCATTTATACATTTTGAAAAAAGGGAAGGGCATTTATTGGTCCCCAATTTAACGCACCCTTATCAATTTTCAAAGTGCGTAAGTTTTCAATGTTTTATTCCACTAAATTTTCAAAAATAAACTTGTTTGTAATCTGTATTACTTACGATTCTGTCGACGATATCAGGGCAATCGCTAAAATTCTGCAGAAGTCGTTGGTTATTGGAATTTACTTCTTGAAGCAACAACCTCTAAAAAATAATTTATAAAGGAGCATGGTAACGGTTTAGACTTAGTTTGTTTTAGTTCCTAATTGGTAAAGAGAGATGCATATGACCTCTATCTTTTATTTTCCGTCCGTCTGTTGGTAATTTTCTTCATTATTTATTTAAACTTATTTTTCATGATCGTTTGGAAAACTTGTTTGAGACTTTAACGTAGTTTCATAAAGAAAAACTAGAAATCAAATTTGATTGTTTAAAATTTAGTTAATGCAAATCTAAAAAAAATAATTTTAAACAGCTATATTTTTTTTATTCAATTAACATTATCTGATCATGCTTGCTCACAAGTAAAAGCCTTTCGAGTGGTTTTTGAGAAGATCTTTAAAGATTTTTTTTTCAATTTTTTTTACTGTGTAAAATTTGATCCTGATTGTGACTCAACCCCTACTCTTGGAATTATGATTTTAACATTTGTATTTATACTACCGTAAGATGCTTCGTCACTACTTTAACCTTTCATGACCATTTTTTTTTTTAGAAAAAAAAATAAATGTCAACAATTATTCAGCAATTCAAAATCACATCTTGATTGAAAGTACGAAGCCCTTTAATTTAAAATATCAAAATCTTCTAAATTTTATTTTATTTTCAAAATCCAATCGGCCAGAAAAATTGAAATTTGTTTTGGTCATCCTCATATGTGTTTATTCAAGTTTGTTCAAATCATGATCACAGTTTTAGAGTTGGACCAAAATGGGAGTGGGGGGGGGGGCTTTTACAAAAGACAAGATAAGGAAAAAGTTTGAAAATGTTCCAATTAATTGAAACAACAAAAGGAGCTTGTTGTTGAACATGAGAATATTTGGAGTAATTTGAATGAGCACACGGCGGGTGCGAATGGTCGACAAGGGATGCTTACTCCTCCTAGGCAACTGATCCCACCTTCAATGTAATGGAGGTCCATGTTTGCTCAAGGTTTGTATTTTGACCATCACAAGCGAACCAAATCACGTTTCGCTTCTTCCCTATTATGACATTTTCCTGATTTTGACATTTACCTCGATCTTGACATGCCCAATTGTGACAAGGAGCGCATGGCGGGTGCGACCGGTCAATAGGGGATGCTAACTCCTCCTAGGTACCTGATTCCACCTCTGTCTTTTTAGAGGTCCGTGTTGCTCTGCTTTAAATTTGTATTTCGCTTAATAGAATTTTGAGATGAATTTTGAGATGGTTGACATTTTGTTATTGTTCATTGAAAACATTTGAACAAAAATTTTTTTCGAGGTAATAAAACTACTTTGACCAGAGTAATGACTAATGTTGCTCAAAGTAATGTGCTCAGTTGATCGATATGGCCCCTGAACCCTCTATTGTTTTCCCCCCAGAAATTCTTACCGTTTCAAGAGAAGTTTACAAAGAGATTTCTACCACAAAGCGGAGACCCTGTTGTGGAATTTTTATAAGAGGTCAGCTCCTGTATGTCTTGATATTATATAAAAGATCCATTTCAAATTTTAACATCTTTTTACAAAATTGTAACTGAACACTTGAAAAAGCTTATAACCTTTTAACATGTTTGGAAAAAAAATATTTTCTGAGACGTCTAAACTTAAACTTTATAATATACAGTAAACTTTTCACATTATTGTTGTTCAAAGATCTAATGTAAGAAAGTTATAACTAGCTTTTTAAAAGCTTCAATTGACATTAAATTTGATATAATTATACAGTTCAAATCAAACGCATTTAAAAGTATTTAATGTAAATTCGAATTTATTTATTTTTTGACCGGGTCGGTCAATAAACGCCCAACTATGAAATATTCATTAGCACTTGATGTGACAAGCTATTTTAGAACGTACACAAGAGGTCGACGCGAAAACATGGTCGGTCCGTTGGCAGTGGAATAACGCGTTCGAAGAGAAAAGAAAGAAAGAAACAGTTTGAGAGAAAACGTTGTAAAATAAGAATCTATATTGAAGACCATTTTGAGTGGTGGACACGTATTAGAAACCGTTGGCAGTGGAATAACGCGTTCGAAAAGAAAAGAAAGAAAGAAACAGTTTGAGAGAAAACGTTGTAAAATGAGAATCTATATTGAAGACCACTTTAAGTGGTGGACACGTGTTAGAAACTTTAACTATGGGCTTGCCGGTTTCTTGCTATAGACAGGTTGGTAACAACAGCGGTGTGTTTTCTTTGTGTAATAAGATATTTACTCATAAAGGAAACGAAGCTTATGTGTATGGTACGGTATTCATTGTCTGAATATTATAAAACTTGTATAGCCATCACTAGAATACTTAAAATCTATAAATTGAATATGTTTTGAGTCGAGGGGCCCCAGACGGAATAATTTTGACGTTTTATTTTGATAATAAATGTTGTCAATGTATGAAAATAATGGTCAATTGCAAAAGGGCTCTCATCGATTGTCTTCGACACTGATACGCAACCATCCTCATAAAATGCAGATGACAATATCTGATATTTTTCTGTTAACAGCACACAAACCTGTTTATATGAATTCAAACAAATGTAAACAAACCTGTCGTATTATCTAGTTCTGCATGCTGCTTTTCTAAATTACTATTCCCGCGAACATGCGCAAATCCACCTCAATTGTTAATCGTTTATGAATATGCATAGGTAAATCGTCGTTATTCATTTTCAAATTATGGCTAGTACCTCGTTAATATTTATCAAAGAATTGCAAAATTTTCTATAAACTTCTTTTTCATATATCTAGTCATGCTGACAAAATGTGGGTCTGGTTTTCAACATTACAAAAATGCCGTTATAAACGGCAAATATGCCTTTAAAATTGAACAACAAAAAAATAAATGCTGGAACAAGTCTCTGTACTATCTTTGTTTGCATTAAAAATAAGAATAACAAACAACCATATATATATGAAACACACATCGACCGTACGTAAGTTGCTTATCTTAAACCATTTTCTAAAATCCTGTGTTATAATTGCTTTGATAAAACTAATCGTTCTTAATGTTTAATGTTTGCATTAAAAAATTAGAATAACAAACATAACCATATATATATGAAACACACATCGACTGTATGTAAGTTGCTTATCTTAAACCATTTTCTGAAATCCTGCGTTATAATTGCTTTGATATAACAAATCGTTCTTAATGCAAAATGCATGAAAGTAAGAACAGTTTCTAAGGAAAGGAGAATAAAGTTTTTATGTAATAGGATTATACCATTCTAGCAGATGATATAAACCTGATATATTTTTCTTTTAATCCATTGTTCAATGATTCTTTTTTTTTAATGACAGGGTAATGTTTTTTTGAGTTAAAGAATATACACGTCCTATTTATATTCATCGTATGATATTGAAACATGGCAGTTGTAATACGCTATCCCAGTTCACTGCATTGACACTTCCCGAGTCTTCCTGTTGTTTCATCATTTTTTCACAACTTGTATATTACAGTCTGAATAAGACACTAATTTGCTGATTTCCTTCCCTAATAACACCCAGCTTTAAAACATACTAAAAATTCAATTATTTTTAATATTGTTTGTGAACTTTCATTAACTTAAAAGTAAATGTAAGCTCGAAAAAAAGCAATCTGTCCTTATAAAATTTGGTAGAACTTATATCCCGATTGTTCAAAGTTTCTTCCCATATACAAAACTGAAATACAAAACAAAACAAACACGAAACAAAGTTCAAGACTAATAGGTTCTTATTGTAAAACAAATTTTAAATAAATTCAAACTTTCTAAAATTAGACCTTTTTCCTTTAAAAAAATAATTATTGACGGGTACCTTATTATTACATAAAGTTTCATTCTGCTGAACAACAGCAAATATTCTTAATATGAAGGCGATGGAAAAATGTAAATTGCTTTAAGCATCAAATAAAATATTTATTGCTGTTTATTTGATCCCATTGATTTCGAATTCGATATACAAGTGTTGACCGGTGTTGAAGGCAACATTTTATGTTGACCCAAAAGAAACTAAATATTACCCGAAGCGAAGCATACCTAAAAAAATCAAGGACCTGTTATTTCCTTTCAAATGTAGTTCAGAGGGCGCGATGATCGTTGCCATATTAGACTGTATTTCCCTCCTTGTATTAAAGAGGTCTGTATAAATATATAGTAAAAACTAAAATATTTTGATTTTTCTTTATCAAATATTTGTATATTACCAAAAATATCATATGTCAAAGTTTAAGGTAGATATGATGGTTCATTCGTTGATCACCTAGCCTCCTTTAGTACCTACAGTATGATGAACAACCTCACAATATTCTGTTATACACTAATATATATATATATATATATATATATATATATATATATATATATATATATATATATATATATATATATAGTTTCGAATTTTTATTTTTCAAAATAATGAGCTTGATGTTTGTTCCTTAAAACTCTAAGTAGAAATATGCACTTAATAATTAGATAAAAGTCATTTGAGTTTAATTGTAGAATATTGCTAAAAAATTAAAGGTTCAAAGACTAAGTTTATTGATTAAAGTTTTATTTAACAAAATGCACATTGTGATTAGCCATAGAGTATGATAGAGATATTTATTTTTACAGTAGAATATAACAGAAAAAATGGTTTACAAGAACAAAACATGAAGCAAGTGCCACGAGCAACTGTCCCATTATCGATGTTTTACGTATCATCAATAAGAACAGGAAAAGACTCATAAAAATAGAACTCGTAAATGTTGATTATACTAAATAGGGAAGTTTATTGAAATAATGAAAAAATTGAATATGCCAAGGTTTTATGAATTATCAATATTCATCTGACATACAATGTGCCGAGAAATATTGTAATAAAAATGTTCTTAATCATGTTACCTTTATCATGATGTCCATTTTGTCGAAACAAGTTCTTTAGAAATTCTCAAGCTAAACACGTAGGTGTTTTTTATGCATCACATAAGCATCCGGATGCAAACATAGCGAAGTAATCCCCAAATTCTTGTTCGCCCATTTAGGTCGTTTCTTTCCGTGACAGAGGTCGACTATTACTTGAAGATGAAATTAGGATGCATTTTTTGTCTAAGACTCAAACTTTTATTAGTATAGGAAAACATGATTTTTTTTGTACCAATGTGGGAAGGTGAAAAGGCCTCCCTCCCTCTAAGGCCCTCTTTTTGCGCATGCACTAAATGCACATTGACTTAGCTCGTTAGTACCGTTAGTGTAAATAAACTATTTGGAGTTCAGAATTTGTCTGTGTATGAGATATTTCAGTTTTTATTGTCTGAGATAAATTTGTATGTTGCTAGTAGAGATTAGGGATGTTATAATAAAATTATTTGATAAGAATAATTGAAATGATTTGATAATTTCTACGCTTAGATTCATCGTCACGTGATCGTGTTTGTTTTGACCATTGTTATTTTCTACGCTCACATGCATTGTGTTGCTTTGGCCAGTGTTAATGTTTTGGATAGTCAAGTGATTAATCTATTATTTTAGAGTCAATTATTGATGACGTTTAGTTTAGTCAAAGTGAAGACAACAGTCAATCAATCAGATCGGTATTTCTTATCTTTATGTACTGTTCATGCTTTCTAAAACCTTGTGTCCGGATGTGTTGGTTTACATTAACTTTCCATTCTTTTAATAATTACATTTAAGTAAAGTTAAAATATGCAGTTGAAAAAGAAAAGTAAAAATAATATTGCTTTCATATGTATTTTATAATTTCATTATTCGAAAAACATTCAGAATGTAAAAAGTGTTTTACATTGAACTGTATTACCTCTGAAAATTTTGATCAGTAGATTTTGGTTACTTTCAACATTAACAATTTTTGAAACATATATTAGCCTCCAGATGTAAGTACACCGTGACATTTGAAAGACCTATGAGATATCAACTTGGTTGAATAAAAATAGTCATTGCTTACATAGAAAATTTCATAATTATTTTTATTAACAAAAATTAATCAAGTTTGTTGTTAGTTACAATATAGTGTGTGTTGTGACAGTGTTTTATGCGACACGTGTTTTTTGAATTTTTATTTTTAAATGTGCTCGGAGTATTTTTATCATGCTTGTTTTTAAATGCAAAGCTCAAATTTAATTTAAAACACATATTTTAAAAAACATTGACTGCACAAAAAAGTAATTATGTTATTCTGGGACGATAACACTGAGTATAAGGTGTGTTTGATAATGAGGGGTTTTGAAATCCAATATGTTAACTGGCAACAAAAAAATCCCACCGATATCAAACCATCTGATATCGAGTTAACAAGAGCCTGACTATTGTTGCTGTAAATAAATCGTTTTATTTCCCTTTGATGTTGATAAATGAGATATAGAAAAAAAAATGATAGCCAAAACAGTTTGGTTTGTTAACATTGATAAAAAGCCCAGGTATGTAGAAACCGGATGGTTATTAAGGTCTTCCGTTTCCAACGGAAGACCTTTTAGTTTTCGTCGTTTCTTACTAAGGTCTTCCGTTTCCAACAGAAGACCTTATAGTTTTCGTACTGTTTCTTATTAAGGTAATCCGTTTCCAACGGAAGACCTTATTGTTTTCGTACTATTATTATTATTTTTTTCCAAAGTTTTTGCACGCGATTTTTCGAAAACTATTCGACCGATCTCAACCATTTTTTCACAGGTGATTGAACATGACCTGAATTCATTTTGTTTTGAAATTATTTTATGTACGTTTTTGTCTGTATCTTTTTATAAGTTAATATATTGTTAAGACATATATTACAAAAGAGGTAGAGAATAAAAAGATCTTTTAAACGAGATAAAAAAAATATGGGTTTTCTCTTTTGATTAGGGCCCACGGGACTCGTAAAATCTATTAAAAGTTTTAAACTCATTTAAATTGTGTTTTAAGTAACTAAGACCGTTTTTAATATATAATATCTAAGTTGCGCTTACAATTCTGCGTCTGTAAACATCTTATTCGAATTGATTGGATGAAATTTAAATTTAATTAAAAACTTAAATTCATTTAAATCGTGTTAAAATCACCTCACACTGATTTTAAAACATGATATATAAGTTGCGCTTAAGCTTGCAATACTGCGTCTGGTAAGATCTTACATGAATTGATTGGATAAAACTTAAATTTTTCTAAATTTTTAAAATCATTTAAATCGTATTAAAATGATGTCAGATCAATTTTATACCATGATACCTAAGTTGCACTTGCAATTCTGCATCTATTGACATCTTACACGAATTGATTGGATGAAATTTAAAGTTTTGAAAATTTTTAAAATAATTGAAATCATGTTGAAATGATTTCAAACTGATTTTAAAACATACTATCTAAGTTGCACTTGCAATTCTGCGTCAGATGACATCTCACACGAATTAATTTGATAAAATTTAAATTTTTGAATTTTTTTTAAATTATTTAAATCGTGTTAAAATGATCTTAGGTTAATTTTAAAACATAATATCTAAGTTGCGCTTGCAATTCTGCATCTGATGACATCATACTCAAATTGATTAAATGAAATTAAAATTTTTGAAAATGTTTAAAATCATGTAAATCGTGTTAAAATGATGTCAGACCGATTTTAAAACATGATATCTAAGTGCACTTGCAATTCTGCATCTGATGACATCTTACACGAATTGATTGGATGAAATTTAAATTTTTGAAAATGTTTTAACTCATTTAAATCGTGTTTAAATGTTCTCAGAATAAAATTAAAATTAGAAGCAAAGTTGATCATCGTAACAATAACATTGTTTGAAAAACCATTGTCCTATTCATTTATGATGTATTTAGATATATTCAGGGGACTAAAAGTTTTGATCTATAATCTTAAATTGTGTAGAAAAAAAAATAACAAACAAAAGGAAAAAAAAAAATAAAAACACAAAACCAGAAAAAACCCACGTTGTTGAGAAATGTTACTAATTTTGGTAATCCTATATTTTATCTGAAATGAGGGGAGAGGGATTGTAACATTGAATCAATATTCCATCCTATCGTTTCAAAAAATCGAACGGAAGACCTACTCGTTACTCGTAACGAGATCGTATCTAGTTATTATTATTTTTTTCCCCACAAATTTTGTGCACGCGATTTCTCGAAAACTATCCAATTGATTTCGATCATTTTTTCACAGTAGTTTGGAAGTGATCTGAATTTATTTTGTTTATAAAATTTTTGCCGTCGTCACTTCCGGTACCGATTTATCGGCCATTTTGTAAATTTTACGACCCATTTTGTGAACACTTGATCTCGAAAACTATCAGAGATATGAATATGAAATGTTCAGGATAGGTAGACTATAGTTTGAAGTTGTGCCTATTGCTTTCGTTTTACGCCATTGGCGCCATTCTTTAGAGCTCGCTATGGCTCGAAAATTGGGTACCAATTTTTTTGATTTTTTTTTTTGTTCACAAGATTTCTCAGAGATTGCTCGATACATTTTCTTGAAATTTGCAGGAGTGATAGGAAAAAAAAATCTCGCGGAGTTTTTTAATTTTTTCTAAAATTCATTTCCTGTCGTCCGTTTCCTGTCCAACGACAAAAAGCTTGTGACATTGAGATCTAAAAAAATGACAAGGACTTGAGCATTCAGACTTTGTAGGATTATAGACCTTTAGTTGTAGATGTCTTCAAACTATTTTGTTTTGTTCGTAATAACTTCCGGTCGTCACCGGAAGCACTTCAAAAATTATTATTTTTTTGCTTTTAATTAATTCACAAAGAATTGAAATATCAGTATTAATCCTAACATATGTCATCTATCCGGTATTAAATAAACAAAAAAAAAATTCTACTTCCGGTGAGATATCTCAAATATCTCAGATAGCTTTTTTTAAACAAATGTTTTACCCGTGATATCTTAGAAAATGCAAATGATCAATACACGAAACTTACCTGGATGATAGACATTTGATAGAAAATGCGTTTAACTGCTTTCTTAATGTCAATCGTTACTTCCGGTCTTCACCGGAAGGGTTCAAACAAATCAAGTTGTTTGAAAGTTTAACTGTTTTTCTTTGACAGTTTTAGTAAAATTGATAAGCAATAAAGTACAGTTGTCAAATGAATTTATCAGCATAGAATCTTATATATGTTCTCTATACAATGTTAAATAAACAAACATATATCAAATATCTTAGGTAGCTTTCCTTTTTACAAATTTGATACCCGCGAGATTTTAGTCACTGTAAGTGATTGAGACACGAAACTTTTATTAATGATAGACATTTGATTGAAGATATGTTAAACGGGTTTTGTTTTATTAACCGTCACTTCCGGTTCTCACCGAATGGGTTCAAACAAATCATGTTTTTAACAAGTTTAATAGACTTTCTTGAGTGTTTCATCTAGCCTGATAAACAGTGATGTACACTAGGCAAATGTACAAGAAATACCAGCTTTTATTTTCTTCATCACTTTCTCCGTTTCCGGTCCCGAGACAAAAAACCTAGTTTCAACGAGATCTCAGATTTGGCAGAGAGTATCGATATTTCATCATATCGTATAAAACAAATCGGACGGAAGACCTACTCGTTACTCGTAACGAGATCTAGTTTGAATAATATTTGCTGTTTAAAATACATGTATACTGTCGACTCATATCCATCATTAAAACAAATTTCAAAAGAAAATTCAATCTATAGGGAATTCGAGAGAGACTATAAAATTTTAGCAAATGAAAAGCATTAGTATTAGAAAAAAATTTGAAAAAAATATCATGTATATGATATGACTTTTTTTATTTAGTATATTATTAAATTGTTAATATTAGCTATTAGCAAGTCTATGAGAAAACAAGTCCAATATAGAAACAAGCTGTGGTAGCATAAGCCTCAGGAATGAACAGAATTAGAACAGACAACCTGGTAAGACTAAACAGTTTGAAAGTACTTCAGCTATTAGCATGTAGGATTGGGTGAATCATTTCTCAACACTACTAACGTCCAATGAAGATAACCCTTTTGAACTTGACTTAGATAATACATAGTTAGATGGGTTATCTCTCCTAGATATCCCTTTCACCTGTAGAGAAGTAAAGATAGGAATTAAAAATTTAAAAATAGAAAAAGTTGTGGACCTGAC
The DNA here is from genome assembly GCA_020458035.1 of Magallana ariakensis. NCBI lineage: Eukaryota > Metazoa > Mollusca > Bivalvia > Ostreida > Ostreidae > Magallana > Magallana ariakensis. The sequence goes on along the minus strand of CM035815.1, from coordinate 50,835,344 downwards.
TTGATTTTGAATGAATTTATAAAGACAAATTCTAGTATTTTCTTACCAACATTGGTAAATTATTTAATAAAAATTTTAATGCCGGTAAAATACATTATGAAAATAAATTATGGAATCAATCATTTATTACTGTTCTTCACAACTCAGGTGATCTTAATAATTGTAACAATTACTGGGCTTGAGTGTTAATAGTTGTCTAGGAAAGTTATTTAGTGGACTATTGCAGGCAAGATTGTCAAATTATCTTGAAAGTAACTCTCTTTTAAGTCCTATCCAATCTGGATTTAGAAAACAACATGGTACAATTGACATCATTATACTTTCATGTTAAATACTGAAATCTGATTGGTTTAGACACAGTTGATAATCCGTTCTATTACCCTCAGCGTTAGGAACACACTTGGCAACGGGATACACAACGAATTGTTACATGCGCGTAAATTATGCGCGTGTAGTTCGCCTTAGAATTCATGTTATTTCTATTTAAAAGCAGTAAACTTTTCTCTAAAATTAAGACATTCAGTATAATAAAATAAATGGTGCCTGTTAGGAAGAGTAACCTCCGCGTCGGTTGACAATGGTTTTCTCGGGGTGTCAGTTTCAACTGTTACAGGCACTTTTTTAATAATGTATTTGTTTTAAAAACTCTAATTAACAAATATGTGTTATTGCGAAAAAACAGAGTTATAGGATTGCTTTGTTGATTTAAAAAAAAGCATTTGACACAGTATGGAGACCTGCTCTTCTTCATAAGCTTTTAAATAAAGGTATTAGTGGTAATTTTTATAGAATTATTGAACATGTATATTCTACTACTGAATTTGCTGTGAAACAATCATATGTTCATAGTGATTTTTTCCCAAAAAATCGTGGAGTAAAACAGGGAGACAATTTGAGGTCCGACACTTTTTAACATTTTTATAAATGCCTTTACAAAATATTTAGATTTTTCTAAGACGTGCCCTGTTAAACTAAACAACATCTGCTTTAATTGCTTATTTTTGCAGATGATATCAGAATCAGTAGATGGATTACAACATTGTATTGACTCATTGGAAAGATTTTGTAGTGACTGAAAGTTAGAAGTCAATACACAAAAAAACTAATGCTATGGTATTTTCTAGTAAGAACCTTAAAATTTTGAATTGTAAAACAATGAGGTATAAAGAAGATGTTATTGCTTTTGTTGATGAATATAAATATTTCGGTGTTGTACTAAAAAATAATGGTACATTGAAATTTGCTTGTGATAATTTAGCAGAAAGCATATTTTATTATCAAATCAAAGCTTCCAAACAATCACTGTCTTTCAGGAGAGATTCAATATAAGATGTATGAATCATGCATTATGCCAATTTTGACTTATGCCTAATAAGTTTGGAAAAGAGATTTTTAAAATAATACAAAAGATTTTGACAAAACTCCATCTGAAAAAATTCTAATTTTATCTTGAAAGACATTTTAGGGGAAGCTTCTAATCTAGCAGTTAGAATAGAGTCTGGAGCACTTCTCTTTATTTTCAGAATAAATAAATTATTATACAAATATTATTTCAGAGTACAGAAAATTGTTTCAGATCAAGAGAATTCAAATTTTCAGGACTGAAAAGTAATATTTATAAAACATCCCAATTTCAAATGAAATGAACATTCTTATTCTAATTTTTATTCTAATTATTATTCACAAGCAATTTTATCCACTAGGGGTCAATCGATGTAAATAAATGAAAAAATGTTTACTATACTTTTAACTTAAAAAAATAGGTGTTTTTTCTCTATCCAAAGAACCCTTATTTATTACATTTCCATTTGATTACCATTGTTAAAATTGTCTCCACTGTTGCGCTCTTCTGTAGAGAAGTTAACTAGTCTCAATGTTGACATAGAAGTCTAAGTCCATTACAGGCAGAAAATTGACAAAGCTTTGAGTGTTTATATTGTATATTTTGTCATTGAATTAATTCAATTGTACAACAATTGTCCCATTCTGTAAGTGTTATTCATTTAGACATAGACAATACTTATATTCTCTATCAATTTTACGTAAAATATTCTTAAATTGTATTGATCGTTCACCTGCTCAAAGAATACCATCATCATCAGAAAACCTGCCCGTGTTGTTTGACAAAAAGTTCATCCCGTAAAATGGACCTGAAATGTTAAAATCTAGGGTCAACCATTAGGTTACAAAGGTCCACCTCGTCAAAAAGGAGAGAGAGAGAGAGAGAGAGAGAGAGAGAGAGAGAGAGAGAGAGAGAGAGAGAAATTATTACCTAAAATAATTTAAGGTAGATCCTACATCATTACTTCTTTACAGTTTTGAGTGTTGTTACGTAGTAAGTGGTATCATTTTGTAATTTGTTTAAAGCAGGGGCTTAGCATATACCCCAACAAGCTATGGCATAAATGGTTTAGACAATAACGAGGGTATGTTAAGGCTTCCCACAGCGATCTGAAGAGAGTCACTTGTCTGTACTTAAAACAATATGACGTAATAATAGACTTTGATGTCACGATCTGCATTCCATTCGATAGTTCTCAGGGAATGTGTCGTAACGTTAAAAGTAAATTATAATAAATCAGTCATAAAACGTCTTGTTTTCTTTACATAATTGCTGCCCTTAATGCTAGATTATAGAATTTATTCATATTAATAATCAGTATCAAATAATAGACAGATTTAAAGCTTCTCTTGAAGTAAAATACTATTTATTAATTAGTGGTTTGAAGACTCTCCCTGCTGTGTGTAAACAACTGAATGAAGAAATTTTAATGCATGTAAAAACAGTTCGGCGCAGGTGAAAGATCAATACAATTTAAGAATTTTTTACGTTAAATTGATAGAGAATATAAGTATCAATGTGAGTCATGCTTGGGAAACCAACGAATTTATCCTAATTTTAAGTAAATCGCTTTTAATTAGTAAAAAATGTGCTTTATTTTAATGATTTGGAGAAGTGTTTTTACAATATCTTTAATAAACGAAATATCTATTTCAATCCCAAACAAGAACTTCAAAGTATATGACATAACAAAGGATTTTTCTTCAAATTATTTATGATTTAATGTCATTAATCACCTGCGCCGATACGATTTAATTTGCAATGTTAGGATACGCACGTCACGTGACAACGAAGTACATATGACGTAAAAAAAAATGCATAAAAAATGTTTAACATAGTTGTAAATATATGTTATTTATATTTTAAGGAATACTCCCGGTCAAAGTAAATTTTTGTTGATTAAAAAAATATCGTTTTTCAGCCGTATTTTAGCTCCGGTATACACATTGCTGCGAAAATAAAAAAAAAACAGATTGAGAGAAAGAAAACAAATTTAACATCTTTATACATGAGTACGAGGTATACTGTTTTATAATTGTTACAGAATTTCAGTATGTTCTTTGCATATGTTTTCTTGTGTTGTTTTAGATTTGGTAGTTTAACACATTGCTTGTTGTATGCATTTTGCACAAATGTATATTTCATTGGTTATCTACAAACCACCCTGATGGTGTTAAGACTTGACTTCTATAGAAGTTTGACCGTTCGAATTTATTAAATAAACAATTAATTGTAAAAGTGTGCCCTTTTTTCTCATCTTTTCAATATGATACACTTTTAAAATCCCATATCATTTTTATGCATTATTCATTAATAATACAACAGTTTAACTATTTGATCCTTCTCTTTACATACTTGTTTTTATACGAATCAGACCTTCTTCTATGTTATAATATTTGTGAATCTAAACGGAACGAAGAGCGGGTCCAGGGTTAGTAAGTTATAAAGAATTTAAATACATCTGAAATGAAGAAGAACTCTTACCCCTCTATTAGCAGTGTACCTCCTCTGGGCAAATATTAAGATTGTACTTTTTCTTAAAATAAAATTTAGAGGTTGTAAAGGTATAAGGTGGTGTTAAGGTAACCCCCTCCCCCTGGACCTGCACCTGCTACCCCCGCATACAGATATTGTACAAAAGGTACCCCAAATATCAACATCATATTTTTGTTGAACTTTATTTAATCATAACCCACCTTAAGAAGACCTTGTTAAAAATGGTAATTGCAAATAACAATATAATCTTTAAAACAACTTTCCTAACAGACCTATATAATTCTTTTCTCTTATTTAATAAATCGTTTTGTTAACCTTTGAGTTGTTCAATATGTCTGCTATCTAACGCTAGGTTTTTGTTAACAATAAATATTGTGTCTCAGTTCTGGTAACTTATTACAAACAATGAGAAGATCGTGTGAGTTGTTCACACGTAAGAGGTAGGAGTATAACAGGAGCATCTAAAACCTTAGTTACATGTCATTATTTCGTAAAAGTATACATGTATTTGTTATCATATACTAATAAACATTTGTACGAAGTTGAAGTAAAAACGCAATTACGCATAATAAAAAACCAAGAGATCTAAATATCCCCATAAATGCTTTAATGATTTGTTTAGAACTGAAGAAATAAAATACTAAAACAAGTTGATGTACTATCTTAAGTCGCAAGTAAAAAATATCAGAACAACAAACATTACCATATATATATATATATATATATATATATATATATATATATATATATATATATATATATATATATATATGATGAAACACACATCGACAGTATGTAAGCTGCTTATTTGAAACATTTTCTAATATCATGTGATATAACTGTTTGATAAAATGCTTGAAAGTAAGAATAGTATCTAAGAAATGGAGAATAAAGATTTTATGTATGGGATTATACCATTTTAGCAGCTTTGTTTTTTCGTGTTAAAGAATATACATGTCCTAGTTATAGTCTTAGTATGATATTGAAACGTGGCAGTTGTAATATGCTATCCCAGCTTATTGCATTGACACATCCCCACTCAAGTCTTGTTGTTGTTTACTACATTTTTTTCACAATTTCTATATCAGAATAAGCCACTAAGCTGATTTGCTTCCCTAATAACCCCCAACTTTAAAACATAATGTACTAAAATCTAATTATTTTTAATATGATTTGTTAAATTTCATTTACTTCAAAGTAAATGTAAGCTCGAAAAAAAGCACTTTGTCCTTATAAAACTTGTACGACCTTATCTCCCGATTGTTCATTTGTTTAATTGTGTATAGTTGATTCCCATACACAAAACTGAAATACAAAACAGAGTTCAAGACTTATCAGTTCTTATTGTAAAACAAATAAAATTTAACATTTCTAAAACTGGACCTTTTACTCTAAGTAAAATAATTATTGACGGGTATCTTATTAATATATAAAAATTTCATTCTGCTGAACAACTGCAAATATTAAGAATATGAAGGCGACTGAAAAATGTAAATTGCTTTAATTATCAAATAAAATATTTATTGCTGTTTATTTGAACCCATTGAAGTTGTTATACAAATGTTGACCGGTGTTGAGGGGAACATTTTGTCGACCCCAAAGGGAATAAATATTACCCGAAGCGAAGCGGACCTAACAAGAAAACAGACCTAATATTTTCTTTTAAATGAAGTTAAGAGGGCGCGATGGTCGTTGCCATTTTTAGGCTGTATACCCCTCCTTGTAATGAAAACCTCTTTATTAATATTTAGTAAAATACTAAAACATTTTTGTCTTTTCTTTCCTAAAAATAGCAAGATTAGATAAAATAAAATATTCTTTATGTTCCATCAATTAACGGATAATATTATGAAATCAAATTGCAAACTTATGTTTAATTGATAACAAACTTAGAACAGAATATATATATATTTTTTCATTACGAATGAACAGTTACATAACATGAAAATTGGCCAGTTATATATTACGACAGTCAACCACGAAATACTCTTGTACAGTGTATATGCAACAGTTAACACATTTTTTTTATTTTGTAAACGATATTTTTTCAAAACTTGATCTACAACAATTGCAACTCAGGATCCTGATTATCAAACAAAACATATTCATATTCATCTAATATTTCTAAAATGTTTTCAAGTATGTTGTCTCTATCTTCATTAAATGTTGAACAACTTAAAAGGATGTGCATATTAATGTGTTGTACAGATGTGTTACAAAACGGTGTTTTTGAAGTATTTTCATCCATGGAACTCACACTAAAAATATATTAATAACCTTTTAGAAGGATCCTTTTAAGCAATAATCCACAACTAACTAGGACTTAACTTCGTATGAATCTTACTGTAAAAATACATATCAGTATTTACAGAAAGAGAGGCACGTCCTTGTTTTTCTTCTTCTGTCTATATTGTGTTAGTATTAAATTTTGAAAATTCCTTTTTGCTAAAAACTATACTACAATTGTTAACAAACTACGGAATCTACCTAAAAACAGTAGCCGGCATTTATCACTATAGCCTTGAATAGTCAAAAGTCCAAGTAGAAATATGCACTTTATAACTTGGATAAATTTATTCGTGTTTAATTGAGAATATTGCTTAAAAATGAATGGTTCAAAGATTAGGTTTATTTATTAAAGTTTTATTTAACAAAATGCACATTGTGATCTTTCATAAAATATGATATACATGTTTATATATATATGTGAGTGGAGAAGAAGATTTTTAAAGATTTAATACATATTTAGTGTATGGCCTTATTAGCCCCACCCTAAAGCCTGAACCCCTGACACAGGGGCCATGAATTTCACAATTTTGATAGAGGGCTTACATGTATATTTTTAAACTTAGTTATATTTAAAGAAATACCTTTGAAGGTGAAATAACAATCTGTTGGAATTCCCATGGGTACCAATTGTGCCCCATTGTTAGCAGACCTTTTTTGTATTCTTATGAAGCAGAATTTATTCAAAAACTTGTACGTGAAAAAAATAAATCACTCGCTGTGGCCATCAACTCAACATTCCGGTATATCGACGACGTATTATCAATTAACAATTGTTATTTCCATACTTGCGTTGACTCGATATATCTCAGTGAACTTGAAATAAAAAATACCACAGATTCTGCGTCATCTGTTTCATATTTGGATCTTTCACTGAAAATGAACATTGATGGTAACCTAACACAAAAATTTATGATAAACGCGATTACTTCAATTTTTCTATAGTCAACTTTCCTTACTTATGAAGTAGTATACCTTCATCACCTGTATATAGTGTTTTTGTCTCTCAGTTAATTCGATACGCAAGGGCATGCTCTTCGTATGAACAGTTTCTAAGGTGAGGCAAGCTACTGACAAACAAATTAATAAAACAGGAATATCAACAGTCTCTTTTGAAGTCATCTTTTCGTAAGTTTTATGGTCGATACAACGACCTTGTCAGTAAATACAATCTTCCACTGGGCTGCATGCTGACTGGTGTTTTTCATACTAATTATTAGACCATAATTAATCACCTAATTGTCTACGGACGTTTTTTCCCCGATTACGACAAAGAGCACGGGTGTGGCCGGTCAGCAGAGGATGCTCATTCCTCCTAGGCACCTGATCCTACCTCTATCTTTTTTTTTAGGTCCGGTTTGCTCTGCTTTGAATTTGTATTTCCTTTAATGGATTTTTGAGATGGTTGACGGTTTGTTGTTGTCATTTTTTCATTGATGCAACTCAAGTATTGAAAAAAATGTCAAATAATAGAGTCCCGGAAGTGACGGTTTCACTACAGAGTTTTTAAATGTCTTTTTGAAAATACTAAAAAAAAACTTTGTTATCAGGTCAATAAATCACTGAAACAAACTAGGAGAGTTATCTGTAACACAAAAGCAAGGTATAATTACCTGCATACCAAAAGATGGAAATAGTAAATTTTACATGAAAAATTGGAGACCAATCTCTTTATTAAATGTACAATTTAGGTTGTAAAATATGGTCAGGCTGCATCGCTGAAAGAATGAAAAGAATAATCAGATTAATTATCAGTATTTTATCGAAGTACTCGTCTTGTTTTTGATTTAATGCAAAATACCGAAAAATTGACATTCCTGGATTACTTTTAATATTTGAGTTTGAAAAAGCTTTTGACTCTGTCTCATGGAAATGTATTTATAAAACACTTCAATTGTTTAATTTTGGTCCATATCTCAGAACATGGATATCAGGTTTTCAACAAAACATCTCCTCTTCTGTATCACAAGCAGATCACTTATCCAACTTTTTTAACACTAGAGCGTGGTTGTCGTCAGGGTGATCCAATATTATCATATAAATTTTTTCTATGTGCTGAAGTACTAGCTATCAAATAAAAAAAATAATAAAGGTATAAATGGTATTGTAAAAATAATTGCCAACCGGCACCACATGTGCCGACGGATGAGGACCTGACACCTGAATCGGTGTTTCGGGCACATTTAGGAGATATTCCAGGGTCTGCCCCTCATCAGAGGTCCAACCTAGGTTTTTTTTTTTAATTTTACATAGATAATTCAGAATTTTTGTTATCAAAGTATGCGGATGACTCCCTTATTATATTAGATGGCAGTGAGAGGTCACTCAGAGAAGCAATTAGAGAATTTAATAACTTTTATCAAATTTCTGGTCTCAAAATAAATATATCAAAAACTCAACTTGTCTTGATTAGTAGTAAAAAAAAAATACTCCTCAAATAGAATGTGTGAGGAAATGAACTTTCAATGAACAAGCACCTTTAAACTTTTAGAACTATTTTTTGATGTGGACTTAACAAATATACCAAAACTCAATTATGACAAGAAATTAGTAAAAATCAAGCATATCATTAATCAGTGGAGTATACGACGACATATTTCATTGGAGAGAATAACGCTATTAAAATATTTGCTTATTGCACAATTAAACCATCTCTTCATTTCTCTGCCCTCTCCATCAAATATTTTTATGAAAAACCTGAATGGTACTCTTTTTAATTCTTTTAGCATTCTAGATAAACTTAAAAGAAAGCAAGTAGTGCAAAACTATGTTAATGAAGGTCTAAAAATTCTTGATAATAACAATAACAACCTGGGGTTGAAATCATCTTTGATAAAAAGTATTCTTTATTCCCAAGAAACAAAATGGAAAGTGTTGCTTGGCAAAACTGTTCCTATAGAAAAAATAGTTTAAAAAAACGGATCAAACTATATTAATGTTGTTAAAAAGGAAATTAAAAAACCCTTCTGGAAAGAGACTTTTACTGTCTTTCAAAAAATAGAAGTTCAATCATGGGATGAATTCCTAGATTACTTTTAATAATTGATTTTAAAATAGCTTTTGACTCTGTCTCATGAACATGTATTGATTAAACTCGTTAAAATGCTTACCTTGTCATTGGAAATCTAAAAAAAATATTTTGTTAAAAGCATTTGATTGCACAAGTACTGTGAAGTTGACATTAAAAGATTCTTGAGTTTCTGATAGACAACATCTTCCAACAATCTGATGGAATTCCCATGGGTACCAGTTGTGCTCCATTATTAGCAGACCTATTTTTGTATTCTTATGAATCAAAATTTATTAAAAAATGTACGTGAAAAAAAAATCACTCGCTGTGACCTTCAGCTCAACATTCAGGTATATCGAAGTCCGTAAGTTTTTTGGCAATACAACGACTATGTCAGCAAATACAATCTACCACTGGATCGCATGCTGACTGACGTTTTTAATACTAATTGTTAGACCATAAATAATAACCTAATTGTCTACGGACTTTTCCGTCTTCCCCCCATTACGACAAAAAGCACACGACGGGTGTTGCCCGTCAGCAGAGGATGCTTACTCCTACTAGGCACCTGATCCTACTTTTATCATTTTAGAGGTCCGTGCTGCTAAGCTTTGAATTTGTATTCGTATTATGGATTTTTGAGATGATTGACTGTTTGTTATTGTCATTTTTCATTTACTACTCAGCCTATAAGGTATATATAAACAATACAAAAACAAAATGAAGGAAATCTAATATGAACTTACCGTGAATTTTAGACTAAATTAGTTATGACATGCACTTTTGAATAGTGGCAAACTTTCGCCGTTCATGTCGATTTTATTAGATTATTACTATCCCAAAGTAAAACATAGGTATAGATATTTTAGTAATATATGCGGGGAACTTATCGTACATTTTGTATCTTGCCTCTAATGTTTTAAAGAAATATGGTAAATGTTAAGTTAAGTTAGTAAAAAATATTGCTTCTGTATAAACCAGTAAAATTTGTAAACAATTATTCACCTTCAAGTAAATTATAGCTAATACATGTTTTCCAACGTTAACGTATTTCAGTTCATTTTCATCATTTCCAACCTTATCGCGAGTGACTGCTCCTTTTTAGTTGGTAAAGCATCACATTAATCAATGTCATCTGGAGTAAATGGTTTTTTTAAATAAATATAAAATCTACATTTTGTAATTGTATGATTATTCCCGATTTGATCTCCATATCTCAATTATATTTTCTTGAAACCAACAGTAAAATCACTTAAACAAAAAGATTTTCATAGAGGTTCCTAACTTTTTCTATGTATGAATTATTTTTGATAACTCGCTACAATTCTTGAAACATTAAGCTGTATACGTACGCATTCTGAAATTTTAAAGTATGCAAACATACAGACACTTTTCTTAAAGTGGAGTATAAACATAAACTAAAAATATAAATCAATTATAGATCATTAAAGCTAAAAGGCAGTTTAATTTATTTTCAAATGCTACATCATTACATATTTGTTTCTGTTTTATTTAGCATCATTAATCTGTGTTGTTGTTTAAGAGATTTAATGTTTTCAATTCAAGCGGATAATTTATGTTTATATATATTTGAACACAGGAACTGGATGGTCATGTTCTAAGGATGGACAACACAAGGATATGTAGCACGGCACTGAAATGGTACCCAACTGGAAAGGAAAACAGGCCGTACAACGTGGAGAAGATGCACAAAACATGGTAAGATTCAGCAAGGACAGCATCCAGAGAGAGAGAGAGAGTGGCAGAAGGAGGCGGTGTATCAGTGTATGATGTACCAGTTGATCGGTTGAGTTGAGGCGATATTCAGGACATGGCATTGTTGTTTACTAGTCCTGATGTATATGAAGTTCCAGTACTTCCATGACTGCTGAACACAAATTGGATGCTAAAAAAGGTTAACTAAAGTTTGTTCCTGAGATTACTGAGCGGTTTCTTGACACACGGGTAGCCCTCTGGAACTTAAATCCATAAATAACATCCGATCATCGTTTTCCGAAAAATACTTTAATACTGGTAAAAACAATGCCTCCCCCCTCTCTACCAAAGTTACGAAGTAGTCCTTTCTCCAAATCTACAACAGATAAATGTAGATACAATGTATATCATACAGTAATATTTTGGCTTACTGTCCAAATCGTACAAACTCAATAAATTTTAGAACAGAACACTTTAAAATATATAAAATATAAAATGCATCAAGTAAACTTACAATTCTGTAAATGGTGTCGCTTATGGGAAATGTATGTCCACCAAGTAGTCGCTCATTGTTTACATCGATCGACTTGCGAATCAGAAACTAAAAAATCAAATCGATCTGTAAGCTGAATGATTTAATAAAATCTCGTCCTTGTTATTTAAAAATATTACTATGAGGAAATATTTGAACAGTTGCTAGTATTTAGATAAACATGATAATATTTAAATGTCCATGACAAAAAAGGACAATAACAAACCGTCAACCATCTCAAAAATCCATAAAACGAAATACAAATTCTATTTAAACTTAAACAGGCCGAGTCTTGTATATAAGTAATAAGCCCTTGTTGTGATGCACGAGCGAATTTATATGTTTGAAATACCAATAGATGATGTATTTCATTTTTTATTACGTTTTTGTTTTGTTTATGAAAGAGGAGAGAAATATAGGTCCATGCTATAATTTAAAGAACAAGTTTTTCAATATTGTTAAGTAAACACATGTGTGTTATGCTTATACATTGTATATTACTGTATTAACAAATTATTTTAATATTAAAACTTAAGATGTTAAAAAACAATGTTAGATGAAATGTACTGAATTATATAAGTTGGTGCGTTTCAATCAAGAGATATTACTGCATTAATATTGTTGTGATTACAGATTTTCTGTTGTTCTCTAAAATCCCCCTGTCATGAAAAATGCGGGGAGATATATATTGTAACAATGATGTATCGCATACTTACATAATAAAAAAAAGCACGAAATCAACACTGAAAACGGAAACCTTTTCACACTGCCTACTGAAAATAGTTTGTATGGACCAGGATATAAACTGCATAGCATCGGGTACTGTGACATGTTAAGTCAAGTTTTAAAGGTGGGTAAAACCTTGATTGATCGGATGATTGAGTTATTTCAACAGGAAAGATATGGCGCAACCGTTTATAAATGACGATCGAAAAATTACTCTATAATGACGGCATATCATAATCAACAGACTTTATTTCTTTAACATTTGGATTAAATAGCTGTTTTTAATTAAGAAGGATTTTATCTGTAAATATAGACAAGTAAGTAAACATCGCCGTATGATTAAAGATACATATAATTATATATATACATATACATTACTTGTATACATGTTCGTACACGTTGTACAAACTATGCGGATATTACACTATATTTTTTATTCCATAAAGCACAACCAATACTTTCAACTCGAGTTATGTTCTTTTAGTATGAATTGATAAAAACGAACAAAGAGCTAAGTATGTTCTTTATTTTGTAAAACTATATGACAATAACGAAAATAATGAATAATTTGAACAGTTATCTTAATTCATCTTCAGCTGTCGATAGATAAAATCAGATATTAAAGAATCAAAAATGAATTCTAAAAGTTATTTTTTTTTACTTTTTAGACAACGTTTGACATAAATTGTGTCGTGTAGTTCAGAAACAGCAGAAGTACATAAATGCGCATGCTCGATAACAAAGTGGGAAATGAATTGGCAAGTCGTCAAATTATTATGTTTTAAATAAATGTTTTTAAGGACTAATTTTTCACTATAATATCAGGGTCAGAAATACAACATGAAAAATAACTCACACATAAAATAAAAAAAGTTTGAGCTCTTGATATCGGCAAAGTCAACTTTTTAAAAGTAAACTTACTTATTGTCCACGCAGACTATCTTGCGCCAAATGTAAAACTTAATATGATTGGTCAAATTATTTTTTTTTACTTTCATTTTTAAAATGAACATGTTCAATTTATTTTTTTTCATTTATCCGTCGTATGTCAATTTTTTCTTTTTTTTTCATACTATGCAGTAGTTTTCTGTTTTGCAAGCCCTTTTTTTTTCAATTTGAACCATCTTCCAATTTAAACAACGATACAATGACTCGACAATGTATATGTATGAACATACGAATGCATGTAGTAAAGAAAAGCATCTAGCTTTTCCTCTCACACACTCCTCGTCAAACCTGTAATGTGCAGACTATTATTTTTAGCAAGATAGAATATATAATGTATTACCCTTCTGATACTGTTCATCCTATTGTAATCAACTCTGCCGGACGCCATGTGGAGTTTTACAAAACGATGCCGGAAGTGAAGTGATTCACAATTATTTTATTACTATTGTTTTAAAAGTTATTTAAAAGTAATCATAGTTTTGACCTAAAATAATATCTTTTTTCTGTAGATTATTAATAAATTAATTATTCTGATAATTTTTGTGATCGGCTTCGGCCGATCACAGTTGTGTCCATATGAGGCATCCGGCAAATTTTACTATTTGCGCACGCATTGCGCATTGTACTACTTTATTTACTTTGCAATGATAACCTTATTTAAATCTTTAGTAACACGTAGAATACTAAATAAATGTTACTCTTATCCGTTTGCCTTGAAATTAAAACGTTTCTACAGTTACATACAAACTGATTCTAATCACGTTTGTCTTCACATATGCGTAAGAATATTTATCGGAAGTATAATTCGCCTACTAAAAGTATAGCATAGTCATGCCTTGCTATTTCGGAACGGAGTAAAGTAAAGTCGTACCCAAAATGAGTCGTACCCAAACAGAATCATAATCCATTTGTCCGGAGATAAACATGATATTTGGATTGTAAATAAAAAGATATGCTGTTAAGGTTAGGTTTTGAATTAATTACAATTTAGAAATTACAAGATAATTGAATGTAGAATTTTGGTTATCTTCAAACAAAGTTTAATGTCTGCCAAAGAGTTTCCTATATCAACATTTGATAGACAACTATTGCAGGCACGTAGCATTGTTTTTGAAAGTAGGGGGCTAGAGTCATCCAAACATCTTGACAAGCAAAAAAAAAAAAAAAACACCTGGCCCCCCTGCTACGTGCCTGTAAATTCGTTTACATTTTACATGCAATCTTATCTTTGAAAAATGGTTACTTATATCGGAAATTAAATCAACAAGAAGGTGCTATATACAGTTTATTGCATGTACATAAACAGAGCTGACCAATGATATTAACCTACATGCCGATCATTCATTCCTTTAAAAGGAATACTTGTTGTAAGTATGACGTAAGTAGATGTCAATGGGTAGACGGGATGCCGTGAATTATCGCTGAACAACAGTTAGCTATTAGGAAAGATTTATTATCATTAAGACTCAGAAAACTTCAAAATGCTATTGATGCTGTTTTATATAAAAATATGACTTTGTACATTTAAAAATATGTTTACAGTGAGGTCTGCTTAAAAAATAAAAAAATATATACAATATTCTCTCTTGCACTTTTTGCTTCATACAACTTAGTTACCTTGGGTCTTCAAAACTGGGAATGGAAGTTCGAAAAACATTATCACCATATTACACACTAGGTTCACATTTTCAGATTTACTAAAGTTGATGTATAGCATAAAACAAAAAGTATAAACTTTATGTGTTTTAAGTCATAAATGAGAAAGTCAATGTTTTGAATATGTATTATGTTACAGTTTGAGGCTCACTTTTATCTAACAACTTGAGAATGCAGAAGAACATTTCAATGTGGCAGGGTAAGCATATCATTTTATCATTGGTACCTTAACACTTCCACAGGCTAACATTTGTTATTTTCTTACAATGTCTTATACATAATTATGTATTTCTAAGACTCAGCAATGTTAGTAAAGTAAGAGAAGGTAGTTTGTTTTTCATATATCTTAGTAAGTAAATAATCCAAGATCAGTTTAATCAACTGTCTTCATTTTCTTCCTCAATACAAACTGTAATGATGAACATATTATAATGAACAAAATATTTTAAAACAATGCATTATTAATCTTTAAGGACACAGTGCATTTAAATAAATCTAAGTTACACCATATCTTAGATTTCATAATTCTAAAATTGCAATAAAAATGTTTTGTATACTTTTAAAAATAGCATTCCTGCCCTTGAGCCAGAAGCATTCTGCAATGCTACAAGAACACTTTAGGAGGGAAAACCAGCTATATGATAGCTAATCAGATAGTTCTGTGGCTGGCATGTCTGTTCCAGCTGCTTTTCGGGGGAAAACAACACAAATAAAGCAAAGATTTGTGTAATTTGATTGCAAATTTTCAATTGTAAATAGCCGAACTTGATTTTGAGAAGATTTTTAAAGATTCTCCAATGTGAATTCCTGTGTAAAACTTCACTCCACTATAGACCAATGCAAACTTTACAAAACTTATGTCCCTTGGCCGCCATCTTTGGGGAAAATCCCACAGATTTCTCACAGAATCCTTTGTGTTTTTATTCATAAATGAGAAAGTCAATGTTTTGACTATGTATTATGTAACAGTTTGAGGCTATAGACCAATGCAAACTTTACAAAACTTATGTCACTTGGCTGCCATCTTTGGGGAAAATCCCATAGATTTCTCACAGAATCCTTTGTGTTTTCAGTCATAAATGAGAAAGTCAATGTTTTGACTATGTATTATGTAACAGTTTGAGGCTCACTTTTATCTAACAACTTGAGAATGCAGAAGAACATTTCAATGTGGCAGGGTAAGCATATCATTTTATCATTGGTATGTTAACACTTTCACAGGCTAACATTTGTTATTTTCTTATAATGTCTTATACATAATTATGTTTTTCTAAGACTCAGCAACCTTATTTAAGCAATACTCAAACAAAACATTATTTATTATATGTACAAAAAACATATCATAGTATAGTAAAGTAAGAGAAGGTAGTTTATATTTATATATCTTAGTAAGTGAAATAATCCAAGATCACTTTAATCAACTGTGTTTTTTAGGCAAAATCCAGAGTAAGCAAATTATTCAATAATGGAAATACAGAAGGTACAAATCCATCTCTGTTGGTGGAAAGTTTCAGTGCTACTGCTGAAGGTAGATTTTATGTTTTCTCCCTCATGATTACATTTTAAGGAAAATTATCATATACCGCATTTGACAAATAATGCTTTACCTATAAAGTTTCCATCTTCATTTTCTTCCTCAATACAAACTGTAATGATGAACATATTATAATGATACAATATTTTAAAACAATGCATTATTTACCTTTAAGGACACAGTGCATATAACTAAATCTAAGTTACATCATATCTTAGATTTCATAATTCTGAAATTGCAATAAAAATGTTTTGTATACTTTTAAAAATAGCATTCCTGCCTTTGAGCCAGAAGCATTCTGCAATACTACAAGAACACTTTAGGAGGGAAAACCAGCTATATGATAGCTAATCAGATAGTTCTGTGGAATGCATGTCTGTTCCACCTGCTTTTTAGGGGGGAAACAACACAAGTAAAGCAAACGATTTGTGTAATTTGATTGCAAATTTTCAATTGTAAATAGCCGAACTTGATTTTGAGAAGATTTTTAAAGATTCTCCAATGTGAATTCCTGTGTAAAACTTCACTCCACTATAGACCAATGCAAACTTTACAAAACTTATGTCCCTTGGCCGCCATCTTTGGGGAAAATCCCACAGATTTCTCACAGAATCCTTTGTGTTTTTATTCATAAATGAGAAAGTCAATGTTTTGACTATGTATTATGTAACAGTTTGAGGCTATAGACCAATGCAAACTTTACAAAACTTATGTCACTTGGCTGCCATCTTTGGGGAAAATCCCATAGATTTCTCACAGAATCCTTTGTGTTTTCAGTCATAAATGAGAAAGTCAATGTTTTGACTATGTATTATGTAACAGTTTGAGGCTCACTTTTATCTAACAACTTGAGAATGCAGAAGAACATTTCAATGTGGCAGGGTAAGCATATCATTTTATCATTGGTATGTTAACACTTTCACAGGCTAACATTTGTTATTTTCTTATAATGTCTTATACATAATTATGTTTTTCTAAGACTCAGCAACCTTATTTAAGCAATACTCAAACAAAACATTATTTATTATATGTACAAAAAACATATCATAGTATAGTAAAGTAAGAGAAGGTAGTTTATATTTATATATCTTAGTAAGTGAAATAATCCAAGATCACTTTAATCAACTGTGTTTTTTAGGCAAAATCCAGAGTAAGCAAATTATTCAATAATGGAAATACAGAAGGTACAAATCCATCTCTGTTGGTGGAAAGTTTCAGTGCTACTGCTGAAGGTAGATTTTATGTTTTCTCCCTCATGATTACATTTTAAGGAAAATTATCATATACCGCATTTGACAAATAATGCTTTACCTATAAAGTTTCCATCTTCATTTTCTTCCTCAATACAAACTGTAATGATGAACATATTATAATGATACAATATTTTAAAACAATGCATTATTTACCTTTAAGGACACAGTGCATATAACTAAATCTAAGTTACATCATATCTTAGATTTCATAATTCTGAAATTGCAATAAAAATGTTTTGTATACTTTTAAAAATAGCATTCCTGCCTTTGAGCCAGAAGCATTCTGCAATACTACAAGAACACTTTAGGAGGGAAAACCAGCTATATGATAGCTAATCAGATAGTTCTGTGGAATGCATGTCTGTTCCACCTGCTTTTTAGGGGGGAAACAACACAAGTAAAGCAAACGATTTGTGTAATTTGATTGCAAATTTTCAATTGTAAATAGCCGAACTTGATTTTGAGAAGATTTTTAAAGATTCTCCAATGTGAATTCCTGTGTAAAACTTCACTCCACTATAGACCAATGCAAACTTTACAAAACTTATGTCCCTTAACCGCCATCTTTGGGGAAAACCCCATAGATTTCTCACAGAATCCTTTGTGTTTTCAGTCATAAATGAGAAAGTCAATGTTTTGACTATGTATTATGTAACAGTTTGAGGCTCACTTTTATCTAACAACTTGAGAATGCAGAAGAACATTTCAATGTGGCAGGGTAAGCATATCATTTTATCATTGGTATGTTAACACTTTCACAGGCTAACATTTGTTATTTTCTTATAATGTCTTATACATAATTATGTTTTTCTAAGACTCAGCAACCTTATTTAAGCAATACTCAAACAAAACATTATTTATTATATGTAAAAAAACATATCATAGTATAGTAAAGTAAGAGAAGGTAGTTTATATTCATACATCTTAGAAAGTGAAATAATCCAAGATCACTTTAATCAACTGTGTTTTTTTTAGGCAAAATCAAGAGTAAGCAAATTATTCAATAATGGATATACAGAAGGTACAAATCTATCTCTGTTGCTGGAAACTTTAAGTGATACTGCTGAAGGTAGAGTTTATGTTTTCTCCCTCATGATTACATTTTAAGGAAAATTATAATATACCGCATTTGACAAATAATGCTTTACCTCTAAAGTCTCCATCTTCATTTTCTTCCTCAATACAAACTGTAATGATGAACATATTATAATGAACAAACTATTTTAAAACAATGCATTATTTACCTTTAAGGACACAGTGCATATAACTAAATCTAAGTTACATCATATCTTAGATTTCATAATTCTGAAATTGCAATAAAAATGTTTTGTATACTTTTAAAAATAGCATTCCTGCCATTGAGCCAGAAGCATTCTGCAATGCTACAAGAACACTTTAGGAGGGAAAACCAGCTATATGATAGCTAATCAGATAGTTCTGTGGAATGCATGTCTGTTCCACCTGCTTTTTGGGGGAAAACAACACAAGTAAAGTAAACGATTTGTGTAATTTGATTTCAAATTTTCAATTGTAAATAGCTGAACTTGATTTTGAGAAGATTTTTAAAGATTCTCCAATGTGAATTCCTGTGTAAAACTTCACTCCACTATAGACCAATGCAAACTTTACAAAAGTTGTATCCATTGGGCGCCATCTTTGGGGAAAACCCATAGATTTCTCACAGAATCCTTTGTGTTTTTATTCATAAATGAGAAAGTCAATGTTTTGACTATGTATTCTGTTACAGTTTGAGGCTCAATTTTATCTAACAACTTGAGAATGCAGAAGAACATTTCAATGTGGCAGGGTAAGCATATCATTTTATCATTGGTATGTTAACACTTTCACAGGCTAACATTTGTTATTTTCTTATAATGTCTTATACATAATTATGTTTTTCTAAGACTCAGCAACCTTATTTAAGCAATACTCAAACAAAACATTATTTATTATATGTAAAAAAACATATCATAGTATAGTAAAGTAAGAGAAGGTAGTTTATATTCATACATCTTAGAAAGTGAAATAATCCAAGATCACTTTAATCAAGTGTTTTATTTCAGATGTTTTAACAAATACTGCTTTACCTATAACGTTTCCATCTCCATTTTCTTCCTCAATACAAACTGTAATGATGAACATATTATAATGAACAAACTATTTTAAAACAATGCATTATTTACATTTAAGGACACAGTGCATATAACTAAATCTAAGTTACACCATATCTTAGATTTTATAATTCTTAAATTGCAATAAAAATGTTTTGTATACTTTTAAAAATAGCATTCCTGCCTTTTGAGTCAGAGGCATTCTGCAATGCTACAAGAACACTTTAGGAGGGAAAACCAGCAGCTATATGATAGCTAATCCGATAGTTCTGAGGATGGCATGTCTGTTCCACCTGCTTTTTGGGGGAGAAAACAACACAAGTAAAGCAAATGATTTGTGTAATTTGATTGCAAATTTTAAATTGTAAATAGCCGAACTTGATTTTCAGAAGATTTTTCAAGAGTCTCCCATATGAATTCCTGTGTAAAACTTCACTCCACTTACGACCAATGCAAACTTTACAAAAGTTATGTCCCTTGGGCGCCATCTTTGGGGAAAAACCCATAGATTTCTCACAGTAGCCTATGTACTTTAGAGGTTTGTTACTCTGTTATTTGAAATTAAAAGTCCGTTTCCTTTGTGTATTTTAATTGCCCAAGGATGGGGCAACTCACAGATCGAAAGAATAAATTTAATTCTCAGAGATATCGTCACATGACGCCCAAATATGTGGTTGTATAAAGAAAGGTAAAGTTGGTTTTTTCCCTTTTGACCTTTTGGTTGACCCTGCAAAGGGAAAGAATTTTTGTAAAGTGTGGATTAGACTATTATTGACCCACATTAGCATTGAGAATCATGGTAAAACTTGAATCTACAAAAAACAAAACGAGGCTTCCACGCATTTTTGGATAAGATGTGTTTCTGACTAAATAGGTACTTTTAAAGATACATTTCCATTATTGTCCAATTTTACCTGCAGGAATCATAATTATAACAAACGAAGATTAATTCAATTTAACGATGTTTCTACGTAAGCTTAATTTTGTCTGCTTCACGTATTTCTAATATTTTCAAAGATTTTCTTTATACATTCATACGAAAAAAATTCTTCCAAATTTACATTTATTGCCCCCACTCTACCTCCGAGAAGATGCTTATAATTCAAACCAAAATAAATATAAATTCACAGAAAATACTGTCACACAAGATGTAACATTTTAAAAAAAATATATAAAAAAGAATTTTAAAGATTTTTATATATTTCTATGTAAATCATCAACCCCCATTATGAACACGGCGTACCTCTGGGGATCATGACTTGAACAAAAATGAATTCACTCTACCTTAAAATGACTGCTTTTCTGACCACATAGTTTTGAAAAAGACGAAACTATATATTTTGTTCTAATGTAAAAAAAAATATCCCCTTGTATGGTCAAACCCTACCCTATGGTTTTAGTCGAGCTACAGTTTTGTCAAATTTTTATCAAGGACCAAATAGAGAAAAATGACACTTTCGTGGAAGCATTTACAGGTAGTGACGAATCAAGTTTCGTCTAAACACGATTTCTAGGGGTGGATGGGGTTGCATTGAGGAATCACATAAAAACATAAGATTTAATATTTAGGAAAACTTTTAAAATCCTTCAAAAGAGATGTTAAGAAACAATATAAACACTTCTACTCAAGATCTCGAATGTTTTATTTTATAGTATTTCTTATAATTAATTCTTTAATGTTTAAACAGACTTCCGTTCCCACAATCACCACCATTTTTTTAATCACTCAAAACAGTTCCTACTTCTAACTCTAGTTTTAGATAAAAAGTGCATGAATTTAAGGTGACTACATGGACTTGAGGCAGAGTATTAACTTTAGGATAGTTAATGAAGTCAATGGTTTGTATCCTTCTTGAAGGAAGGGGCTTTACATTTTATATAGGATAATATAATATTATTTATGTCTTTAAAATTGTGTTTAAAATCTCTAAATAGTTTTTAATTCTACAATATGTGATATAACTATGCATGCTCAAACTTTGAATTCTTGAACATTACTAGCACCCTAGGGAGGGGTTCAAAGTTTATTATTGGAATGCTATTTGAATTTTAAAAAAATGTTTAAACTATGACCCCAAAACTAGAACGGGAGATTCCGGTGCATTTACTAAAAGATGCTTTGTGCCATGTTTTGTTGAGACTTGCCTTTAGGTTCTGTAGTTAAAATGATTAGGTTAGTTCCTATTAAAGAATGCTTTGGTTAAGGTAATGATGAAATCTTGTATAATTAAATAGCCCCCCCCCCCCCCCAAAAAAAAGAGAAAGAAATATGACCCAACAGGAAGAGAACAAAATTTGAACAATATGTATACATGTACATCCTTTTTTTCAGACGTGTTTTAGCCAAATTCTATATTTTGCATTTTTTAAAACACTTCTTTTACATCAATAGCACCAACATCTACATCAAAAAAGGGGGAAAGTAAGGAAAATATGAATATGAACACTACATCTGAGTATTATCAACTTGGACAGGCAAACAGAAGAGAAAAGAAAGTATTGAAAAAAATATACTATATTATAATATGAACAGATAACTCACTCATTTTCTAAAAATCTTTACGGTATAATTTTCATTTGACATTCTTTAAAAATGAATATGATTATTTTTATTACAAACAAATGATGTACTTATTAAAATCAAATACTATTAGGTTTTGATTTTTTTACTTTAATTCTTGTCTTTTAAGGAGCTGTGAACCAAAATGAAATTGACTTAACAATGTATACTTTGCTACGATAAAAAGGTAATGGTAACAGTTATATTTTTGATAACAACATTCAAACGAAGGGAGAATTAAAATCATTAAAACTATTAAGATTTTATTGTAAATCAATTAAACGTTTATCACGATGCCAAAAGAGGCATCCGCCATTCTCAATAATTTATTAATTAAACAATACCACATAAATAGCGCTGTTTAAAAATCAATTTTCTTCTACTTGCATATTTAATAAGAAACGGTCCCAGTTGAAAGACCTTTTTTGATTTCTTTATGGGTTTTTTTTCTATTTATATCGGGGTAACTTTTTTGTTATTAGGGTTATCCAAACAATTTAAATTTTATGTAATTGGTCATTAAAAGTTATGGTACCAAATGACACTGTGTCTAAAAACTCCCAAAACTTACAGAATTATTACCCTTTCAGTAGGAAATGCTTGTTATCGCTACTCCTCTAAAACCATAAGAGATAGAGACTTGGAGCTTTTACCATGTTTTCAGTATACTTAGAGGGGTTTTCAATCTATTCATACCGAAAGGATCTGAGGCCCCCTTCTAGCAGTTATTGCCCCTGACAGTATTTAAATTTCCATAAAATCACTTCCAATTTTTTTACTATCAATCATAGAGACTTCGGACCACTTGGGATGAGAGCGTCTAAATGACATAAAAGTCAATGGTCAAGGTCATTTGAGAATCTGTTAATTAATGAGTTTTTATATCTCATTTGATTAGGGTGATACAGAAAATATTTTCATAGATGTAGTAGGAC
Source organism: Magallana ariakensis (assembly GCA_020458035.1). NCBI lineage: Eukaryota > Metazoa > Mollusca > Bivalvia > Ostreida > Ostreidae > Magallana > Magallana ariakensis. The sequence goes on along the minus strand of CM035815.1, from coordinate 50,812,239 downwards.
ATCTTAAGACATTTTAAAATAAAGCCTCTTAGCTCCTACCTTTAATAGTTGCAGAGTTATTGTCATTATTGTACGAAATGCTTGTTATCGCTACTCCTCTGAAACCACAAGAGATAGAGACTTGAAACTTTTACTAATCTCTTCAGTACACATAGAGGGTTCTTCAATATATTCATACCGAACGGATCTGAGGCCCTTTTTTTAGTAGCTATTGCCCCTGAAAGTATATAAATTTCAATAAAATCATTTCCAATTTTTTTTTACTATTTATCATAGAGACTTCGGACTACTTTGGATTGTGATTGTCTACCTTAGCCAAACAAAATGACCGAAAGGATCTGAACCCCTTTTTAGTAGTTATTGCCCCTGAAAGTATTTAAATTTCAATAAAATCACTTCCAATTTTTTTTTTGCTATTTTTCATAGACTTTGTGATTGTCTACCTTGGCTAAACAAAATGCTGTAATGTCAATGTCTTTTTAAAATCTGTTAAATGATGAATTTTCATATTTTGAGAAATACAGAATTCTTGTAAAGTTTTCAATAGCTTGCTGGTCTGCGCAATAAGATATTCAATTTGGTCAGCCAGGTATCACATCATTGTTCTGTGATTACTCAAGTCTAAATTGTTTTTACAGTCAACCCATTCATATTGTACAAAGACAGCTAGCCTCTAGACCACTTTCTTTTATTGTTAGGTTTTCTATTTATAGGCTTGTGTAAAGAATATTCACCTGGCGAGCACATCAATTTTGTTCAGAGTAAGTAGAAAACAATCAGAAAAGTAATTCAGAAGACATTAACGATAAACAACAGGGAATTCTCAAAGCAATAGCTTGAAATTAAAAAAAAATCTTTAAAAAATCGTTGATGCTTCTACTATAAGGATTTATCTTTTCATAGAGATTTTTTCAATACTATGTTGGTTTTTATTTGTAAAGTTGCTGTAAACGCAAGCAAATTGAAGTAAAATTAATGATTTTTTTAAGTTTTTGATTTAAAAGAAATGTTAATGCTGTAATGATAGTATAGTTTTCATTTCTTGAAATTTGCAATTTCACTGCACCTTTAAAATAAGTACACATTGTATCTGCGTTATTTTTTAAAGCTACGTATATAGGTCTATTTGTTTCAATATAGCCACAGTTAGGTATCTCTGTTTAGATACGAGTCTTGACAAGTGCGCATAAGAACAATGTTTTACTTAGCATATTGACTCAAAAGACATTAATTCATGCTGATCTTCCAACATTGAATAGATGGGTAGGAAGAGAGATATTAATCAATTCATACTGTATATACTGTTTTCTTAGTAAGAATTCAATAAGGTTTTGTGATATATTGAATGTCAATTAAATGACGAATAGAAGAATATTCTATAAAGAGGGCTGGATGGCCATGGCCATTTTTAGGCTAAATACATCTCCTTTAGTTAAAAAGATGAAAAGCTTTTTAAAACAAATATAGGAAAATATTTAATTTTTACAGATAAAATATTTAGATTTTCCCTACTAAATAAGAATTTATGGCTAGAGATACAATGTAGGCCTATCTTATTTAATAGTTTAACGAAGATCTGATGGTTGATGTTTTAACAACCCAGCCTCCCTAACGAAGATAATGAGGCATAAATTCAAACTTTTACTTTTTTTTTATTGCAGGTTCAAAATGTCTTGAATGTGGACAATGGCGGACAAATGAAAACCAGGCGATTCATAAAATGCATATTCTTTTGACTAACAGTACCAAACATTCCACAAAAGAATAAGAAATCAAGGAAAATACATGAATTTGTTTCGTGAATCATGTCGTTTAAAAACCGCGATGACTTAGTACAAAGTTCAGAATCATTCATGAACACAAAATTCAATCTTAATGTATTTAACTTTTTCTTAATTGTGTAACACATTTCCAATTTGTAGAATTAGCCAGATTTTCACTTCTCAATAATGTATATATATTAATGAAACATCGGTGTAACTGTTTTTCAATTATGTATCAGACTTAAATAAATTGCATTCTTATTTTATTCCTAACTCTGCCAATGTCAAACAGTACTTGTATATATTTGACTGCAAAGAGTGAAGACTGAATGTTATCTTTGTAAAAAAGGATAATGTAATACTTTACAAAGATTTCTATCACATATATAATAACTCAGATAAAGACAGTTTAAAATGGACTGTCATTATAATTATGAATATATATCTTAATACCATGTTGATCAACATGAAAGGGAAGCAACCTCCTTTATAGTTGCATTTGAAAATGTCCCATACGAGTTATCACTCGTTTCATTGATAATTAAAATGAAGGTACAAAAAAATTAATGCTAGATTAATAAGACTCTTTACGGCAGGATAAATTTTCAACGTTCTTCTCCCAATTGAAACATCATCATACATGATTTACCTATTAGATGTTTAAATATCGAAACAGATGAAAATGTTAATATTCTCCAATAACATGTGGAGAAAATCATCTGAAATAATACAGACACAAACAACATCAAACATGCTTTTAATTACTGCTTTAGCTTATTTAAAAATGTTCTTTGCATAGACAGGAAATAAGAGTCACTTTTTCAGTCTGCATTTGAACGTGAGCCACGGAATATAAAGAAAATTAGATGTAACATCTAAAACCAGTTTGTGTTTTCTATAAAAAGCACCATCCCATTTTAAAAACCTAATTTATTCATAAAACAAAAAATGTAGGTCTCTTGGCGTCAAGGAAACCATGATGTGATGCCAAAAGAAATACTTGAAGATGTTTTCGAACAAGATTTAACTTGTTTGCAAAAATTAACTTTGAGAAGAAGCTTTGTATTAAAAGATTTTTTTTCAATGAATTCCTATGTTAAATCTCAATCCATCATTGTGGGCCCTACCTAACTTTCTGGATAATAGTAAATACATTCTTGAATCTAAAGGAAACAAGGTTGCTTCAAAACAAGGCTTAGCTAATACCTTTATTGGCTGAATCGAATTTGAGAGGATATTGATAAAAATAGCTTTTCTGTATTTTTTATGTATATATATTCACTCACATTGTTGCCTAACTTTACCTATAAGGATAAGAACAAACTTAAATCAATCTATGTTGAGATGCTTCTTTCTCAAGTAAAATTTTGTCTCTGACTTAATGCATATTGTATATCTTTAAAATTCTTAAAATATCCTTAAGCAATCACCTGATCAAAAGTTGCATTTTTGCCCAAATCTACCTCTTTGTGTATTAGTTTTATAAAAGAGAAATATTATATTAAAACACCGTTAAATGATACATTAATTAAAGTTTTTACTTTTAAAGATAACGAAGAATTTTCTTTCATATATTCCTACGTAAATACTTTTTCCTTTACATTTTTAATGTAAGAAGTAAATCCCATATGTTTGCCTCAATCCCATGGCAAAACTTGATTTTCACTACCCGTGGATGCGGTAACATCATAACAACATTCAGTTTTTCTGGTTTACTAATGAATTTTTTAAAGATTATAAATTGTCATGTACCACTTATTCAAATTGCGATCCCAATCAATCGTCAACATCCCAATCTTCCAAATCAACATTTTAACAATCATAAATATACCTACCTGAGGATTTCTCCAGACAAGCTGCATCTTTTGTGATCGACTAGATAGTTTTTAGAAGAACAAATTCAAAGATTGTTTCCATAATATTTCAATACAATAATCAGATTCCCCATTAGAACGCTACTCTTCAGCCAGGAGATCATTTTTAAAAATAAAACTGAAATGACAATACCTGATTACACTTCTACACAAGTTTTAACTTTCTGCCTTAATATTTGTGAGGTAGATTTTTAAATATTTCCCTATATTCGATTCCTATGTTAAACCTCATTAATTGCCCTCCCCATTTTCCAATGATCATGTTGTTAGGAATTATATTGTCTATTCCTTATGATGTCTCTACACAAGATTCAAATTCTGTGACCAAAAAGCTTTTGTTTTGTGCGGAAGATTTGAAAGAAGTGAATCAACACTTCTTTAGTATGCTTCCACGCAAGCTGAAACCTAGTGTAAACTTCTCCGATTACCTTTCGTCACGCGGTCATCATCTGTCTATATCTTTCTAAATTGTCTGTCTATATTGGCTGGTTGTTTGTCTATATGCTAGTCTGTCTGTTGATTTTTACGTGGGAATAAATAGAAACAAATCTCTGGGAATCCTCTACAAAACATTTGCCAGTAAGATCAAACTTGTGTGGAAGCATCCAAAGGTAGTATAGATTTAGGTTAATTCAAATCATGATCACCAGCGGTATGGAGCAGCGACAAGGGGGATTGGTGGATTTTTACATAAAAATGAATTAGAAATCATCTTTCAGAATCTTTTCTCTAAAGTTGAAACAACCAAAGGTACTTGACGTTTTGTATTTGATAGCAATAATCAGATATGATCAAGTTATATCTAATATCTTTCGTTGGCACGGATGTTAGTGCGAGGGGTCATTGATGTGGGGGAGCAGGAGTCACCAGAAAAAAACACGTGTCCAAGCGGGCGAGCGCCATACCCTTTCACATACAACCACTGTCGATCACGGGGATCAAACTCGGCTCGCAGTGGTGATATTCGAGTACATTGTGCACTGTACTACTTGGACACATATTTTACTTTGGCCAAGAGAGGTCAACTAGCATTAACATAATTCTTTGGAAATAAATTGGTATATATAAGAAAGTTTTGATATCTGTCTTTCCAACCCGTGGTATGTTTAAATTTTAAAGGGGCATGGTCACGATTTTGGTCAAATTCTATTTTTGTGTTTTTATTATTTACAATGCTTTAGGAATGCATTTCCAATGACCAAATGAAATTAAAGAGTCAGTAGTGAAGTTATAAGCAAGATACGGGGCTTACAATTCTTTGTCATGTAAACAAGGCTCGTGTCCTGTTTTTGTTTCAATTGGTTCAATAAACCGGTAAAAGTTCTTTTTCAAGGTGATTTTATCATCTTCTTATTCATTGTAAGCATAAATAAACAGATCATAACGTTTACCACATTCATTTTTGGTTTAAAACTTGAGTTTTCACTTCAACGTTCAAAATGTCAACGAAAGCTTTGTTTACATAGCAAAGAATTGTAATCTATGTAACTCGCTTATAACTCAACGAATGACGCTCAAGTTTTGGTTGCCTATCAAAAATGCCTTACTGAAACATTGTAAACATTAAAATCGGGATAATAATTTTTGACCAAAATCGAAACCATGCCCCTTTAAGTTCATCTTGAAGATATAATTGATATGAATTAAACTCTTAAAGTGCCTTATAACACTAGTTTAAATGGTAAACTGAAATACAGAAAATGAAACCAAATAGGAAATTCTCACAATAATATAATAGTTATTTTAACAATAACATTCTTTTTACGGTAGTTGGGATTTGAACTAACACACACACACACACACACACACACACACACACTCTCTCTCTCTCTCTCTCTCTCTCTCTCTCTCTCTCTCGTTTTGGATTGAGGAATAATTCGTATTCAAAACATCAATCTGGGTAAATTATTTTGAGATATCACAAACAATGAAACAGGGCAAAACGTTTGCTGTTCCTGTGTATTATATAGAATATTATTCCTCCAAAGTAAAACATATATCAATAATAGATTAAAAATCTTTGTGAACAACTCATAAGATATAATAAATGTTGCTTTACAATATTTGGGAAAAATAATGTCTCCCTTTTTCACATTTTTTAACACAGGTTTCTCTGTACAAATTACATTTTATCAAATATTTATGCTTTAACTGTGCGTTTTGTATTTACTACATGTTCATTTTTTTCAAAGATAATGAAGATATCTTGATAAAGAGAATAAAAATGTTTGGCACAATTTCATTAATTTTATATTAGTTTTAGATACAATTCTGCTTAATTGATGGAAAATGTTGTTTTTTAATATTTTCAGTTGGTAAAGTATTTAACTTGTAAATGACAATATAACTTTGAAACCGGGGTAAATCCTTTGAATGAATCTTGCTCCTTGTCTTGAATGAAAAAATGACAATAACAAACCTTCAACCATCTCAAAAATCCAGAAAACGAAATACAAATTAAAAGCAGAGCAACACGTACCTCCAAAAAGATAGAGGTAGGATAAACCTTTTCTACCTTTTAATTATTTTGTTGAAATTTTCCAATAACTACTCTTTAACAGGTACAATTCTATAAAAAAAAATAGGCTATCTTATACAACAGAATAAAGCATTTACTAATATTAGTTTTAAATAAGTAAAATACTTAATCCCCAAAACAAGTACCTGTGTTAATAAACCAATATTGCAGCACACTTTTGCTTCTGAAAAACTGTAATTATCATTTGTTTGATACTTATTGGAAAGATATATTTCAACGTTTGGAATATTCATCGCCATCTTTATTCTCTCCTTAATGTCCCTGTCTCTTATTTTTTTTTTGTTCTGTATCTTTGAAGTTTTCCTTTTCTTTTTTTTCTAAAAAAAAACCATTTTCACATATATTAATTGCCACTACTTGTTCAAATTACAGAGTAACTCTTCTGAGGAGTAATATGTATATATACATATACTTTATATCAAAATATTGGATGTATCTATCAAATAAATACTATAAATGTATAAGTATACATTGCAACATATATCTACGTTTATGTGCAATAGTTATCCTATGGTGTGTGAATATGTGAAAGTTCAATAAAAAATATTGCAGCACATGTTGAAGGATAATATATTGCCCAATGGTGCTGCCCCCACATTTATTAAATACAATTCTTTTTCAACTTTGCTATATGAACATGATTACTCTTTCTTAATTTAAAAGAATGGTTGTTTTTTTTCAGTAAAATAAAGAATATGCATCATATTTTAGCTAATTTACTTTAATAATTATTATTATAAATATCATCAGATGGGCAGCATGTAGATACTATTAACAAGTATATTAATATAATTTAATCTTTGTTAGTTTGATATATAAGATATTGGCGCTTCTGATTGATCGAAAAATTTCTTTGATACCTGCATCAATAAAATTTTTGCAAGATCTACTTTTCTCAACTATTCTGATTAAACACTATTTATAGAACAGGAATTTCCAAAATAAAACTGTAAACAAAATATAAAGTTGTGGCCGTTTAATTGTCAGCAAACAAAATACAACTTTATAAATATTAAAAATTTAAAGTTTAACCTTGAACAATAAACAATACACAAAATTTAATTCACTAAATAGAAAATTAAGCGTCTTCTCACGAGTTCGTCTGCTTGTGATAAACGATCAACATTTACAACGAGGCTGGCTGTTCCAATTCCAGGAATAATTATAACGGACATATAGGCTTAAATACTTTTACTGTAACAATGCTGTTCAAATTTGGAAATGGTGAGTTTTAAATTAACACACGTACATGATTGGTCATAAGAATAATTAAATCGTAAAGCAAATGAGTAGTCCATCAACCCTATCATTCAAGTACCTCACTGGCTATCTAGTTACCACAACATTTACAAAAGTCGCACATACATACTATTATTTCTCGACATATGAACTACGATCGCGTCTCCTTGCGTGGTTAAGCCCATTTGAATATTCCAGCGATCTAACTCGCATTAAAACCAGTTTTAACGAATCTTGCTGCACAGTGAATAGTATCACAAGCCATCACATGTATATTCCGTTCGTTTCCAATTCAGCTGGTTATGATTTCAACTTTCTATTTGTGTTTAATCCATTAAATTCAGCTCATTAGCCCAGCATCAGCTGAAGGCGCATCCATTTTGAATATTGTTCTTTTATTGTTTTGTGTTCATACGCGCCGCTTCATTTACCTTATTCACATTATTTATATTTTTAATCAATGACACTTCACATTTAATTTTATGATTTGAAAATGTTTTATTAAATGATAAGAAATGAATTTAATATTTTCTATTAATCGACGTATCGAATGAAAAATTGACCGGAAAACGTCATCAATGCGCGAATATTAAATTCATTTCTAGTTAATAATAATTCAATAGTTTTATGCAAAAGTACATAAATACATCATTAATATGAAAAGATGTAAATTTTACTTTAAATAAAAATCCAAATTAAAAAATAAACAATAAAGTAATTGATATTTAATGCAGTAACTAAATGATTTTCATATGCAAGAAATTTACTTATTATACATTCATTTCCACGCTATTTAGCATCATCAATCTCTGTGCCCTTTGTAAGGTAGCGGTTTTAATTTTTTTCATTGGACCAGGCGATATATGTCCTTGAATATGTTAGATGAGAACAGGAACAGCCATGTTTTTTTTTCTTTTTCATGGAAGCGGGCGATTTATGTACTTGAATATGTTTGACACAGGAAGTGCCATTTTTTTTTCATGGAAGCGGGCGATTTATGTCCAGGAATATGTTAGACACAGAACTGGAATTGCCATGTTCTAAAGATGGAGAACACCAGATTATGTACCATGACATCCAATAGGAAGGAGGAAACTAGACCGTACAACGTGGAGAAGAAGCATAAAGCATAAACGGTTACAGTTGGGATAGAATAGGTGAGTCTCAGCAAGGGCATCAGCCAGAGCCAGTAGCAGGATGAGGCAGTGTATCAGGGCAATATGTTCCAGTTGGTACAAAGATGATAGGTAAATATGTGATATGTGATAGGTGATATGCAGTAATTGGCATCTATGGCTTGTTTACTAGTCTTGAAGTATATGCAGTTCCAGTACTTCAATTACTACTGAACACGATTTGGATGCTAAAAAGAATCACTTAGTTCTTGAGATTATTGTGCGGTTTCTTGACACACGGGAAGCCCTCTGGAACTTAAATCCATATGTAACATATGATCATCGTATTCCAAAAATACTTTACTACTGGTGTTAACAATGCTTTTTATCTTATCTACCAGAGTTATGAAATAGTCTTTTCTCCAAATCTACAACAGATAAATGGAGATTTATTTAGGAATCATATTTATAAATATATATTCCAATGCAAAAATTCATTCCCCATTGTGGCCCCACCCTACCTCTGGGAGTCATGATTTTCACAACTTTGAATCTACACTACCTGAGAATACTTCCACACAAGTTTTAGATTTCCTGGCTGATTAGTTTATGAGAAGAAGATTTTTAAATACTTTTCTCTATAAATTCCTTTTTAAACAATCAACCATCCAATTGTGGCCCCACCCTACCCCCGGGGGTCACGAATTTTACACTGCCTGATGATGATTCCACATAAGTCTTAGCTTTCCTGGCTGATTGGTTTCCGACAAAAGTTGTTTTTAAAGATTTACTTTATATATTCCTATGTAAAAATTCACCCCCCCCCATTTTGTGGTCCCCACCTACACCCGAAGGTCATGATTTTCACAACTTTGAATCTACACTACCTGATGATGATTCCACATAAGTTTCAGCTTTCCTGGCTGATTGGTTTCCGTGAAAAGTTTTTCAAAGATTTATTTTATATATTCCTATGTAAAAATTCAACCCCCCCTTGTGGTCCCAACCTACACCCGAAGGTCATGCTTTTCACAACGTTGAATCTACTCTACCTGATGATACTTCCAAATAAGTTTCAACTTTCCTGGCCAAATGGTTATTGAGAAGAAGCTTTTTAGGGATTTAATCTTTATATTCCTATGTAAAAATTCGACACCCCATTGTGGCCCCAACCTATCCCCGATGGTCATGATTTTCACAACTTTGCATCTACAATACCTAAGGATGCTTCCACATCAGTTTAAGTTTTCCTGCCCAAATGGTTCTTGAGAAGAAGATTTTTGAAAAATTCCACGAACATTTTTAAAAATTTCTAATTATCTCCCTTTGTAAAAGGGTGTAGTCCTTAATTTTCACAACTTTGAATCCCCTTTGCCTAAAGGTGCTTTGTGTCAAGTATGGTTGAAATTGGCCCAGTGGTTCTGGAGAAGATGTCGAAAATGTGAAAAGTTTACAGACAGACAGACGAACAGTCAGACGGACAGACAGACGGACAGACGGACGGACGACAGACAAAATGTGATCAGAAAAGCTCCCTTGAGCTTTCATTTCAGGTGAGCTAAAAATGAAGGCCACATAGAATTTCCGGTAATTCATAAAAGATTATAATTTTTAAAAAAGATGAGATCCCATCCCAAAATACACATGAACAGCACTTTATGTACAATTTGGAGTTGAATTGCTTGCATGTGAATTTTAAGTTAATCAATAATCTTAACATTTCATGTCATAGAAATTATGGTCTTTATAATTATTACAAACAAAATGAAATTATGCCCTCTCCCCTCAGCGGTTGCCGGCTTTAGATTTGCTTATGTGTGCCAACATCATCGTGTGCACATATTTAGAGAAGGGGGGGGAGTGAGGGATCCTGACCCTCCCCCTTTGAAATTCTTTAAAATCCTCCCTTACACAATCCTCATAAATAAATAAACATCAGAATATTTTGATAACAACAAAAGCCTGTATATGTAACGGTAGTTGGAACAAAGAAGATTGTAAACATGATGTTCAATGCAGAACTGCCAGGACAGAATATATAATTACTGATTTAAGGTGGTATAATTAAGACACATGTCAATATTTATGTGGATAAAAGTGTGTTATAATCAAAATACTTTCACGGGGAAGGTTTGGAATTTTAAAATTTTACAATACATACAATACATGTATTTGGCAACAAAAAAAAATCAGTTTTTAAAATGTTTGGAAACTTCAGTAAAAAATAGAAAAGCCCCAGCAGGATTTGAACTCTCTACTTACAGACACCTAGTTAACGCTCTAACCCATTGCGTTTCACTGTTAAGTAACATTTTTGGGGGGGAAATATTATATTTGGACTTTATTGTTTATTTCAGTAGGGAGTACATCACAATATGCAGGTGTTCTGTAACTCCTTATAGCTGAAATGTGTGTTTTACATAGTTATTTACCTAATTAAATGGTGGAAGGGGCTTTAAAGAATAAAGTGATGAAAATACAGGCACGTTACAAATAGCTGATCTTTGTCTGAAGGTACGTGCACAACACCAGGTCTACAGGTAACATAAGCGGGTACTAGTTTTACCCAGCTGGGTTTCACGTGGTGTACATACCATTATGTGTTTCCATATGCAGAATAGGATTAATTAACTGCATAAACGTTTCTTTTGTTATGATCAACTAAAGGGATTCATATTGTGTTCTTATTAGATTATCATAATGATATTGAACAATATAGGTAAGCATAATATATGTAGTAGCACAATATTATGAGACACCGGTATACATAAGTTTTACTTTCACTTTCTAAATAAGTGATCTCCCTTTGTTAGCATATTGTATCATCACCTTTTGATATTTAAATAAGCTTATCATCGTTACCTATCCTATCGCAGTTGTAAAGTTTCTGTCATTTTAATTGCAGAAGTTATTTTTTTCATTTGTAAGACTTACACTATTGAGTTGACCCCTTATTGACCCTGTGACGTTTAGCAGTTAAAATTGATAACAAATTGATTAAAATTAAAAGCTTATTTTCAAACTCCTCCCCTCCTCCCAATCAAACATAAATTCTTACATGTGTACAGTGGCAAATTTTAAATCATTTCTTGATTAGTATTTTTCTCTAGATGCACAATAATTATGGAAATTAATTGCTTTATAATTTAAGGATAAACAAAATGTTATGTATTCGGGGGAATTGTAAAGTCTCCTAAACAAAGCAGGGTCATCATTAGGCAAGGAATTAGCGAAACTTGGAAATTTCGTATAATACAGTTATAATGGGATATCTTTCATGGGGCTAGCTAACCCCCTGTATCCCATATTTGGGGCTTCATATTTGGAGGAGGTGGGGTCCCGGAAATGCCCAGTCGACCCTCAAAAGGAATTGGGTTTATATGACCGTTAACAGGCTTAGCTAGCCTGGCGAAATTTTGAAATTTCGTATAATATAGTTATAATGGGATATCTTTCATGGGGCTAGCTAACCCCCTGTATCCCATATTTGGGCCTTCATATTTGGAGGAGGTAGGGCCCCGGGAATGCCCAGTCGACCCTAAAAAGGAATTGGGTTTACACGACCGTTAACAGGCCTAGCTAGCCTGGCGAAACTTGGAAATTTCGTATAATACAGTTATAATGGGATATCTTTCATGGGGCTGGCTAACCCCCTGTATCCCATATTTGGGCCTTCATATTTGGAAGAGGTGGGGCCCCGGGAATGCCCAGTCGACCCTTAAAAGGAATTGGGTTTACACGACCATTAACAGGCCTAGCTAGCCTGGCGAAACTTGGAAATTTCGTATAATACAGTTATAATGGGATATCTTTCATTGGGGCTGGCTAACCCCCCGTATCCCATATTTGGGGCTTCATATTTGGAGGAGGTGGGGCCCCAGGAATGCCCAGTCGACCCTCAAAAGGAATTGGGTTTACACGACCGTTAACAGGCTTAGCTAGCCTGGCGAAACTTGGAAATATCGTATAATACAGTTATAATGGGATATCTTTCATGTGGCTGGCTAACCCCCTGTATCCCATATTTGGGCCTTCATATTTGGAGGAGGTGGGGCCCCGGGAATGCCCAGTCGACCCTCAAAAGGAATTGGGTTTACACGACCGTTAACAGGCTTAGCTAGCCTGGCGAAACTTGGAAATTTGGAAATTTCGTATAATACAGTTATAATGGGATATCTATCATGGGGCTGGCTAACCCCCTGTATCCCATTTTTGAGGCTTCATATTTAGAGGAGATGGGGCCCCGAGAATGCGCAGTCGACCCTCAAAAGGAATTGGGTTTACAAGACCGTTAACAGGCTTAGCTAGCCTGGCGAAAATTGGAAATTTCGTATAATATAGTTATAATGGGATATCTTTCATGGGGCTGGCTTACCCCCTGTATCCCATATTTGGGGCTTCATATTTGAAGGAGGTGGGGCCCCGGGAATGCCCAGTCGACCCTCAAAAGGAATTGGGTTTACACGACCGTTAACAGGCTTAGCTAGCCTGGCGAAACTTGGAAATATCGTATAATACAGTTATAATGGGATATCATTCATGTGGCTGGCTAACCCCCTGTATCCCATATTTGGGCCTTCATATTTGGAGGAGGTGGGGCCCCGGGAATGACCAGTCGACCCTCAAAAGGAATTGGGTTTACACGACCGTTAACAGGCTTAGCTAGCCTGGCGAAACTTGGAAATTTCGTATAATACAGTTATAATGGGATATCTTTCATGGGGCTGGCTAATGCCTTGTATCCCATATTTGGGGCTTCATATTTGGAGGAGGTGGGGCCCCGGGAATGCCCAGTCGACCCTCAAAAGGAATTGGGTTTACACGACCGTTAACAGGCTTAGCTAGCCTGGCGAAACTTGGAAATTTCGTATAATTCAGTTATAATGGGATATCTTTCATGGGGCTGGCTAACCCCCTGTATCCCATATTTGGGGCTTCATATTTGGAGGAGGTGGGGCCCCGGGAATGCCCTGTCTTTTGTGTGTGTAGCGATTTATAATGAATTGTAAATAAATTATATACACCTTATTTTACACGTCGCTTTGTTATCTAAATTTCTTTTATATTTATATCTTATTATTTCGTATGTCATTGCTGAAATACGAGATGCAGTTTTGTTTTAAATTTGTTTAAACTTGTTTTTAAAGTGTGGGAAACATCAATCACTTTCCCTTCGACTGATATTTCATGTTCTGCCCCCCCCCCCCCCCAGTTCCATTATAAAATCGAAAGTGAAAATTTAGGCCACAGTTTCGCATTTTCTATTCATATCTGATAAAAAGGGCTGATTCTCTCCAAAAAGTAAATGAATAAATATTATAGCAATTTATGCCCCTAAAGTAACCACCCAAACCTCACATTTACCCCTTTTTGTAAAATCTCTCTCTCTCTCTCTCTCTCTCTCTCTCTCTCTCTCTCTGTGTTATACCAACATATAAACCATGGATACACAGGTGGGAAATGTCCACTTAGTTTACAGGACGGTACCCGGATTCAGAAAATTTCTCTCTCGAGAGTTAGGGGGGTGTCTGAGAGATAACCTTTTTTTTGGCGGGGGGGGGGGGGGGCTCCCTCCTCTAGATCCGCGCATGGAGATGCCAATTCTAGGGTAACGCAGGTTTGTTCTTTGGTAACTATGATAGAAAAATTCACGCTACGCCAGAAGAAATACTCCCACTCTTTATCGATTTGCAAAATTGTGATAGATTTGGAAAATTGAACATATTCTGTCAGATATTGTATAAATATCAATGACTATTATTTATGCATTTATTTGCATATAATAAGTTATCGTTTAAAGGAAAACAGACAATCTAGGAAATGAGTGGATTGATTACTGCACCCCCCCCCCGGTACTCTTCGTAATCTACATCATTGCCAGATCCGATAGTCTAAATGACTCTAAATTAGTCTTTAAAATCAATTAATTTATTTGTTCGAACATATAGCAAATTGGTCAAAACTTAAAATATTTTTTTTCATTTGGTTCTTGGCTTTTTCACACCGCCGTACATACCAAAGCATATTGTGTTTTAAGGAACGAAATGTGGTGTACCAATATCTATTTCATGATTTTAATTGATATTGCACTATTGGTTTAAATCAATTTCGTTCTATGTTATTTTTTCTACAACCACTACCATCACCTAGCTTGCGAATCCGAAGCGTTTGAGTCACCACTGGTGCGCTGTCCTAGCTATATATATTCCTAGTTTGCACATGTTCTAAATTGAATGTACCAGGGAAGTAGCAGCAGTTTTGAATGTGGATGCCAAAAATATATCATATATCTTGATAAGCAAATACCTTTTTTATGAATTATAAAAAGTCTTCAAAATCTATCATAAAAATTTAATAATTCGATACAATTATTCTTTAAAGCTGTAAATTTCAATTCAAATTATTTATTAATTATCAACAGCCCTCATAGGGGTAACAGGAAGATTTTACAATAAACATTCATAATGTACAATACACATATCCACAAGAGGGAGCGATTGTATGATTGAAAGGTTACAGACATAAAGCATTAGCATACACGTTTATTTATATATTTAAAACATGTATGTATAATTAAATATAAACACCAATATAAATTATAGATATGTCAAAATACATACAAATTTTGAATAATATTACATGATGAGAAATTAATTATCGAATATAGTTGATTAGTAAATAGTTAGTTTCAACTTGGAAAGAATATTACAATATATTAGTTACAGATTATTTATTATTTCTTAAATAAAAAACATTTTCTCACGATTCAGCGGTATTAAAGCACAACCAAAACATTTAAAAAGGTTAACAAACTTGATGGACGTATTTGATTATTAATAATATTTTCATTCTTTCTCCGACCAATGAGGGTCTTTATTTTATTCCTGGTTTCCGTGATTCTAATCGGATGAAAATCAAAGACTCCCTCTATATGGGATACCAGTTTATCGCGGATTAACTTCCAGCATGAGCCGGGACCCAATTTTATCTTTGTGGACTAAGACAAATGGAGATAAAGTTCCTTGTCCAAGGACACAACACTCATTAAGTGGCCACACCGGGGCTTTTCATATTTTTATATTACATTCACAAAATATATGATACATCATATGACATATGTATCGTTATGAAATAGCACACCATGTGAACTCTGTTATATGTATTGATAGATAACACAAGTCTACCAAAGACCCATATTGATTAAAATATTCGTTCAACCTTGTTCAAGCGATTAAAGAACATATTACATAACCTCTTGTTTCGATATCGATTTTATACACTATAAAAAATCAAAACGTACTACATACATGTACATACAAATGTTATTACATGTAATACAGTAAAACACGGTTATAGCAAAGACGCTTATAATGAAATGACGCTTACAGCGAAGTGATTTTTATTCCCCGTGACTTTATTACATATTGTAAACTTGACATACATAACGAATTACGCTTATAATGAAGTAAAATCGCCCGTCCCTAGGACTTTGTTATAAGCGTGTTTTACTGTACCTAAAATTATTCATCTCTACTTACTTTTAATATTCAATTTAAAAAGGGTAAAAGATAAATAGTGTGAACTGTATTATATAAATGTCGTTATACATTCACAATAATAACTCCGTCTTAATGTTAATTGTTTTCACCAAGTACCACATTTTTATATAAGAAAATATAAATATGTAAGTCACTCCCTATTATAGTATTCCGATTATAATCATTTACATGAAATTTATGACTGTTAGTGGTCATGTAATCCCAATTCATTTTGAGGTTCGACTGGACAGCCAGCCCCTTCAATAATATTCCTATTTTAACTTTATTAACCCAATTCCCTTTGAAGATCGACTGGACATTCCCGGGGCCCTAACCCCCTCCAAATATGAAGGCCCATATATAGGGAAACAGGGGGTTAGCCAGCCCCTTGAAAGATATCTCATTATAACTGTATTATAAGAAATTTCCTATTTTCGCCACGCTAGCTAAGCCTGTTAATGGTCGTGTAAACCCAATTCCTTTTGAGGGTCGACTGGGCTTTTCCGGGTCCCCATCCTCACCAAATATGAAGGCCCAAATATGGGATACAGGGGGTTATCCAGCACCTTGAAAGATATCCCATTATAACTGTATTATACGACATTTCCAAGTTTCGCCAGGCTAGCTAAGCCTGTTAATGGCCGTGTAAACCCAATTCCTTTTTTGAGGGTCGACTGGGCTTTCCCGGGGCGCCATCCTCACCAGATATGAAGGCCCAAATATGGGATACAGGGGGTTAGCCAGCCCTTTGAAAGATATCCCATTATAACTGTATGATACGAAATTTCCTATTTTTGCCAGGCTAGCTAAGGCTGTTAATGGCCATGTAAACCCAATTCCTTTTGAGGGTCGATTGGGCTTTCCCGGGGCCTATTCTCACCAAATATGAAGGCCCAAATATGGGATACAGGGGGTTAGCCAGCCACTTGAAAGATATCTAATTATAACTGTTCTTTGGTTTCATTAATATTCAAGGGTATCAAATTTCGTGGATAAAGTGAAAATCACAGTTTCAAGGATACGTAAATTCGTGGCCAATGACCCTATCAATACAAAATGTTAACAGAAATTGCATTTCAATGAGCATTAAATTTCGTGGATCAACTTAAAAATGAAATCCACGAAAATTGGTATTGATATTGGTGAAACCACAGTATTATACGAAATTTCCTATTTTCGCCAGGCTAGCTAAGCCTGTAAACGGTCGTGTAAACCAAATTCCTTTTAAGGGTCGACTGGGCATTCCCGGGGCCCCACCTCCTCCAAATATGAAGCCCCAAATAAGGGATACAGGGTGTTAGCCAGCCCCTTTGAAAGCTATCCCATTATAATTGTATTATACGAAATTTCCAAGTTTCGCCAGGCTAGCTAAGCCTGTTAACGGCCGTGTAAACCCAATTCCTTTTGAGGGTCGACTGGGCATTCCCGGGGCCCCACCTCCTCCAAATATGAAGCCCCAAATATGGGATACAGGGTGTTAGCCAGCCCCTTGAAAGCTATCCCATTATAACTGTATTATACGATATTTCCAACTTCGCCAGGCTAGCTAAGCCTGTTAACGGTCGTGTAAACCCAATTCCTTTTTAGGGTCGACTGGGCATTCCCGGGGCCCCACCTCCTCCAAATATGAAGGCCCAAATATGGGATACAGGGTGTTAGCCAGCCCCTTGAAAGCTATTCCATTGCAACAGTATGATGAATAATTTACCTTTTCGCCAGGCTAGCTAATAATGTCAATGTTCAGGTCTGGTCAGCAAGATATGATTTTTAATATATAACTGTTTCTGTACATTAAAAAAGGGAAGTTTATGTGGAATTTTAATTTACGTTTATTAGCATGTTTACGGTAATTTGAATAGCGAACCGACCGCAGAATTATATTCGCTATTCGAATAGTGAATAGCGAAAAGCGAATAGAACTCCAACTTCTGAATGCCAGTTAAAATAACGTAACGCTAACGCGCGTTATTCAATTTGTATGCACACACCGTTGCAGTTATGAGACCACATCTTTCAAAAAATAATGATTCGATGCTTAAATATTGCATTATTGTTTAGCAGTACTGAGCATTCAGATCTTAGGACATGTGTGTATATACATAGTACACGTGTGTCTGTCACTGCGAATTGTCAAGAAGGGCTGTGTACAGTAGCTATTATATAATCACTTACTGGCCATTCAGATCTTAGGAAGTGTGTGTATATATACCTGTACACGTGTGTCTGTCACCTCATTGTTCCAAATCTCGCTACCGTGCATTGCAAATTGTCAAGAAGGGCTGTGTACAGTAGTTATTATATAACCACTGACCGAGTGAAAAAAATGTAAACATCCTCTCCTTTGAAAACTTGAACTTCAATCAACCAGTTGTTAAACATGTGTTTTCAGGTTCTTTGATCAATTGATCTGGCGTAAAATAAATTGATGGATTAAAGATTAAATTGACCGCTAAAAGTTAATCTAAATAATTATACATTCTAAGTTATGAAAATTTATTTAATTTAGGATTGCATGTTAACTTATTGAAAATCAATTTCCGGGTACACTATTTGTAACTTTTAATTCAAAATCAATGCAAACTCTCGCTCTCTCTCTCTCTCTCTCTCTCTCTCTCTCTCTCTCTCTCTCTCTCTCTCTCTCTATCTCTCTCTCTCTGTGTGCCTATATAAACTCCAACATGTATAGAAAACACTAGTACTACATTTACATGTATGTCGTGTATGTTCTTACCAGGGTCGCCGAATGATAAAGAATAGGTAATGAAATTAGGATTGCAAGTTAACTTAATATGAAATAAATTCCCGGGTAAACCATTAGTAAATTTAATTCAAAATCAATACAAACTCTCTCTCTCTCTCTCTCTCTCTCTCTCTCTCTCTGTGTGTGTGTGTCCGACAAACTGTACCAATGTTGGTATAAAGGTAACACGACGATCTTTTTTTTAGCACGGTAGGTCCAACTACCGGTTAGCCTCACATCGTATCCCGCATCAAATTTTATATAGGGCCTACATATGATTTTTTTTTTTACATGTGATTAGCTGCATATGGCAAAACATATTGAATTAAAATATTAAGATGTTTTACGTCTAAAAATTGAACATAAAAAAAACGTGGCATTCCGAGTCATTCGCAAACGTGCAACTCCAATTCCACCCCTTCCTATTTGTACAACACAATTTTATGTGTAACAAATAAAGCTCCATATTACACTTTTAAAAAAATTATTTTCTAATCATAATTATTTGTTAACATTAAACAAATTAAATATAACAGACCCAGTTAATACTTCAAAATTAATATCAGTCTAAATAAACTTTACACTGTATCTAGGTACCTTAATTAATTAATGGTGAACAATGACATAAAAGAAAAAAGATCAGGTAAAATGTAATTCAGTAAGAGAAAGAACAATGGGGTCAGTACTTATCAGTACTTGTCAGTACTTCTCTAAGTTTTCAGTACCGTCAGTAAAAAGTGTCAGTACTTTTTAAAGTTTATCAGTACTGTCTAAGTTTGTCAGTACTTTTCTAAGTTTCTCAGTACCGTCAGTAAAAACGTCAGTACTTTTCTAAGTTTATTAGTAATGTCAGTACATTGTCAGGAAATGTCTAAATATATCAGTAAAAAATGGGAATGTCAGTACTTTTATGACTTAGTAGTGTTGCAATTAAACAATTTATCCGGTTCTCAAAAGTTTTACTTTAATTCTTCGCATCTATCGAAATTGTTTTAATAAGATACAATAACTATTATAATAAATTTTTCAAAAATACAATAAGTAGTAAGTAGTTGAAGAAGAAAAGATGCTCTCAAAATTTTGATAGCTTTATAAAGTGGGGGAAGGGGGGGGGGCAGAAAAAAAATAAAGAGAATCAGAAGTTAACAGTGCACCCCTACCAAAAGTTTAGTTTTATATCTTGCATATGATTTTCTTTTTTTTCGGTAAAAATAGTATTCCGTAAAGGTACAATGTTAAAGATTAAATGTATGCAAAAAAATTGAAAAATTCAATACTTTACAATATTTTTTTTTATTCTACCGAGGGGTCATATGGCACAATATCCTTTGAATGCCCATATAAAGTCATTGTGCTCAGGTGAGCGATGTGGCCCCATTGGCCTCTTATTTTATTTGCGTTATAATTTGATTTCTCCAAAATTTTGTAACATCTGTTGTTGTATTCGTTGTGTAATGGCATTTGAAGCCACCAGCAAAGCAAGATTTTAAAAACTTTTTTAGTCATTAATGTGTTCAACTTCATACTGTATTAAAATCATAATAAAGTATTAGCTCAAACTATAAATATTTGTTTGAGTTCCTCAAATAATCAATTTTCATGCTAAATTTTAGCAAAATATTCAGGAAAATTCTCATTTCTGTTTGGGGCCCTATATTTCCAAAACATGACATGTGACATGAGTCACAAATCAAACAAATGAACATTTTAGGTCCCCATCTTTATATCCAAGTGGTTTTGGATGATTGACATTACTAGTATTTCAGATGCTAACCTCCTGAAAGTATCATTACCATTTAATCCAATAAAGTCCAAAGCTTTATGATATATTTGATCACGCCACCACAATAAAGACCATCTTATAATATTCAACAGATTATACATAATTATTCAAATTTATATAAGTTTCATTTTGATATAAAATTATAAATACTTTTATCTTATTTTTATATTGTATAGATATGCAAACCCTGCTTGCGCCCCATCAGTACGTCATTTGCGTCATTTAAGAAAATATTGAACTATCATGCGCTACAAATTTGATTCGTAGTGTTGTCACCGATAAAGACACTGAAAAAAATGTGAATATTGAAGGATAATTGAGCAGCTATTAAGTTTACTACTTATCATTTGATTTAAGCTATTTAGTGTGAAAAAACAAAATTTTATAAAATTAAAATATAACGGTAAGCAGATTAATACATTTTTCATCGAACTTTCATCCTTATTATAAATGTTCTTTATTAAAACGCCTTGTATTAAATTGTTATGAACATGCATTATGTTCTAATTATTTAACAAAATTAAAATCACTGTACAAAAAAAAACAAAAAACAAAAACAAAACCAAAACACCAAATATTTTGTTTCCCACCAAATGAAAGGGGATTAAAGCTTCCAAAAATACGTTTTTACGCTCGATCGACATCAACTGACGCCACACAGTTTTAGCTCCGCACTGAATGCTCGAATTTATAAACTTTTTCAAACAATTATTGATATTTATTTCATTGACAAACTGAGATCAGAAAAATAAAGAAACCTACATTTTTGTGTTGTTTGTTATCCCTCATTTTATTTAACATTTGTTTTAAACAGCTTATGTATTAGAGCATTCAGTGCGAAGCTAAAATTTCGTGACGTCAGCTGATGGAGTCGAGCCTCGGGACGAAATTTGAAGTTTACATGAATTTTAGTTGATAGCATTATCAATGCGTTAGATTTAAACCCAATCTTAAACGCAAACCTGTAGGCATATCCAATTTATGTGGTCAATTGAAGCCTGAATCGATGAGGGAGTCAAAGTGACGTTGCACATCTGTGTATATATATATATGTATGTATATATATATATATATATATATATATATATATATATATATATATATATATATATATATATATATATATATATGTTTCGCTTATTAGCGACTGATTTATAAAACTTCAAGGGCATGTGGTTTCATTAAATAGGTACAATTTTATTATTATTATTTTTTTGAAATAGCATTTTTTTAATCGTTCAAACACACGCTTTACCTTAGTAAACCTGCACTGAGCAGACAAAGCGTCTGGTTGAAACAGACTTATATATGATCCGCAGAAACGCAGTTTTTACTTTCATATCACATAAACGTCCGTCATCTGGCAGCCGGTAATAAAACGTAGAAATTGACCCTTTTGAAGTTTTATCCGACCAGGATTCGAACTCCAGAACTCTCTCTCATGATTGCCTACTTCAGTCTTGCATTTATATTTACGAGATATCTCTTAAAAAGCATTATAAATGTATTGATTGATGGGAAAATGCTTAATATTTTTGTATCATAGAGTTGCTCATCATACTTAAATTTTTAAAAAAAAAAATCAAAATTCATTTTTGTATTTATTTACTAGACATTATTATTGTTACATTTATTTATAAAATATGATTAGATTCGATGATAACATTGGAAAATTTCCTACATTGCACCACGCTACTCCTTCCTCATTTACACGCTATTTCCTTCCTATGCCATATCGTATATAACTTAAAACGAGCCGAATATTTTTAAAACTTAAGTTTTCTATAAAAATCATCGACATAGGATCATATTGTCAAAAGACCACTTCTGTTCACGATCTATAGTTTTTGTGTCCGAGATTTGGGATATTTTAAAACACTTAGAAATCCCCGAATGCATGCACATTAGCCAGGGATTTAGTCGTTTTTTTCCCTATGTATCATATTATGTACAACAGGTTTCATTAGCGCTAAATGCAAGGTTATACTATTTTATGATGTAAAAAAGTGTTCACATCATGTACAAATGAAAGGGTCATACTAGGGGAAGAAGTATTATTGAAGTCGTATAGCAATAACTGTTTTTCGGAAAGAGCGGGTGCCGCGCACTTGCTAAAGCTGTACGTATGTGGATATACGCGTATGATATTCGTCCACGATCGCGTCTCCTTGCATTTTGTTTGCACTATTTTCCGTCAGTGGCATTAACTATCTGGGAAAAAATCTGTATAATTAAAACATTTAGCAAACCTGAAACGATGCCAGGTAGTTTCCAAACGTTAAATGATCTGCAAGCTGTAGAATCAAATGCCTGTGTACGTTTCGTGTTCTACTAATGCATCATGGATTTATTTCGTATTCCGTTGCCGGCTTCTGGAAAGTAAGGAATACATTTTTTTTTCTAAATTATTCATGCATTAAAATTAATCTAAGTAAACAAATTGTTTAAAACTCTACAGTCTGGTGATGGTGGTTTATTTTTTAGTACTATTTGACATTTACATTACAGAGATATATTTTAAGTGGCATGGTCACGATTTCGGTAAAATTCTATTTTTCTGTTTTAATTATTTACAATACTTTAAGAATTCCTACTGGTCAAATGAAATTTGAGAGTCTGTCGTTGAGTTATAAGGAAGATACAGGGCTCACAATTCTTTGTCATGTAAACAAGGCTCGTGCCCTGTTTTTGTTTACATACATGAAGGTTCAATATACCAGTAACAAATCTTCTTCAAGCTGATTTGTTAACATTCTTATTCACTTTAAGCATAAATAAACAATTCAAAACGTTTAACACGTTTATTTTAGGTCTAAAACTTGAATTTGTAATTCAAAATTCAAAATGTTAACAAAAGCTTTGTTTACATACCAGATAGTTGTAAGCTCTGTAACTCGCTTATAACTCGACGAATGACACTTTCCCTTTAACTAAACAAATCGAAGTAATATTATAGATATTTGCATAACAATTCATCCGTAAATTGTAGGATTTTCTTGATCGTAATTTACACGTATATGATTTAATTGACGAACTTCCGAAAATGAATTAATTAACACAGAATATTTTTTTACGTATAATACTGTGGAATAATAAAATTCATGGTGGTTCATTTTACGTGGTATTCGTGGGTTGCCCTCCCCAACGAAATTACATTCTTGAACGAAAAGTTCAGAGTTAAAGCTGACATGATTTCATGAAAGCATTTGGTCGCCATAGTAGTTTCGATCGCTCCTCTACTGCCACTGGGGTATATATACCGGTTGAGAAAGTTACGGTAGGTTGCTTTCCGATCGTGGCATCTAGGTTGCACGGACTTCTAAATGCATGAACTTGACATTGTAGTAAAATGTTTGTAATAAAGAATAAAGGAAACTACAATCAATAAAAAACAAAACATATTTATTCTTTGAAAGAATTTCCGTATTGCATGTATTTTGCACAGATAGACTAGTGCTGCCTTACTTCGCATGTGTCGTTCATACAGAGTGCATAACGTGTGCATCTTTTTGAAAACACCGGCGGAACTATATCCAACACAGAAGCTATATGATAGTAAATCCAAGAGAGTAACAACAATACTTCGTTTCTATCGGTTTCTACAAAAACGTAGCATTTCTAAAATCCATCCGATCATTGACATTGCTCGATCTGCCACAGTGTGTGGTTTGCGATCTTATAACATACACAGGAAAACGGTCTACAATTACGTGATCAAATCCTGTGAAGCCCGAAGGGCTTCTCAGTAGATTTGATCACCTACCAACCAACTTCATATCAAGCTGTTTATTTCTTATATTTACGTTTGAAAAAGACAAATCGTTCAGAACTGTTAAAATTACCGAAATTTTATGTTTACAATAATCCAAGCGACAAGCGATAAGCGTGTGCTATGATCATTGTGACGTCATGAAAAAGTTCATACAGAATTGGACGTTTTCGCTTTTCTATAGGTTCATATAAGGAAACATATTTGCAAATGTAAATATTCAAAATTCTACGTTTTCGATATTCAATATGTTCATATAAGGAAACATATTTGCAAATGTAAATATGTAGTATTCAACTTCCTTGATGTCATAAAAATTGTTATTTTACATTTTATTCATATCACATCTGTTTTTCCTTCATATATTCTAGAATAACGATATTTTTTGACTTGTTGTCAATTGAATTGAATTATGCGTTACGCTACTTAATTAACCCTCATACAGTTTTTTCCCTTGATTTTATACAGATGAAGAGTTATCCTTCTTGTACTGATTTTCCTCTTTGACATTCTATTAATTTATCATAATAGCCAATATCTTGATGATATGACAATGACATGTGTAGATCCTTTTTTTGTAATTTATTTTTGGCAGTCACTCTATGTACAAATTTTCACTCTGAATCATTGAAAATCCCACAAATAACAAACACTTATTTTGCCCTTACCTTATTTTGATTGTCACTGGCCATTTTTACAAATTAATCTAACTTTTTACCCAACCATATATTAACATTGATATAAAAGATCTTTATAGCTTTTTCACAAAATTTAAGATTATCATAAAAAGTTTTGAATTCCTTCGACACGACACTTTATCTTTAGTCAGTTTAAACATGGTGGCGGTGTATGACTTTTTAAGAAAAATGGGTGGTTTATCCGAAGGGGACGTGTCTTTGAGAATAGAAACTGTATAGAAGTATGGTAATCTAGTTGTGTCTCAGCTCCAAGTAATATTAACATTGTGTAGTGAACTCAATATTCGTTCACAACATCACAAACATGGATTTCGTATTCACATACATATATTTCTTGTTCTACAAATTTTATTACAAGCGAATGTTTTTTTTTTATTTTATACCGGCGGAATTCATTAACAAACTTTAAAATGCTTGCAAGGCTAAAACATGTATTGTTTTTAATTTTGAGTTGACATTTCAAAAAATAAAAGAGAATATCCATCAAAACTTTCAGCGTGGAGAATCATATTCTAAATAGTTTACGTTTGTACTCTATATATGATTGCGTGAATGATATCTTAATGTTTTTCTTTACATTTTATTTTATCATTTGCTGATTTCTTATTTTTAGATGCAAAATAATATTTAACATAGCTATTTCTTCAAGGGCAGTCTTGAAGGTAATCATATTTTTACAATTGAACCCTAAGGAGAGTTGTAAATTCACTTAATTGTGAAATTTAAAAATCTTGACCCCCTGCTTTGGTCCAGGGTTTATATCAAATTTTATTATTTTAAATGCCACGTCTCTCTTAATTTGTCATAGTGCAGAATATATTGGCTTAGAATAAAATAAATTCAAAATAAATAAAGCTTTTGAGACTGCCTATGTTTCATTTATTGCTGTCAATAAATTTATAATTTAAAATACCATGTCTTCCCCATTCATATTTTTTTTTTAATTTTTATTTTTACATCAAATCTCTTAATTAACAGACATCGTTTTAAAAAGCAATATATTAAGAGTAAGAAGGAAATAACGGCAAACATTCTTTTTATACATCAGATCTATTACCTGACTTGGTTTCGAAAACCTTAGATATTGCACTAATTACACTTCAATATTGCATTGTACAAGCAAATCTCAAGCTAACTTTTTTGTTATTACAGTTTGACAGAAAATTCTGCTCTTTATTTAAAAAAGTCGCTTAGTATTCTTACACAATGTTTATACCTCATTTTAGCATACATTGTTTTGCTAACAACATATTTATTTCATGTTATCAAACTGGCAAAGGTTATACTTTTTTGCATAGATATTATCTTATCTTTTACTCGAAATATTGGTAAATATGATTGACAAACATCGTTCCAGAAAACATTGCTAAGTTTTACAGTAAAATGCATGTACTTGCCACCATTCATGATTTCTGACTGTTAAATAGTCTCTTCATCCAGGCGTTTTTAGTAACACAAAAGTGTTAATTTCTGCCACCTTTTTAAAGCTCCCTATTGAATAATTTGGCTCTTGACTTTGCTGACCTTTTCCAAAGTTTCTTTATCATGTTTTGGCAGAGAGAAAAAAACATGGTTAAGTTTAGAATAATGTAATGTTTAATTTAATATAAGTTTAATATCATAAAGCGATGTTTAGCAACAGTTACCCGACAAATTGGAGTATATTCCTGTTCCAATGTGTATTATTCTATGAAGCTTTTATTATTGGTATCTAAATAATTTAATTTAAATTAACTGCTTTTCTAAATCTACAGAAAGTTATCTTCCTTGTAATTAAAATGTACATCCCCATACACAATAATTGGAACCTATACAAACAAATTTGTTTTCGATTGTTTAGAGGTTTAGCCACTTCTAGATTTTATAACACACATGGCCACCTGAACGGGGGTACTTGGGGGAGGATTTCTGTCTTAACCCAGGGGTTGGATGGGCACAACGTGTACGTACAGTAATGGTACTCAGGTGACCATTAAGGTCTGTGGGCCTAGCTCTTGTGTATTTCGCGGGTAGGTAAAATCGTATTCAAAGCACTATATATATTAGCCTTCTGCATTCATAATATGTTAGTTTAACATATCAATCAAAACGATTGCTTTTAAAATTTACAATTTGCTATACACATTCAGAAAAATCAACACTAAAATAAAAAAATAATAAAAATTTCTTTTTTTAATTGCATTTTATGGACAATGGAATGCATTAATAATTCCTCAAACATAACATCAAACAACACTCTGGAGGATAATTATGCTAGTGCCAAGATGGCATATTTCCAACAGCTTAGGATACAGTTTTGTAAAAATCCATAGATACCAAATAATAGTATATAACCTCTTTTGGTTGTAGTGTGTCTCCCCTGAAAGGTGAGATACATGTATTTATCTTCAACAGTTAATAGCCCATTGGAAAATAATAATTCCCATAGGATAATTAATTTTCATACAGGGATATTAAAAATCCTAATGGAATTCCTATAGGAGAAAGTGGCGCAAAAATGCATCTTGGCAATGGCATAAATATCAAAATTCAGTTCAACATTTTTTGTCAAAATTTCAGGTTCAGGTTCTGTCTTCTTCTTCTTCTTCTTCTTCTTCTTCTTCTAACCTAAAGTATAGAATTCAATAGATTTACCGAACCATAATTACAAACTTAAGTTGACAATCACTACGTCAATCTATATACACTACATTCTTTATTAAATAGAATATCTGTAGGTTTTTTTATTTACGTTTAAATTCCGGTAGCCTGACAGACTGGACGCCCATTGTCGGATATATCCATGAATAAGGAACGCTCTGTTTCTTCACGGAAATACACTATCATCGGTATCAAGAAATCCTTCTTCTCCATTACTATGCCTCTAATGAAATCCTCTCTCCATACCTGTAAGAATTAAACGTTGAATTTTAAAAAAGTAGGTGTTTAATTTGAAACAAAGAAAAGGTACTCAGCACAGTTATCCAACGTTTTTGTCATGCTTTAGAAAAATATTAGGTCTTGTTTGTTTGTCGTTTTAGACTTAGTATAATTGCGTCGGTCTCAATAATGACATTTTTTTTCAACTATACATTGGCATGTAGGTTAAAGGTATATGTGGCGTATTTTTAGTGAATAACAATAATAAGATCTGATTATTTGCTTCATTTCTTTACTTAAAGATAGGACTTTCACACAAATTACGCTTTATAAGTCAATCGCATAACAAAGATACAAGAAATCAAAAAAATATTTTTTATTTTTTACCGGCACGGTAAAAAATACAAAAGATTTGAATAACCCCGCCTTAAATGGGTCACGTGACATCCATCTCGGTCTATCAACAAGAATGGCGACGACGAGAATGATATGTATACCGTTAAGTTTGACAAATTTGGCAATGAAAGAAAAAAGAGACAGACTGACAAGGATAGGAACAAAGGGAAGATTGTCATCGGAGACCATGTAGATTGCTGGAACAGGAATTAAAGCCAAATTAAACTTAAGTTTCCATGTTGAAGTTGTAGGGGTTTTGCTAGTCAGGTTCGTGCTCCATGTGTTCCGTGTCTTTACTTTATAAGTTTTAAACCACAAGTGGATTTACGTCTAGAGGAATTTTTGAATAAAGAATAAATAAACACTCTCAGTACATGCATTCCTCAGGGGAGGGGTATTTACTCCGTTTATACCGTGTCGATGATGCTAAAATCGTGTTTCGTCTTTATTACACGTAATTATCAATTTATATCGTTCTACATTAATGAATACCGGAATATTAATGCTTCGAGTATCATCTGATATAAGAATTATCCAATTTAAGACATGAAAAACGTGATTCTAATTTGTAAACAAACTCTTCTTCCATCGTGTTTTCAATGCTAGATTTTCCCGCACTCATGCGCAGTGGCGTTATAAATGGCGAATAGAATTAATATTCATCAGACGTGTAGCAAAGTTTAGAGACAAATAACTAAAGACAGAACATGTTTTATGGGCCTAGAGTTTGTGAAACGTCTAATTATAAGAAGCATGATGTATATTTTTACTCAAACTCATGTAAAAAATTTTACTCCAAATACGCCACATATACCTTTAAGTTAGTTAACATTTATTAACATTTCTATTATGTTA
Organism: Magallana ariakensis; assembly: GCA_020458035.1. Taxonomy (NCBI): domain Eukaryota; kingdom Metazoa; phylum Mollusca; class Bivalvia; order Ostreida; family Ostreidae; genus Magallana; species Magallana ariakensis. The sequence goes on along the minus strand of CM035815.1, from coordinate 50,783,071 downwards.
ACGCCGTGAAATTTACTTTCCTAATAAATATAACTTACTTTTGTTTCAATTATTATATCAATTTATATATTTATATCTTTATATAAATACGGTTATCATAAATCACTTAAGTTTATACTCTGCTAAAACCACTATCGATTAATAATATTAAAATTTAAAGAGACATACAGCTGAAAACAAATGTGTAAATAACTTCAGATTACCCATTGTATCGTTAAGAAATAAGAAAAAAAAGTTGATTGTGACAGTTGAAGTACATAAAAATCCCCTTCACATACATAATTAATGTAATTATGAGCTTCCGGAAATTTAAGGGTCGTACAAACCGGAATAATCTTATATCGTTTATTTGTACCACGTGTATTTTGATTGACAGTAATTGACACGTGCTGAAAAGTACAAGATCTTCGCCCGACTACGGTCATCATGGTATACGAGGTAAAAGGGACTCTCTAAACGGAACACATCATCACTTTTTCGATAATTTATAAATGGTTTACCAATTTCAGTTTATTTTAAAATGAACATACATAAATATGTCAAATAACCCCTCAAGGGGCCTCTTTTACAAAAAAATGAATTTAGGTTGTGGCAACTCCTATGATAAACACGCAAAATACATGCTTACAAAATAATAATTGTAGTTATTTTAAAAACTTTGAACAATTATTACCTGGGAGATGTAGAAAAGACATATCTCTATCAGCAAACGCGTCCAGGAGAATCTTCGCGAGCCCTGCATGTTTTGTTTACAGTATATACGCATGCGTAATATTATAGAAGGCTGAACCCCGTAACTCGTTGTAGTGTAAATATGTATGGGATATTCTTAATTATTAATTCTAATGAAATAACTAGATTTATTTCATGAAGAAATTTGTAATTTTCTGAAATTTTATACATTTATGATTAGTACAAAAATACCGAACCAGATCTAAAAAAAATTTCAGGTAGGTTTTTAATAAGATGCACCGTACTGTCTCTTTAATTAAAAAAAGGAAATTATTTCGGGGACGAAAAATACCAAATATAAATAAATTTAACATTGTCGATTGCGTCGCAATTTATAAATTACGCATTGAGTATTTCTTCGAAGTGCGTTGATATCTTTAACCTACTTACCCTCTACCCCCACCCCTACCCCGAAAAAGTAACAGAACTCGTAGATTTTTTTGAAAATTTCAGATAGATATAAATGTATATTGTTTTTGTAAAGAGTTAAGGAAGTACAAACACCCCCCCCCCCCACTAAAAAAATCATAACTTGAAATATTTTCTTAAATACTTAAAATAATGACTTTATATTATGTAAATTTATTTTGGATGATTATCTTAGAAAATAATATACATAATACCCATAAATTACTGTAAGCAAAGGAAATTGAGGTACAGTATATTTTAATAATTTTGAAACCTACATTTGAATGGTGTTGAATTGATTTTTGTGCAATTTTGCCTTCTATCATTTAAAAATGTGTAACTTGTGTTCTATTAATGTTAAAGACCCGATTTGTCTTTCTGTCCATCATATTTCAAGATCATTTCAAGGTCATATTAGTAGGTCAAAGCTTAAAATATTATTTGTATCAATTTTTACCTGCATTAAATATACTTGAAACTCGATTTATCTAAAACCCTAGGTCAAATTTTCATTATTTTGATATATTTTAAGAACGGTCTCATGACAATTATACTGCTAAATTTTTATTCAAATTTGAACCATATAATTTCCTTTTGGAGACTGTTAATTGTTGCAAATGTTCGTCTAAAAAAGATGATTTACAAATGCTATTTTTACCTAATATTACACGGAAATGAACAAGTTGCTAGTTCGAATTTATTTCGGTGTCTGTAAGTAACAAAAAAGGTCTCATGTTTAAATAGCACTACAAACATTTGTAATATCTTAAAAAGATATTTGTAAGAACATTTTAACATTGATTTTTTCTTTTCATTTTTACACCCCACTAAAAGGAGATTAAAGGGGTAGGTACATGTATGAGGCAATGTGGTCAAAACTGTTAGGTCGGATTTTTTCCAATTTACATATCAATAGATTTTATTCCAACTTACAAAATATCAACATTTTAGAAAAAAATTGAACTATATGAAAATGTTAGCTTATATGTTTTGTACTACCTTAATTACATCTTCGAAAACGTATCTCCTGTGCCTTATTCATTGATATTGTAAAACATTTCTGATGTCGGCTTGTTCCTAATATGCCTTATTTACTACAAAGCTAATCCTTTTCTCCATTTTTTCGTTAATTAAAATCGAATGGAAGAATATATATCCCTGTCATTTAAGTACATGTACATTTAATACAAACTCATGAATATTCTGGAGAAGAAATTTCGAAGAGCTGTGGTTAGGACGGCTCAGAAGTATACTTTTGTTATTCAAGTGCAGTGATGTAGCATTTAGGTTTACATCGGGTGTACACTTTTCTTTATGAAGTCAGGGGCGTGTGTTGTTGTGTGTAGCATTGAAACCAATATGGCGGATGAATGCTATGATTAGGAACTTGACAAATAATTTAAATAATATAATGGATAAGTATTCCTACATTTAAGTTGTCTTTTGTATGAATGACAATATCCGACATGTGTTATGTAGTAGTATTAGTATCCAGATCTTTGCAGTACATGCTAACATCTTAGAGAGGTACATATATGATGTAAAGTGAAATTTTCAGTTTGGCAGGAGTTTGAATCTTTAGAATAAATTATACCAAATAAAACAATACAAATTAGAAAAATACGTATGCATGCAATCAAATATTAAAGTATTATTGTTCATTACACATGAAATTCGGCAAATCAAATTCGGATCTCGTATTTCGATTCTCGTACTTCAAATCTCGAATATCGAATGAACCTTCTGGGCATTCATTTTGTGGTAGATTGGACTATATACTGTATATATGTCATCAATTTAAATGATAGATATACTCATAATTGAAACGTATATTTGGTTGTCTTTTCTTTCCGAAAGCGATCATATATTCTGTTTCAGGAAGAAAATTAACTCTTATTTAATCTGTTTGCTTACTAAAAACGAAATCCACAATTTTGTATTACAATTTTTCAGATTGCGTTATGTCTCCATAATAGATAAAAATGTTGACATGCATTTATACATTTTCAAAAAAGGGAAGAGCATTTATTGGCCCCCAATTTAACGAACCCTTATCAATTTTCAAAGTGCGTAAGTTTTCAATGTTTTATTCCACTAAATTTTCCAAAATAAACGTGTTTGAAATCTGTATTACTTACGATTCTGTCGACGATATCAGGGCAATCGCTAAAATTCTGCAGAAGTCGTTGGTTATTGGAATTTACTTCTTGAAGCAACAACCTCTAAAAAATAATTTATAAAGGAGCATGGTAACGGTTTAGACTTAGTTTGTTTTAGTTCCTAATTGGTAAAGAGAGATGCATATGACCTCTATCTTTTATTTTCCGTCCGTCTGTTGGTAATTTTCTTCATTATTTTTTTAAACTTATTTTTCATGATCGTTTGGAAAACTTGTTTGAGACTTTAACCTAGTTTCATAAAGAAAAACTAGAAATCAAATTTGATTGTTTAAAATTTAGTCAATGCAAATCTAAAAAAAATAATTTTAAACAGCTATATTTTTTTTTATTCAATTAACATTATCTGATGATGCTTGCTCACAAGTTTAAGCCTTTCGAGTGGTTTTTGAGAAGATCTTTAAAGATTTTTTTTCAATATTTTTACTGTGAAAAATTTGATCCTGATTGTGACTCAACCCCTACTCTTGGGATTATGATTTTAACATTTGTATTTATACTACCGTAAGATGCTTCGTCACTACTTTAACCTTTCATGACCATTTTTTTTTTAGAAAAAAAAATAAATGTCAACAATTATTCAGCAATTCAAAATCATATCTTGATTGAAAGTACGAAGCCCTTTAATTTAAAATATCAAAATCTTCTTAATTTTATTTTATTTTCAAAATCCAAAATTGAAATTTGTAATGGTCATCCTCATATGTGTTTATTCAAGTTTGTTCAAATCATGATCACAGTTTTAGAGTTGGGCCAAAATGGGAGTGGGGGGGGGGGGTGGGGCTTTTACATAAGACGAGATAGGGAAAAAGTTTGAAAATGTTCCAATAAATTGAAACAACAAAAGGAGCTTGTTGTTGAACATGAGAATATTTAGAGTAATTTGAATGAGCACACGGCGGGTGCGAACGGTCGACAAGGGATGCTTACTCCTCCTAGGCACCTGATCCCACCTTCAATGTAATGGAGGTCCATGTTTGCTCAAGGTTTGTATTTCGACCATCACAAGCAATCCACATTATCACACCACAAATCACATTATGACATTTTCCCGATTTTGACATTTACCTCGATCTTGACATGCCCAATTGTGACAAGGAGCACACGGCGGGTGCGACCGGTCCATATAGGATGCTTACTTTTTAACTTAACCGAAGGTTCAAGTGAGCTTTTCTGATCACCTGTTGTCCGTCGTCCGTCCGTCTATCCGTCCGTCCGTCCGTCCGTCCGTCTGTCTGTCCGTCTGTCTGTAAACTTTTCACATTTTTGACTTCTCTAGAACCACTGGGCCAAATTTAACCAAACTTGGTACAAAGCATCCTTATGAGAAGAGGATTCTCAATTGCTAAAATAAAGGGCAAACCCCTTTTTAAAAGGGAGATAATTGCGAAACAGTGAAAATAGGGTGCATGTCTTAAAAGATCTTCTTCTTAAGAACCACTGCATCAGAAATGCCAATATTTACACCAAAGCTTGTATATATAGTAAAGATTCTAAATTGTAAAGACCGTGATTCCCGGACCAATACTGGGGCCCCAAGAGGGGTTCAAAGTTTAGCATAGAAATATATAGGGAAAATGTTTAAAAATCTTCTTCTCAAGAACTACAATGATCCAATTCGTGATATTACTATGCGATCATCCTTAAATAATGTAGATTATAATTGTTAAAATCGTGACCCCCAGACCAATACTGGGGCCCCATGAGGGGTTCAAAGATAAACATAGAAATATATAGGGAAAATGTTTAAAAAAATTTCTTCTCAAGAACCACAATGCTCCAATTTGTGATATTGCTATGCAAGCATCCTCAAATAATGTACATGTAGATTATAAATTGTTAAAATTGTGATCTCCAGACCAATACTGGGGCCCTAAGAGGGGTTCAAATTTGACATAGAAATATATAGTGAAAATATTTAAAAATCTTTTTTTCAAAAACCACAATGCTACAATTTGTGATATTACCATGCAAGCATTCTCAAATAATGTAGATTATGAATTGTTAAAATCGTGACCCCCAGACCAATACTGGGGCCAAAGAGGGCTTCAAATTTGACATAGAAATACATAGTGAAAATATTTAAAAATCTTTTTTCAAAAACTACAATGCTACAATTTGTGATATTACAATGCAAGCATCCCTCAATAATGTAGATTGTAAATTGTTATAATTGTTACCTCTGGACCAATACTTGCGCCCCAAGAGGGGTTCAAAGTTTAACATAGAAATATATAGAGAAAATTTTTTAAAAATCTTCTTCTCAAGAACTACAATGCTCCAATTTGTAATATTACTATGCAAGCATCCTCAAATAATGTAGATTATAAATTGTTAAAATCGTGACCCCCAGAACAATACTGTGGCCCCAAGAGGGGTTCAAAGTTTAGCATAGAAATATATAGGGAAAATATTTAAAAAACTTTTTGCAATATTAACCACAATTCTACAATTTGTGAGGTTATTATGCAAGCATCCTCAAGTAATGTAGATTGTAAATTGTTAAAATCGTTACCCAGGACCAATACTGAGGCCCCAAAAGAGGGGTTAACAGTTTAACATAGAAATATATAGGGAAAATGTTTAAAAATCTTCTTCTCAAGAACTACGGTGCTCCAATTTGTGATATTACTATGCTTTTATCCAGTTGTAATGAGTATTTAAAAAAAATAATGGCGTCCAAAATCGAAAGTTACTAACCACAAGAAAGATAACTCTGTTGATAGAAAACTATTAAAAAACATGGCGTCTAAAGCAATAGTGGGATCAAAGAACAGCAATTTCTGTTTAATGATTAAAATTTAAACACATAAATAAATCATAACGGCCGGACTATTACTGAGGCCCCAAGAGGGGTTCAAAGTTTAACTTAGAAATGTATAGGGAAAATCTTTAAAAATTCTTCTTAAGAACTACAATGCTACAATTTGTGAAATTACAATGCAAGCATCCTAAAATGATGTAGATTCTAAATTGTTAAAAGTGTGTCCCCTTGACTAATACTGGGGTCTCAAGAGGTGTTTAAAGTTTAACATAGAAATATATTGTTAAAATGTTTAAAAAACTAATATAAAATGATACAAGGAACTGTTGTTCAGGTGAGCGATGTGGCCCATGGGCCTCTTGTTTTTAATATGGTTTGTGAACTTTCATTAACTTAAAAGTAAATGTAAGCTCGAAAAAAGCAATCTGTCCTTATAAAATTTGGAAGAACTTATATCCCGATAGTTCAAAGTTTCTTACCATATACAAAACTGAAGTACAAAATAAAGCAAACATGAAACAAAGTTCAAGAATAATTAGTTCTTTTTGTAAATCAAATTTTAAATAAATTCAAACTTTCTAAAACTAGACCTTTTTCTTTAAGAAAAATAATTATTGACGGGTACCTTTTTATTACGTAAAATTTCATTCTGCTGAACAACTGCAAATATTCTGAATATGAAGGCGATTGAAAAATGTAAATTGCTTTAAGCATCAAATAAAATATTTATTGCTGTTTATTTGATCCCATTGATTTCGATATACAAGTGTTGACCGGTGTTGAAGGCAACATTTTATGTTGACCCAAAAGAAACTAAATATTACCCAAAGCGAAGCATACCTAAAAAACAAGGACCTGTTAATTCCTTTCAAATGTAGTTAAGAGGGCGCGATGGTCGTTGCCATAATAGACTGTATTTCCCTCCTTATATTAAAGAGGTCTGTATAAATATATAGTAAAAACTAAAATATTTTGATTTTTCTTTATCAAATATTTGTATATTGCCAAACATATCATATGTCAAAGTTTAAGGTAGATCTGATGGCTCATTCGTCGATCACCTAGCCTCCTTTAGTACCTACAGTATGATGAACAACTTCACAATATTCTGTTTTACACCAAAAAATGGTTTACAAGAACAAAACATAAAGCAAGTGCCACATTCCGAGCAAATGTCCCATTATCGATGTTTTACGTATTATCAATAAGAACATGAAAATATACGCGGGATCCCGAATTGGCCCGCGTTACCGTCACGGTATGTACTCATAAAAATAGAACCTTGTAAATGTTGATTATTAAATAGGGAAGTTTATTGAAATAATGAAAAAATTGAATATGCCAAGGTTTTATGAATTATCAATATTCATCTGACATACAATGTGCCGAGAAATATTGTAACAAAAATGTTCTCAAACATATTACCTTTATCATGATGTCCATTTTGCCGAAACAAGTTCTTTAGAAACTCTCAAGCTAAACACGTATGTTTTTTTATGCATCACATAAGCATCCGGATGCAAACATGGCGAAGTAATCACCAAGTTCTTGTTCGCCTATTTAGGTCTTTTCTTTCCGCGGCAGAGGTCTACTATTACTTGAAGATGAAATTAGGATGCATTTTTTGTCTAAGACTCAAACTTTTATTAGTATAGGAAAACATGATTTTTTTTTGTTTTGTACCAATGTGGGAAGGTGAAAAGGCCCCCCTCCCTCTAAGGCCCTCTTTTTGCGCATGCACTAAATGCACATCGACTTAGCTCGTTAGTACCGTTAGTGTAAATAAACTATTTGAAGTTCAGAATTTGTCTGTGTATGAGATATTTAAGTTTTTATTGTCTGAGATCAATTAGTATGTTGCTAGTAGAGATTAGGGATGTTATAATAAAATTATTTGATAAGAATAATTGAAATGATTTGATAATTTCTACGCTTAGATTCATCGTCACGTGATCGTGTTTGTTTTGATCATTGTTATTTTCTACGCTCACATGCATTGTGTTGCTTTGGCCAGTGTTAATGTTTTGGATAGTCAAATGATTGATTTATTATTTTAGAGTCAAATATTGATGACGTTTTGTTTTGTCATTAGTCAAAGTGAAGACAACAGGCAATCAATCAGATCGGTATTTCTTATCTTTATGTACTGTTCTTGCTTTCTAAAACCTTGTGTCCGGATTGAAAGTTAGATTTTTAGTTACTACAATGTTTTGGTTTACATTAACTTTCCATTCTTTTAATAATTACATTTAAGTAAAGTTAAAATATGCAGTTAAAAAAAGTAAAAATAATATTGCTTTCATATGTATTTTATAATTTCATTATTCGAAAAACATTCAGAATGTAAAAAGTGTTTTAAGTACATTGAACTGTATTACCTCTGAAAATTTTGATCAGTAGATTTTGGTTTCTTTCAACATAAACAATTTTTGAAACATATATTAGCCTCCAGATGTAAGTACACCGTGACGTTTGAAAGACCTTTGAGATATCAACTTGGTTGAATAAAAATAGTCATTGCTTACATATAAAATTTCATAATTATTTTTATTAACAAAAGTTATCAAAGATGAAAGTTAAAATAAGGGAGTGCCAGTATACCCAATAAATAAAACAAGAAGAAATAGCTAGTTCATACTGTATTCTTTTTATTGGCTGAATGGGCCATGGCCGTTTAAGTGAGGGAGCCGAGGCATCAATATATAGCCTTGTATGGCATCCCTAAAAATGCAAAAATGGTGAACCCTGGGAACAGATGTTCACAATTACATACTGTCAAGATAAGTACATATTAGTTATAACCAAGTCCAATGATACTACTGGTAAGCCTAAAAGCCGCCACGAGACTATGCCAAATGCTATGGCATAGTCTGCGCCACCAGTAGTAAAAAATAAATAAATAAATAAGCGCCCCCATCTCCACAGAAAAATGAACTTTAGATAAAAATAAAAAGGTAATCAGAAAAAGGTTAATGAGTGATAAAATATTGATCACTGTCAGATACATGACAAAAGTGCATCATAGGCAAGAGCATTGTCTGCAAATATTAAACTGACTGGGTATATAATTGCAAATAAGTCAAGAGCAAAAATATAATCAATGCAGTCACTACAAATTTGTGACCGAGACTATGACCCGTTAACTAGTCATAGCACAGCCATGGCCCAAACTCTCCCAATTTTGGTGACACTTTTTCAGTGGGGTTTGCAATGAAGGTCTGCAAACCTTGTTGGAGGCGGTACAAGAAAAATTGGTTACCAAGTTCAGAGAGATGAACTCCATCAGGGGCAAACAAGTGCGGACAATCAATCTGAATTTCTGGATATCGAATATATTTCCCCTATGCGGATTAAGGCGGTTGCAACAAAACTGTTTAATCGTTTTCTGACCATATCCATTGCTTCTTGGTCAACACCGCCTCGCCAGTGCTGGCGGGGGAGTATCTGTGACCAAACCAAAACAGTGTCGGGCAACAGCTTGGCCAAACTGACCAAGGTGTTGTTGATTTTTAGTCTTAAATCAACAGACTTCTCACCTTTATCACCCGGTATGTTATTGCCCCCACAGTGCAATACGAGGAAATTGGGTGGGTCCTCTACTTTTAGTAAACACTTGATTTTTGGCATGATTTCCCCCCATTTCATTCCACCCTTACCCTGCCAGAAAATTGTTGCCCGATGCCTTTCTAGCTCGAGGTGAGTTTGAAATATTGAATGCCTTGTCTGACAAAATGCTCTCTTAATAATGGACGAACCAACAATCCAAATTCTAGTATCTACAAATACAAAATTAATTGAACGAGAAATATATACACACATATTACGTATTCCACAATAGTATGTTAGTTTATGTCTAGATATGACATACAGCAGCTACGATTGTAACCCTGATGTGAAATAAGGAAAAAAAACATGGCAGCGTGACAATAACAAACTAAATTGTTTAACACCTTAAATGCACAATATAAATGCTAGCAAAATGCTTAACTTCTGATGTACCTATACATGCAACGAGATTTCCAACGCCCATTGCCCGCAATATCCTTTTGACTCATTCCACTAGCCAATGCGTTGGAAGCTGCTCCAATGCGGAAAGAATGAGTCTTATACATTTTGGTGTCCAAACCTAGCGTTCTAATAGCCTTGTTAAATACAGATTCTGCTTGATATCTGGTCACTGGATAGCCAGACAAATGAATGAAAAAGGCTCCAGGGGAATTTGGTCTTAAAGTTGCATATTTTTTTAAATGTTGGATAGGGCAGATTGGGCTAGAAGGCACTAAAGTTATTTTGGCACCCTTTCCCTCTTGATCAGTTTTGGAGTGTCTTAGGGTTATAATGACTGAATTGCTGGTTGATAACCTAACATCACCTACTTGTATTGCATGACCTGGTTTTACTTTTGAATCCTGTACTAGCTCCCCTATTCTAAAATATCCAAAAAATGCTGTGCAAAAAAGTGCACTAAATAGAATTGATTCATAGTTTGATAGACAAACTTGAGGAAGAATAGAAATTAGACCTTGAAGGATGCTGGTTGTTATGAGTTTGCGATTGTCAACTCTTGTGTTCAAACGACTAAACCCGACTAATACCTTCTGTAATATAAATGATTTTGTTGTGTCCAGAAAACCTCGGATTCTGCAAAAATATGATATTCCTGCAATATATGCTTTGACTGTGCTTGATGAGAATTGTTTAAATGAGAGATACGCTACAAAATGGATCAAGTCATTAGGATTTGGTGGCCAAGTTTGATTACGTTCATAAGCATGGCAAAATGAACTAAACTGATAAACTGCTGTCATGTATAATTTCTTTGTGTTTTCAGACAAGGAACAACTTAGCAATTCTTGTGCTCGATATTGAAGATGAGTCTGAGAAATGAGTCTGGAACAGTCGATGGGAGCTGGTCGGCTTCTGGAAAGACATGTCTGAATCTGTTCCACTGCAGACGTCTCTGCAACTGTATCGATTTCGAGTCCTAAAAACACTAACTTTGTTGTAGGACCCAAGGTTTTGTCATGGGCTAGTGGAACCCCTAATTCATCACAAAGACTGGTAAATTTTGACACTAGATAATAGCATTCCTGAGTCCCAGAAAGACCTGCTAGTAGAAAATCATCAAGGTAGTGCACTACGTTATAAGATTGACACAGGGTTTTTAATACCCATTCCAAAAAGGAAGCAAACTTTTCAAATTTAGCACAACTTACCGAACACCCGAATGGCATACACTTGTCAATATATATGTAATCATTAATCTTGTAACCCAGCAGCTGAAAATCAGAAGGATGAATCGGAAGTTAGCGAAACGCACTCTTGACGTCCAAACGAGCCATTAAAGCACCTGAACCTAACTTTTCTAACATTTCAAGAGCTTCTTCAAATGGGGTATATCTAACTGAACAATACTTGTGATCAATATAATCATTCACGCTATCACCAGCTGGGTGAGACAAATGATGAATTAGGCGGAAAGTACCATCCTTCTTTGGCACCATACCTATCGGGGAAAGTCTAAGGTTATGAAGTGGGGAGTAGGGGAAAGGGCCAGCAACCCTGCCAATATTTATTTCTTTGTTAACCAATTGTATGGCTTCTTTGGTAAGTAACTTTAGAGACTTAAGGTTGTTACAGTTGTATGGCCGTCTAGGACCTTCATAACATAATTTAAAACCAAACTGAAACCCCTCTAGTAATTCAAGAGCATTTTCCCTATCAGGTTATTTTGCCAAATATTTGGATAATGCTGGTACTTTAATGGGAGTGCAAGCAACGTTACTGACGTCTAGCATGCAAGGGAAGGGAAATTCTGTTACTGTTAGTTACTGGCTGGTTTGACTGTTGACTGAGGACGCCAGGTTGATTGGAAGTTTCCAGATCTAAAATTCAAGGAATTTCGAGTAGTGTTTCTACACATAGTGTATGGGTGGGGCTGTGAGCATAATATACAAAAATGGCTATAATGACAATTTTGCCTTGAACATGAGCCCCTGTAATTAAAATTATAGCATTTCAGAGGGTGGGGTTGGTTTACTAAATGCTGTGGGGAAGGCGCGCTGTTGTACATGTAAAGCAGCCATAGCTCCTGATCTACTATAGCAAATGACATTGAAGGATTGCACTCTTTCTTAAGTCTGAATTGGATGTCATAATCGCGCCACCCCAAACCATTGACACGACTTGCCCCAAGCCGTATTGTGTGAATGTATTTAAACAGGGCTGAAGTTTCTGTGGGATGAGACAAAGCAAAGATGGATGCATAAACAAGGAAAGCATCCGTCCAGACCTGAATATCAGTGATGGGTCTTAATTTGGATTTAGCAGAGAGAGCCAAGCTGCTATTTTGAAGTGAAAAATACTTTGTATCATCATTTGGGTCAGTTTCGGTTCTATTGTTAATCAAAGATGCCAAATTAACATATTCTCCATTAGCAATTTTAATTTTGATATTGTTGGGTACATTATGTCCCAGTTCATTATCGTAACTGGCTACACGTGCATTCAAAAGTTCAGAACCAGACTGAGATTAACCTTCTTCCTGAGACTGAGAACTCCCTCTATCTTTTAAGATGATGGATATCCGCTCCGCCAGGTCTTGCAGTTGGTGAGGAGGTAGCGGCTCAACGGGGGGAGTTTCCTGTGCACCAAGTGTGTAAGAAGGACCAGGGATGGACTGGGACAGTTCAGGTGCCAGATTCATTTGAACTTCGGGATGATCCGTAGTTGAAGGGACTGAAAGAGGCTCTATGAGAGACGGTTGCTTCCCTGCTCGTTTCCGAGGTTGATAGGGTTGGCTCTGGCTGCTCAGTGTTTTTCTCTTCGGCATTTCTTTCTCAAAATTATAATCATGAAATACCACTCAGTTATAATGAGCAATCACTTAATCAAATGTGCATAAAACTATCCTATATTATCACGCAAATATATTATCAACACGGATCATAATCAAAACAAATTTTAGAAATATTGGTAAACAAAAAAAAATACAAAAATTTGTGATTTGCCAAACGATTTGTTTTTAAACCTTTATTTATAGCAATGTTATATTCGTCTCGACGTCAGAATTTTAATATGACCTTCTGGCGAAAATAACGCTGTACCCTATCGTGTTGTTTGTTTTGTAAACAAAAATATTCTTTCAATATAAATATGGCTTAAATGGCTAGCGTACACTACACAAAGTTTGATGTAAAATCGGACCAAGCAGTATAAAAAAAATTAAATAATGAAATAAATACTGCATTAAACATTGCTGCAATAAGTTATATGAATTTATTTTCCCTTAGAGATAATTAATTTGAGAGAAATGTATACACTGTAAATTAAGCGTCCTTACCGTTAAAATCTACTGCTTTGACTGATGATGTAAATGCGTACTATAATGACGTCAGCAATTAATGATGTTCTCACTAATTTTCGCGCGCAAAGTCATTAAAGCTCAAATTACAAAATTTTATTAAAAAGGAAAAATATTGTCCGTTCACTTTGATAAATGGATTTAACCTTAAATGGTGAAATCATATTAATCAAGTTTGTTGTTAGTTACAATATAGTGTATGTTGTGACAGTGTTTTATGCGACACGTGTTTTTAAGAATGTTTATTTTTAAATGTGCTCGGAGTATTTTTATCATGCTTGTTTTTAAATGCAGAGCTCAAATTTAATTTAAAACACCTATTTTAATAAACATAAACAAATAAGAGTCTTTGTAATTATCTGGGACGATTACACTGAGTATAAGGTTTGTTTGATTATGAGAGGAACTTTTGAAATCCAATATGTTAACTGGCAACAAAAGAATCCCACCAATATCAAACCATCTGATATCGAGTTAACAAGAGCCTGACTATTGTTGTTGTAAATAACCCATTTTATTTCCCTTTGATGTTGATAAATGAGATATGGGGAAAAAAATGATATCCAAAACAATTTGGTTTGTTAACATTGATAAAACCCCCAGGTATGTAGAAACCGCATGGTTATTTGAATAATATTTGCTGTTTAAAATATACTGTCGACTCGTATCCATCATTAAAACAAACTCTAAAGAAACCTCAATCTATAGAGAATTCGAGAGAGACTGTAAAATTTTAGCAAATTAAAAGCATTAGTATTAGAAAATAATTTGTAAAAAATATCATGAATATGATATGACTTTTTTTATTTGGTATATTATTAAATTGTTAATATTAGCTATGAGCATGTCTATGAGAAAACAATGCCAATATAGAAAAAAGCTGTGGTAGCATAACCCTCAGGAATGAACAGAATTATATCAAAGCTTTAAAGGATATCTATTCAGACTCAGATATGTGATGTTTGCTTTGTATTAGTTGTTTCTATTTATAGTAACAGCCAATATTGCATTATGGATAATATGCCTCTTAAATTCAGAAAATGTAAGGACTAATTTGTCAAATTCAGAAAATAATTGTAAAATGTATAAACAATGTTTGAAGAAAGGAAACTTTATTTTCAAAGAGGAAGTTCCAACAATTAACTGTTGCAAATTTTGCGTCATGTTCTATATATGATATATATTAGGTCAATGATTTGAATGTACACTTCTACCAGTGTATATATATGTTATTTTTTAGTATGTTAACATAATGTGTAATAACTACACACTGTAAATAACTTTTTTTTAATTACAAATAACATTAACCTTAATGTACTACCACAATAACTATAACTTTTATTTTTTCATTCTGATTGTAAAAATCCACTTAAGACTAGTTGTTTTTTTTTGGGGGGGGGGGTGTATACTTACTGACATAGATATCTTTATGTTGAATATTGGATTTTGGAATGTCCATGGATTAAATTCTAACAAGTGAGATGACGAATTTTTTGAATCACTTCACTTGCGATATGATGTAGTTTGTTTTGTTGAAACAATGAACAAAGAGTCTTGAGGAAATCTACCAGGATACACAAAACCTATATGGGCTTGTAATGTTAAAATCAAAGGTCAACCATTAGGCTTCAAAGGTCCACCTCGTCAAAAAGGAGAGAGAGAGAGAGAGAGAGAGAGAGAGAGAGAGAGAGAGAGAGAGAGAGAGATGATTATTACCTAAAATAATTCAAGGAGATCCTACATCATTACTTCTATCTTTTTAGTTTTGAGTGTTGTTACGTAGTAAGTGGTATCATTTTGTAATTTGTTTAAAGCAGGGGCTTAGCATATACCCCAACAAGTTATGGCATAAATCGTTTAGACAATAGAATAAAAAACAGATTGAGACAAAGAAAACAAATTTAACATCTTTTACATGAGTACAAGGTATACTGTTTTTTAATTGTTACAGAATTTCAATATGATCTTTGCATATTTTTTCTTGTGTTGTTTTAGATTTGGTATTTTTATACCTTGTTGTATGCAACATGCACAAATGTATATTTCATTGGTCATCTACAAACCACTCTGATGGTGTTAAGACTAGACTTCTAGAGACGTTTGACCGTTCGAATTTATTAAATAAACAATTAATTAATTCATTATTAATACAACAGTTTAACTATTTGATCCTTCTTTTTTACATACTTGTTTTTATACGAATCAGACCTTTTTCTAAGTTAAAATACTTGTAAATCTAGACGGAACGAAGAGCGGGTCCAAGGTTAGTAAGTTCTTAAGAATTTGAATACATCTGAAATAAAGAAGATCTCTTACCCCTCTATTAGCAGTGTACCTCCACTGGGCAAATATTAAGATTGTACTTTTCTTAAAATAAACTTTAGAGGTTGTAAAGGTATAAGGTGGTGTTAAGGTAACCCCCTGCCCCTAGACCTCCACCTGCTACACATATAGATTATCATACAAAAGATACCCAAATATCAACATCATATATACATCATACTATAGACATCATAACTTGTTTCAGTTGAACTTTATTTAATCATAACCAACCTTAAGAAGACCTTGTTAAAAATGGTAATTGCAAATAACAATATAATCTTTCAAACAAATTTCCTAACAGACCTATATAATTCTTTTCTCTTATTTAATAAATCGTTTTGTTTACCTTTGAGTTTTATCAATATGTCTGCTATCTAATGCTAGGTTTATGTTAATAGTAAATATCGTGTCTAAGCTCTGGTAGCTTATTACAAACAATGAGAAGATTGTGTGAGTTGTTCACACGTAAGGGGTAGGAGTATTGAAGGAGCATCTAAAACCTTAGTTACATGTCATTATTTCGTAAAAATATACATGTATTTGTTATCATATGCTAATAAACATTTGTGCCAAAATTGAAGAAAAACGCAATTACGTATAATAAAAAACCAAGAGATCTAAATATCCCTATAAATGTTATAATGATTTGTTTAGAACTGAAGAAATAAAATGTTAAAACAAGTTTATGTACTATCTTTAGTCGCAAGTAAAAAAAATTTATCAGAACAACAAACATTACCATATATATATATATATATATATATATATATATATATATATATATATATATATATATATGAAACGCACATCGACAGTATGTAAGCTGTAAGCTGCTTATCTTGAATTTTTTTTCTAAAATCATGTGATATAACTGTTTGATAAAACTAATCGTTCTTAATGCAAAATGCTTGAAAGTAAGAATAGTATCTTAGAAATGGAGAATAAAGATTTTATGTATGGGATTATACCATTCTAGCAGGTTTGTTTTTTCGTGTTTCAGAATATACATGTCCTATTTATAGTCATAATAAGATATTGAAACGTGGCAGTTGTAATATGCAATCCCAGTTTATTGCATAGACACATTAGTCCAGTCATTCTAGCCAAAATATGACCAAACCTCAAACTAATTGCAACAGAATATTCTTCTAGTTTTCCAAGCTGGTTTAGGTGAACTGTTGAACATAAAAAAAATCGAGAATGTTTGGATGAAGGGAAATTGTTAATTTTGGGTGAAAACCTTGGATTTTGATGAAAAATCGCCGAAAACTGGAAATTTGCCGTGACTAAAAAACAAAAATAGCAACGGACTAAATTTTTAAGAAAGTCAATAGATCTTATTACAGTTATGATTTATTTCAACGTTGATGAACTGCAAAGTTCAGGAAATTGAAAATTTTGGGTGAAAACTTTGGATTTTGATGAAAAATCGCCGAAAACTGGAAATTTGTTGTAACTAAAAAAAGAAAATAGCAACGTACATAATTTTTAATCAAGTCAATAGATCTTATAACAATGATAAAAAAAATTAAACTATGATGATTTTTGAAGTATAGAAAGTGATAATTTTGGGTGAAAATGTTAGTATTTTTGATAAACTGGGAATTTATGTTTTCTTAATGAAAATTAAATTATATCATGAGTCTTCAAATTAATTTTATATATATGTTAAGTGTTTAGATGGATCAAATAATGACCAATTCGTAAATTCAATAGATCTTATAACAACAATAAAAAACGATTGATCGGTATGATACTTTTTTTTAAACCAAAATATTTACTTTATATGATGACAAAACCATGGAATTGTTTTACCGAAACCCCTTAATTATGCTTATTATGTTTTTGCGTATTCTACATAAATCTTTAGAAGTTGATTGTCAATTAATCGTCCATGTCAACTGTTTTGCTCGAATTTGTACAACCAGTTCCTTTACATTCGCCACAAGCTACTGAACATTCAAGTCCGTTTTTTCTACAAGTACATCTTTTAGTGTCACAGTTTGTCTTACAATTGCATCGAATAATGTTCAGCAATTTAGAGGGAGCTGCGTCCATTGTACACGTAACTGGAACAAGGTTTCCATTAGCGACTTTCCAACCCCATTCACACGGATTTAGATTGTCCTTGTTCATCCACATTTTCATTTGAAGATAAGCCCTCTGGCTATGAAATGAAGCCGCATTTGATGTTGGCGGCAAAGTATGAATTTGAACGCATGTTTTGTTTGTCAATACTCTTGCAGCAAACTTCCTGTAGCGAAGAACATTCAGTCCTTCATATGGAGCACCATTATATAAAGAGGAAATAATGTTTTCACCAGCAGAAATAACATCATCCTTTGCGTTAGCATTGCATAGTAACTGTGCCTGAGTCTTGAGAAGGTCATGTTCTCCAAATTTCTTTAGGGTCGCTGCCTTACTGACACCGAACATTCTTGAAGTTGTGTCACAACCACTGATAGCATGAATTAAAGGTAACAATGTACATAGCTCCTCACCAAGCAGCAATTTGGTCTTCAAAATATCCCATATTTTGATATGTGTGTTTACTTTTGACACATTGCCGGATTTGAATATCAGCGAATTTGATGTAACGTCCGCATGATGAAGGAGTAGTACCAAAAGATCAGTGTCCTCTCCAAGCAAAACAGTTGGTTTTGTTTTCGCCGATTCGATGGCAGTAAGGGCTATCAATACATCAGCATCGGCATCTGCGTGTTTTGTTTTGATTCCCCTTTCTACCATCTTTGCACTCAAGAGATTAATAAAGTTTTGCTTATATTCAATGTTTGCTAGAAACATTTCTTTTTTAGATTTGAAAGGAGTTCTATCTGTGAATGAAACTTTTGTGCCTATGATTCCTTTGGTGCGCCGCTGGTGAGTGGCATCATTAGTATCTGGACCCGAAGCATATCCATCAAATACAACTATAGCTTTACTGTATTTCCGTTCTACGCTGTCAATGTACCTTTGACAAATTTCACCGAAAGAAAGTCTGCTTTGCCAGTGTATACGATGGAGAAGAGAGCCGCCGTCGTTTTCGCTCATTTCAAATGCGCAACAATCGCCCTTTCCCCAAATAGCATCTCAAAGACTAGACTTTTGTGCTGTTCGCATGAGACCATTTGGATCAAACATTGAGCTGGGATGACTACAGAGTTCATAGGTGAATATTTCGGACTGATCTTCATATATGCCATTTGATGCAGAAAGAAAGCGCTGGAAGAGAAGCTGTGAATCAACAATAATGACATCATCATCAACTTTGATAGCCGATTTTGCACTTAAGATAGTGGCCTGTTCTTTCCTTTTAAATGAAAATTCATCTATTTTTTTTCCGTCCATGGACTTCAGTATTTTAATACCTAATTCCTTCGAATTATCAACATTTGTCCGCCGAGACCCCTGTTTCTATGTTTCGCAAACTCGTTTCCTCTACAAAAGGACTTCTGCTAATAAGAAACGATAAAAATGTTTTCAAATCTTGACAGTCTCTAGATCTCCTTGACTCCCCACCTTCTTTATGTTGGTCACTTGTTCCATAATTGACTCCAGTAAACTCTTGCAAAGCATTGTTCATTTCCGCGCAGTCTGGCATAGATAAAATCCATTGGGCTCGCTGACCCTCTGACATACCTCTTCCTCGAGTCATACCGCCTGTCGTCTTTAAGCTTCTCATTAAAACCTGTTCTATGACCAAATCAGAAGAAAGACCTGCCCAGAATTTATCACTCCTCCTTATAACATGATGGCCTGATTGTAGAAAAGCTAATACTTCGGGATGGGTTGTTTTCAAGTTGTCCATTTGTTGTAAGTATACCCGTGATGATTTGACTGTGATTTTGACATACAGATTGTGTCCCGAAGCTCCTAAATACGGAAGCATGTCCTTGACTGTTTGTAAATGTAGTTCCCAGTTACCAGTCCTTTCAGCTTTGATGAATCTACGGAGAATATCTATCATATCCATATATTGGAACCATAATTGTGAAGTACGAAAACTTTTGTGTGACTCCCGAAATTTATCTATCCTAGATTTATTTTGATCTATTAAAACATTGTCGCAAGCTTTTTCGACGGATATGTCCCCTTTCAGTAGTTCATCCAACATCGCATCTGCTGCATGCAACTCATCCAAAAGGTCCTCAGCGTTAATATCGGTATTGTCGGTATTTATGTGATTTGCTGGATTAATATCATTGGTACCAGTCTCATTTTCGATTTCATCTGGAAGTGGTATGCCGTATATGTGTGACAAGATTATTGACGTGAGAGCTGTATCTATCAAAAAATGTGCTCTTACTGCTCGTGCAGTAGCCTTTCCGCTAGTCATATGAGTTACTGCATTTGGTGCATACACTGTTTCAAGTAGCTCAGTAATTCCTGATCCTTCCATCAAGTGACCAATGCCGCCTACAAAACTCATTTCTAAATGAAAGCCTCCAAGTCTCAAGATAACTGACTTTAAAGGACTGTTTAATGATTCATCTTTAATTATGTCCATTGCCATCCAATAGAGGGGTTGATCAAATGTCAAAATAGGTACACAATGTTGAGCCTTTGTGTGCTTGCCTATGAAGTTAAGTGTTGAATTTATACATGTGAGATCACTAGGATTCATGTCTAACATTGGCAAAAAAACAACAGATGATTTTCCTGGGTAGTCACCGTCCATCACTTTGTGCATAATTGCTGACCAACTGGGTCGGTTGCATGTCAAGGGCCAGCATACTTTTGACAGAAGGTCTAACTTCCAGGTTGTATCGATCATATTTGACTCATAATTCATGGTTGCGAACTCTGCCTGTAACGATTGTTTAGATTGTATTTTATAATATTCTATGTTAATTTTTGCTAGGTCAGAGACTTCCTTTAGTGTGGGAGACAGCCTAGGGACAGCTTTGTCAAGTCTGAATCCCGGAGTGACAGCTGCAATCATGCCCATACCATGAAATGTTCCATGACCATCTAAAGTTCTCAGATTATGGTCTACGTTATCAGCTATGTACTGAACGAAAGTGCCATTCCCAAACTGTGTGTTGGTTCTGTCATGAGCAGCAGCAGCAGCATTAAGTTCAAATCGTTGAACCTCTGTGTAGGAAGAAGCAAAACCAAGAGTGTTCAAAGTGTCCAATAAAAATCTTGATCCAAAGTGATGGTTCATTTGTACACTGAGGCCAATTTGTAGCGGTGCAATAAGTGTTCTTGGTCGGGAAGCCTGAATAATAGCTTGACCAACAGATGCAACTTTAACAGAAGAGTCGTTTTGACTAAATAATGCACGTAGTAATGTTTGTAACGAATCTGGGACAAATATAATGTTTTGCTCTGAGTTTATATCAACAGAAGACGGATACACAGCTTTTGAATCTTTAAGACTCATGATATCAGCTTTTATTAATTTAGCTGCTGTTTCAATCATCGATAGCTTTTCCTCTTCTGGACTCTTAGATGATGGTCTTCTGTAAAATTCGTTCGGTATAGATGATGCTGTTCTCCTGAATGTGACTATATTCGGCTTTCCGTTTACTTCCGTGATGATGATATCGGATCCAAAATAAGTTTGCAGTCTCTTTTTCATGTGTACCACACTATACGCCTTATCTCCACAAATGTCTTCCATAGCCTGAACAAGATCGCTTACGGATGCAAGTTCATCTTGTGTTTCTTCTAATTGTCTAACTATTTGCAGGAAAGCTTTCTCTGATGAATCTTCTTTTGGTCGTCCTGGTGTTGTTCGTTTGACCTCTTTGTTTCCTTGCTTCGAGACGGGGATTTGCTTACCAGTTCTAAAATTAACACTACATGTTTGGTGGTATATTGCGTCTGCCGCGTGCAAATCTGATGGTGCAATGTTGAGCCTCCTTAAAACGATTTCGGACCATTCATCATTTCTTTCTTTGCAGATGTTTCTAAGGGTGTTAGAAAAATCTGTTGTCCGGAAGGAAATACGTCGATTCCCCTTTTGCTCTCTGAAAATTTTGCAAAATATCCACAAAATAAACAGTTCTTCTGGAACTCAAAATCAGGAGTAGAAGATCGTAAGTCACGAGTTGGCTCGGTTATCGATACATCCTTTTCTCGCATGTCCTTCTTGATTGAGTTAGCATTAATGTAATCACGTCGACATTTCTGATGAACTTTTTGTCCTGGAGTTGTGACGATTGTATCATTTCTGGTTTGGCTGGTCCTATTAACTGTGTTACATCCAATTTCTCTTAGTTGTGTTATTTCTTCACCATTTTTTTGAGACACCCGACAAAAAACACAAGCATCCATCATTACCTAAAAAAAGAAGATCAAACTGTTAAGATGAGATTCAATTATTTTGATTTTGCTTTCATGTTATTTTTATCATATAAGATTTGTTTTGAATACAATATTAAAAAAGATATATATGTTGACTTATAACCAGTAAATTATTCCGGTGTATTATCTGTTCTCAATTGAATTGTATAATGGTATTTTTGTTGAATATTAATTTCCCTCTGTTAGTTGATTAATAAATATTCATTTTTTATCATTTTATTTTTTTTTTGAAATTGTCTCATCCTGTCCACCCTATTTTTTTTTATTTCATCCTAGCCCCCATACTAACATGAAAAAATAAATGGTAGCTCCATAACACAATTTGTCTGCATCGATTTTGTATTTGATTATCGGTAGAACTTCATTTTTCCATGAATTAAATTTGGTTATATTGTAACCTTTTTGGCACTATCGGCGTTCCATAGTTGTTTTTTCTCGTCAGCAACTCCTTGCAATAAGAATAAAATTCCCTTTTTACGGGACTATTTAATGTATGTAATGTATATACTGTAGTCCAAATATAAAAAACAGAGCTGTTTTGTATGTGATTTCTGGTTTAGAAACCTCGGCAAACCGAAATGAGCTCATTTCTGCCGCGTACTACATTTTGACGTTTCCCGTGTATCTACGCCTTTTAAAAACATCCAAAATACCTTGCATGGTAGCGTTAACTCTTAAGAATGTTAAATACGTATAAAACTTTTATAAATAAGTTTTATATTAACTTACCAGAATGAAAAGGATGGAACCTAGATGCGTCGTCTGCAGTTGACCATTACGAGTTGTCTCCCATATCGTCATTCTTAATCTACGGGCGCCATATCGTTCCATAATATTTGAAGTAAAATCTAGATTTTTTTGGGGGCCAAAATTGACGACTTTCCCCTATTTCGATTTTTCTCGATTTTTGTTATGTTTTTTAAGATAGGTAAAGTTAGCTACTAGTAACTGGCTACTAGTAACTGGCTACGAGAAGTAAGAAAAGCTAGCTACTAGTAACTGGCTACGAGATGAAATAAAAGTTGGCTACTAGTAACTGGCTACTAGTAACTAGCTACGCGAAGTAAGAAAAGCTAGCTACTAGTAACTGGCTACGAGATGAACGAAAACTTGGCCGCTAGTTACTAGTTACTGTTCATGTGACAAAACATACATGGGATTTCTATTTGTGTTCTTAATATGTACATTGCACTATATTATCCACATGATAGCTTTTCTTACTTCTCGTAGCCAGTTACTAGTAGCCAGTTACTAGTAGCTAACTTTACCCATCTTTTTGAGATATATTTACAAGTGATGTTAAATCAACATTTGACTAGGTTATCTATATGATTATACCTTAAAAGTACTCATATTCCTCTCATACTCTCATCAGTAATTGGTGCATTTCGTTTAACATATCTCTATATTAAACAATATTGTCTATTTGACTCAAGTAGCAGTACATATAGATTGAAAATATCAATAAGTGTTATTAACTATAACAATCTATCATGTCATCCGCATGATATTACAACAAAATTATTCAGATATTTCTCTTAATTTCATCAGCTACCAGTGCATTTCTTTCCAAATATCTCTATGATAAGACAATTTTTCCATGTAGTTCAAGTAGCCGTACGTAAAGATTGAAGACATCTTCAAGGGTTGTTAATATCAGCATTGTATCAGGTCATCCACATGATATTACGATACAATTACACAGAAATATCTTTTTATGTCGACAGCTTCTAGTGCATTTTGTTACAATTATCTTTATTTTTTTAGGGTTTTGTCAATATATCTCAAGTAGCTGTATATGTAGATTAAAAATATATACCAGTCTTGCTAATTTCAACATTCTATAAAGTCATCCACATAATATTACCACACAATTTCTGAGATATCTATCGTTATGTCGTCACCTACTAGTGCATTTACTTACAAATATCTATATTTTATGGCGGTTTTGTCAATATATCTCAAGTAGCTGTATATATAGATTAAGGATATGTACTAGTGTTGCTAATTTCAACATTACATAATGTCACCCACATGATATTACGACACATTTTCTCAGATGTCTTTCTTATGTCGTCAGCTACTATTGTATTTTGTTACAAATATCTTTATTTTTTAGGGTTTTGTCAACATATCTCAAGTAGCTGGATATATAGATTGAATATATCTACAAGTTTGATTAATTTGAACATTTTATAAGGTCACTCTCATGATATTATGACAAAAATACTCAGATATCTCTTTAAATCTCATCAGCTACTATTACATTTTATAACCAATAACTTTATTTTTGAGGGATTTGTCAACATATCTCAAGTAGCTGTATATATAGATTGATGATATGTACCAGTCTTGCTTATTTCAACATTCTATTAGGTCATCCACATGATATTACGACACAACTACTCAGATATCTCTCTTAATCTCGTCAGCTCCTAGTGCATTTCGTTACAAATATTTTCATTTTTTAACAGTTTAGATCATATAACTCAAGTAGCTGTATATATAGATTGGAGATATCTACAAGTGTTGTTAATTTCAACATTCTATAAGGTCACCCACATGATATAACGACACAACTACTCAGATATCTCTCTTAATCTCGTCAGCTACTAGTGCATTTCGTTACAAGTATCTCCATTTTTAACAGTTTAGATCATATAACTCTAGTAACTGTATATATAGATTGATGATATCTACAAGTGTGGTTCATTTAATCATTCAATAAGGTCACCCACATGATATTTTTACACAATTACTCAGATGTCCTTTTAAATCTCTTCAGCTACTAGTACATTTTGTTACAAATATCTTTATTTTTGATGGATTGGTCAACATATCTCAAGTAGCTGTATATATAGATTGATGATATGTACCGGTCTTGCTTATTTCAACATTCTATCAGGTCATCCACATGATATAACGACACAGCTACTCAGATATTTCTCCTAATCTCGTCAGCTACTAGTGCATTTCGTTACAAATATCTCCATTTTTCACAGTTTAGATCATAAAACTCAAGTAGCTGTATATATAGATTAAAGATATCTACAAGTGTGGTTAATTTAATCATTCAGTAAGGTCACCCACATGATATTATGACACAATTACTCAGATATCACTTTAAATCTCTTCCGCTACTAGTACATTTTGTTACAAATATCTTTATGTTTGAGGGATTTGTCAACATATCTCAAGTACCTGTATATATAGATTGATGATATGTACCGGTCTTGCCTATTTCAACATTCTATAAGGTCATCCACATGATATTATGACACAGCTACTCAGATATCTCTTTAAATCTCTTCAGCTACTAGTACATTTTGTTACAAATATCTTTATTTTTGAGAGATTTGTCAACATATCTCAAGTAGCTGTATATATAGATTGATGATATGTACCGGTATTGCTTATTTCAACATTCTATCAGGTCATCCACATGATATAACGACACAACTACTCAGATATTTCT
This sequence comes from Magallana ariakensis, assembly GCA_020458035.1. Taxonomy (NCBI): domain Eukaryota; kingdom Metazoa; phylum Mollusca; class Bivalvia; order Ostreida; family Ostreidae; genus Magallana; species Magallana ariakensis. The sequence goes on along the minus strand of CM035815.1, from coordinate 50,757,518 downwards.
CTTAATCACCTCAGCTACTAGTGCATTTCGTTACAAATATCTCCATTTTAAACAGTTTAGATCATATAACTCAAGTAGCTGTATATATAGATTGAAGATATCTACAAGTGTGGTTAATTTAATCATTCAATAATGTCACCCACATGATAGTATGACACAATTACTCAGATATCACTTTAAATCTCTTCAGCTACTAGTATATTTTGTTACAAATATCTTTATTTTTGAGGGATTTGTCAACATATCTCAAGTAGCTGTATATATAGATTGATGATATGTACCGGTCTTGCCTATTTCAACATTCTATCAGGTCATCCACATGATATAACGACACAACTACTCAGATATCTCTCTTAATCTCTTCAGCTACTAGTGCATTTCGTTACAAATATCTCCATTTTTAACAGTTTAGATCATATAACTCTAGTAACTGTATATATAGATTGGAGATATCTACAAGTGTGGTTCATTTAATCATTCAATAAGGTCACCCACATGATATTATGACACACTTACTCAGATATCGCCTTAAATCTCTTCAGCTACTAGTACACTTTATTACAAATATCTTTATTATTTTTGGTTTTGTTAGCATATCTCAAGTATCTGGATATAAGATTGATGATATGGACAAGTGTTGGTAATTTAGACATTCTTTAAGGTCCTCCCTAAGGTATAACGGCACAATTACACAGATATCTCTCTTAGTGTCGTCAGCTACTAGTGCATTTTGTTACAAATATCTTATTTTTTTTAGGGTTTTGTCAACATAGCTCAAGTAGCTGGATATATAGATTAATGATATGTACCAGTGTTGGTAATTTATACATTCTATTATGTCATCCACATGATATCACGGTACAATTAATCAGATATCTCTCTTAGTGTCGTCAGTTACTAGTGCATTTTGTTACAAATATTTTTATTTTTTTAAGGGTTTTGTCAACATATCTCAAGTAGCTGGATATATAGATTGAAGATACCTACAAGTATGGCATATTTTAACATTCTATAAGGTCACCCACATGATATTATGACAAAATTTCTCAGATATCTCTTTAGTCCCGTCAGCTACAAATACATTTTGTTACAAATATCTTTATTTTTGAGAAATTTGTCAACATATCTCAAGTAGCTGTATATATAGATTGATGATATGTACCGGTCTTGCTTATTTCAACATTCTATTAGGTCGCATATATTACGACACAAATACTCAGATATCTCTTTAAATTTCAAAAGCTACTATTGCATTTCGTTACATATATCTCTATTTTTAGATAGTTCTATCCATATAACTTAGTTACTTGCACATATAGATTGAAGATATCTACAAGTGTTGTTAATATCAAAATCTTTGTATGTCATAAGCATGATATTACGACACAGTTACTCATATTTCTCGTTATCTCGTCAGCTACTAGTGCATTTCGTTTCAAATATTCAATTTCTAGACTGTTCTGTCCATATAACTTAAGTAGCTGTTTATATAGATTGAATATATATAAATATGTTGTTAACTACAACAATCTTTGAAGTCATTCATATGATATTACGATACAATTTCTCAGATATCTCTCTTACGAGAAGTAAGGAAAGCTAGCTACTAGTAACTGTATATGAGATGAAATAAAAGTTGGCTACTAGCATCGAAATGTACTAGTAGCTAACGAGATTTAAAGAGATATCTGAGTAATTGTGGCATAATAGCATGTAGATGACCTTAAAGAATGTTAAAATAAACCATACTTGTAGATATCTTCAATCTATATATCCAGCTACTTGAGATACATGAACTCAACTGTTAAAAATGTAGATATTTGTAACAAAATGTACTAGTAGCAGACGAGAGTTAAAGAGATATCTGAGTAATTGTGTCTTGATAATGTGTAGGTGACCTTATAAAATGTAAAAATAAACCATACTTGCAGATATCTTTAATCAAAATATCCAGCTACTTAAGCTTGAGATATATGAACTCAACTGTTATAAATGTAGATATTTGTAACGAAATGTACTAGTAGCTGACGAGATTTAAAGAGATATCTCAGTAGTTGTGTCATAATATTATGAAGGTGACCTTATAGAATGTTAAAATAAACCACACTTGTAGATAACTTCCATCTATATATCCAGCTACTTGAGATGTATGAACTGAGCTGTTAAAAATGTTGATATTTGTTTCGAAATGTACTAGTATCTGACGAGACTTAAAAAGATATCGGAGTAATTGTGTTATAACATCATGTGGGTAACCTTATAGAATGTTAAAATAAACCACACTTGTAGATATCTTCATTCTATATATCCAGCTACTTGAGATATATGAACACAACTGTTAAAAATGTTGATATTTGTAACCAAATATATTAGAAGATGACGAGATTTAGAGAGATATCTGAGTAATTGTGTCGTTATATCATGTAGGTGACCTTAAAGAATGTTAAAAAAACCATACTTGTAGATATCATCAATCTATATATACATCTACTTGTGATATGTTGACAAAACCGCCAAAAATAAAGATATTTGTAACAAAATGTACTAGTAGCTGACGAGACTTAAAGATATATCTGAGTAATTTTGTCATAATATCATGTGGGTGACCTTATAGAATGTTAAAATATACCATACTTGTAAATATCTTTAATCTATATATCCAGCTACTTGAGATATGCTGACAAAACCCTAAAAAAATAAAGATATTTGTAACAAAAAGCACTAGTAGCTGTCGATATTTAAAGAGATATCTGAGTAATTGTGTCATAATATCATGTGGGTGACATAATAGAATGATTAAATAAACCATACTTGTAGATATCTTCAATCTATATATCCAGCTTCTTGAGATATATGAACTCAACTGTTAAAAATGTAGATATTTGTAACGAAATGTACTAGTAGCTGACGAGATTTAAAGAGATATCTGAGTAATTGCGTCATAATATCATGTAGGTGACCTTAAAGAATGTTAAAATAAACCATACTTGTAGATATCTTCAATCGATATATCCAGCAACTTGAGATATGTTGACAAAAGCCTTAAAAAAATAAAGACATTTGTAACAAAATGAACTAGTAGCTGACGAGACTTAAAGAGATATCTGAGTTATTGTGTCATAATATCAGGTGGATAACCTTATAGAATCTTAAAATATACCATACTTGTAAATATCTTTAATCTATATATCCAGCTACTTGAGATATGTTGATAAAAACCCTAAAAAAAGAAAAGATATTTGTAACAAAATACACTAGTAGCTGACGACACTACATGTAAGAGAGATATCTGAGTAATTGTGCCGTAATATCTTATGGATGACATAATAGAATGTTTATATTACCAACACTGGTACATATCATTAATCTATATATCCAGCTACTTGAGCTATGTTGACAAAACCCTAAAAAAAATAAAGATATTTGTAACGAAATGCACTAGTAGCTGAGGAGATTAAGAGAGATATCTGAGTAGCTGTGTCGTTATATCATGTGGATGACCTGATAGAATGTTGAAATAAGCAAGACCGGTACATATCATCAATCTATATATACAGCTACTTGAGATATGTTGACAAATCCCTCAAATATAAAGATATTTGTAACAAAATGTACTAGTAGCTGAAGAGATTTAAAGAGATATCTGAGTAGCTGTGTCATAATATCATATTGATGACCTTATAGAATGGTGAAATAGGCAAGACCGGTACATATCATCAATCTATATATACAGCTACTTGAGATATGTTTGACAAATCCCTCAAACATAAAGATGTTTGTAACAAAATGTACTAGTAGCTGAAGAGATTTAAAGTGATATCTGAGTAATTGTGTCATAATATCATGTGGGTGACCTTATTGAATGATAAAATTAACCACACTTGTAGATATATTCAATCTATATATACAGCTTCTTGAGTTATATAATCTAAACTGTTAAAAATGGAGATATTTGTAACGAAATGCACTAGTAGCTGACGAGATTAGGAGAGATATCTGAGTAGCTGTGTCGTTATATCATGTGGATGACCTGATAGAATGTTGAAATAAGCAAGACCGGTACATATCATCAATCTATATATACAGCTACTTGATATATGTCGACAAATCCCTCAAAAATAAAGATATTTGTAACAAAATGTACTAGTAGCTGAAGAGATTTAAAGAGATATCTGAGTAATTGTGTCATAATATCATGAGGGTGACCTTATAGAATGTTCAAATTAACAACACTTGTAGATATCTCCAATCTATATATACAGCTACTTGAGTTATATGATCTAAACTGTTAAAAATGGAGATATTTGTAAAGAAATGCACTAGTAGTTGAGGAGATTAAGAGAGATATCTGAGTAGCTGTGTCGTAATATCATGTGGGTGACCTTATTGAATGACAAAATAAGCAATACTGGTACATATCATCAATTTATATATACAGCTACTTGAGATATGTTGACAAATCTCTCAAAAATAAAGATATTTGTAACAAAATGTACTAGTAGCTGAAGAGATTTAAAGAGATATCTGAGTAAGTGTGTCATAATATCATGTGGATGACCTTATAGAATGTTGAAATAGGCAAGACCGGTACATATCATCAATCTATATATACAGCTACTTGAGATATGTTGACAAATCCCTCAAACATAAAGATATTTGTAACAAAATGTACTAGTAGCTGAAGAAATTTAAAGATATATCTGAGTAATTGTGTCATAATATCATGTGGGTGACCTTATTGATTGTTTAAATTAACCACACTTGTAGATATCTCCAATCTATATCTACCGCTACTTGAGTTATATGATCTAAACTGTTAAAAATGGAGATATTTGTAACGAAATGCACTAGTAGCTGACGAGATTAAGAGAGATATCTGAGTAGCTGTGTCGTTATGTCATGTGGATGACCTGATAGAATGTTGAAATAAGCAAGACCGGTACATATCATCAATCTATATATACAGCTACTTGAGATATGTTGACAAATCCCTCAAAAATAAAGTTATTGGTAATAAAATGTAATAGTAGCTGATGAGATTTAAAGAGATATCTGACTATTTTTGTCATAATATCATGAGAGTGACCTTATAGAATGTTCAAATTAATCAAACTTGTAGATATGTTCAATCTATATATACAGCTACTTGAGATATGTTGACAAAACCCTAAAAAATAAAGATATTTGTAACAAAATACAATAGTAGCTGACGACATAAGAAAGACATCTGAGAAAATGTGTCGTAATATCATGTGGGTGACATTATAGAATGTTGAAATTAGCAACACTGGTACATATCCTTAATCTATATATACAGCTACTTGAAATATATTGAGAAAACCGCCATAAAATACAGATATTTGTAAATAAATGCACTAGTAGGTGACGACATAACGATAGATATCTCAGAAATTGTGTGGTAATATTATGTGGATGACTTTATAGAATGTTGAAATTAGCAAGACTGGTATATATTTTTAATCTACATATACAGCTACTTGAGATATATTGACAAAACCCTAAAAAATAAAGATAATTGTAACAAAATGCACTAGAAGCTGTCGAAATAAAAAGATATTTCTGTGTAATTGTATCGTAATATCATGTGGATGACCTGATACAATGCTGATATTAACAACCCTTGAAGATGTCTTCAATCTTTACGTACGGCTACTTGAACTACATGGAAAAATTGTCTTATCATAGAGATATTTGGAAAGAAATGCACTGGTAGCTGACGGGATTAAGAGAAACATCTGAATAATTTTGTTGTAATATCAAGCGGATGACATGACATGATAGTTTGTTATAGTTAATAACACTTGTTGATATTTTCAATCTTTATGTACTGCTACTTGAGTCAAATAGACAATATTGTCTAATATAGAGATATTTTAAACGAAATGCACCAATTACTGATGAGAGTATGAGAGGAATATGAGTACTTTTAAGGTATAATCATATAGATAACCTAGTCAAATGTTGAATTAACATCACTTGTAAATATATCACAAAAGATGATAAATCATGTGGATAATATGGTGCAATGTACATATTAAGAACACAAATAGAAATCCCATGTATGTTTTGTCACTTGAACAGTAACTAGTAACTAGCGGCCAAGTTTTCGTTCATCTCGTAGCCAGTTACTAGTAGCTAGCTTTTCTTACTTCGCGTAGCCAGTTACTAGTAGCCAGTTACTAGTAGCCAACTTTTATTTCAACTCGTAGCCAGTTACTAGTAGCTAGCTTTTCTTACATCTCGTAGCCAGTTACTAGTAGCCAGTTACTAGTAGCTAACTTTACCTATCTTGTTTTTTATACGTTATATTTCTCACGAATTCCACAAAAAACATTTCTGTTGCAATTAGTTTGAGGTATAACCATAGAATGACTGGACTACATCCCCACCAAGTCTTGCTGTTGTTTACAACATTTTTTCACAATTTGTATATCACAGTCAGAATAAGACACTAAGCTGATTTGCGTCCCTAATAACCCCAACTCTAAAACATACTAAAATCGAATTATTTTTAATATGATTTGTTAACTTTCATTAACTTCAAAGTAAATGTAAGCTCGAAAAAAAAGCAATTTGTCCCTAACAAACTTGTACGACCTTATCTCCTGATTGTTTATTTGTTTAATTGTGTATAATTGATTTCCATACACAAAACTGAAATACAAAACAAGAGTTCAAGACTTATCAGTTCTTATTGTAAAACAAATAAAATTCAACATTTCTAAAACTGGACCTTTTACTTTAAGTAAAATAATTATTGAAAGGTATGTTATTAACACATTAAGTTTTATTCTGCTGAACAACTGCAAATATTCAGAATATGAAGGCGATTTAAAAATGTAAATTGCTTTAATTATCAAATAAAATATTTATTACTGTTTATAAGAACCCATAGAATTTGTTATACAAATTTTGACAGGGGTTGAAGGCATTATTTTGTTGACCCTAAAGGGAATAAATATTACCCGAAGCGAAGTGGACCTAAAAAGAAAACAAACCTTTTATTTCCTATTAAATGTAGTTATGAGGGTGCGATGGTCGTTGCCATTTTTAGGCTGTATATCCCTCCTTGTAATGAAAACCTCTTTATAAATATTTAGTAAAATGCTAAAACATTTGGGTTTTTTCTTTACTTAAAATAGCAAGATTAGATAAAATAAGATATTCTTTTTGTTCCATCAGTTAACGGGTAATATTATGAAATCAAATTACAAACGTATGTTTAATTGATAACAAACTTAAAACAGAACATGTTTATATATTTTCATTAGGAATGGACAGTTACATAACATGAAAATTGGCCACTTATATATTACGACAGTCAACCACCAAATAATATTGTACAGTGTATATGCAACAGTTAACACATTTGTTTTTATTTTGTAAACGATATTTTTTCAAAACTTTATCCATTGACACACCCAATTAGTGATAACAATTGCAACTCAGGATCCTGATTATCAAACAAAACACATTCATATACATCTTATATTTCTGAAATGTTTTCAAGTATGTTTTCTCTATCTTCATCAAATGTTGAACAACTTAAAGGAATGTGCATATTAATGTGTTGTACAGATGTTTTTCAAAACGGACATGTTTAGAAGTATTTTCATCCATAGAACTCACACAAAAAATATAATTGACTGCCGTCATGAGAAAAGGGCCCTTATCTTTTGACGTCACAATGCTCAGAAAACGACGTCATAGTAGCGGCATTGTAAACGCAGTTTTTTTTAATTTTCTGTTTCTATTTTTTTCTGCGTCTGTGATGTGTTTTTTTTACTAATTAGAGTATGGCCTTGTTTAAATACCGATAATAATAATTGATAACTTATAATAATATATAATAAAATAATTAAAAAATAATTAATAATAATAAATAATAATAATATAATAATTGACGTTCGTGACGTCGTGTCGTTTTCGACCAGCTACGTCAAAGTTGTGGTAACATGTTTTACTAAAATTGTCATAAAATGCTTAAAACACATAAGAGTTTGGATATCTTTGTATATTTGTATTCAGAAAGAGTTGACTAATCGGAATTGAGAAAAAAGTGAGTTTGTGAAATTTTGACCTTAAGGGCCCTTTTCTCGTGACGGCAATCAATTATTAATAACCTTTTGGAAGGATCCTTTGTGGCAACGCACTTTGAAAAAATTACGCACTTTGAAAATTTTTTTCAAAGTGCGTTAAATTTGGGAGAAAATTAACGCACTTTGAAAAAATTTTTCAAAGTGCATTATATTTTGGTCCAAATCAACGCACTTTGAAATATTTTTTCAAAGTGCGTTATGATTGTAGACCAACATTTTCTAACATCATGACACTTAACGCACTTTGAAAAAATAAATTCTTAATTTTTTTTATAACCATTTAGATATATAGTTGTGTTTATATATGAAATATTAATTGATATTTCGTTTTCGATGAAGCGATACGGCGATTCATTCTTTCAGCAAGGGAGAAAATAGCGTCAGATCGTATTGACAAGGACGTTTCTCATGCGCTGATCCATACTGAATGAGCTTCCTACATAGAACATTAATCCTACTGTCCTTTACAAAAATTTAGAATATTGGGAATCAAAATTTGTACATGACATTAATATTTCTTTACATTCCCAACTTAGCGGGTTATAAAGCGATGATTGTTCAAATCAATTTAACACCACATAAAAGAATAAACAATAAATTTTATATTCATTTCTTCTTAAACAAACTAGTATTATTATTAATAAACGTTAAAAACGTTGTTCTAACCCTGTTCATGATGTCTAAGTATAACGTCGCTAGCTTTTGAATTTAATTCAGTCGTTATTTAAATTTCGGTTCTTATATAGAGTTAAGAAGATCTTTTAGCATCAAATTATGAAAACAAAATTATAAAATGTCTCATTAAAAGAATTTATTCATTTTTGAAATCCTATTTTAACATTCTTTTTTGCAAATTTTGCCATCTTTCCCATGTGTTAATAAATTCATTCATTTTGTTTTCCCCATTTGCAGTGTATTTTATTGCCTTAATATAAGATTCTATCTCGTATAATACTCCAAGGACTGATAAGTTACTTTTATAGCATCTGCTTCTGTATATGTATTGCTTAACTAGCATAAATATTACATTGCTCTGTCTAATATTTTCTCCAGATTTATATTCCCCAAACATGAAAGTATCTTGATTCAGTTCAATATCTATATTTTTTGTTTGACATAAATTTATGAAGTTAATAAGAAGCTGCTGTACAGTTGGGCAATTCCACATTAGGTGGCATATTGTTTCTTCTTCATTATGACATAGATTACATAATTGTGACTCAACTTTCCCAATTTTAAACATAATACTATTTGTTGTTAAAATATTATGATTGATTCGATATTGTAGCCATTTTAACATTCTTTATACTGAATGTACATTTCAGCCAATTGCGTTATAAAAAATATAATTTTTAATTTAACACTAAGTAATTTGACAGCTACTTCTGTTGAAATAGCCCTTCAATTCGAAAAGAAAAATATGAACTCATACTAAGAATCGCATAGACAGAGATTTTGAAATATTTTGAAATATGGATCTATAATATATGTAATATGTAATATGTAATATGAGCTAGGGCTATTTGTTCATTAAAAAATGTATTCTTTATGCACAAAAAAATCAACGAAGAAAGAGATACCTTATTGACATGTATGTCTTTGTTGAAATTAAAAGGAATTAATTTGATTTAGAATTTCTGCTTTAAAAAGAATCGCATGTCTATACTTAAATACTAAGTCATGAGTCACATTATCTTCACAGAAGGTAAATGGCAAATATCCATTCCTTGAGCCAGAAAGGATTAACTCGTAAATAAAAAAAATAAACTCTCGTCAGTACTTACAGTACTTTGATTTTAAAATGTAGTCCCAATACTGTAATATTTATGCGAGACAATTAATTACTAGCACACAGTTTAAGTAATGATACAACACTTTTCAAATTATATAGACAAATATTAATATATTTTTTATGAATTTTTTTTATATCAAGATGGAATAACATAAAGCTTTCATCTAACGTCAATTTTTTTAAATCACTGTTGCCTTGCAAACATTTCAGGATAGGTTGAAATGGAAAAACTGGTAAAATATATATATATGACTTGGACGGTATAACATTACTTAATTTTACTACCAATTTTATCTGAAAGTTCAAGAAATCGACAATTTTTTTTCAAATTGCGTTGATATCGTCGATATTTACGCACTTTGAAAAAAAAAAAATTTTCAAAGTGCGTTAAGATGGTTCCAAATTTAACGCACTTTGAAAATTTTTTTCAAAGTGCGTAATTTTTCAAAGTGCGTTGTAACAATCCTAAGCAATAATCCACAACTAATTAGGACTTAACTTTGTATGAATCTTACTGTAAAAATACATATTAGTATTTACAAAAAGAGAGACACGACCTTGTATTTCTTCTTCTGTCCATATTGTTTTAGTATTAAATTTTGAAAATTCATTTTTTCTAAAAATTATACTACAATTGTTAACAATTTACGGAGTCTACCTAAAAACAGTAGCCGACATTTATCACTATAACCTTGAATAGTCAAAGTAGAAATATGCGCTTATTAAATTGGATAAATTTATTTCAGTTTTATTTCAGAATATTGTTGCTTAAAAATGAATGATCCAAACATTAAGTTTATTTATCAAAGTTTTATTTAACAACATGTAGATAAATAAAGCCTTGGTACAGCAAAACATACTTAAATAAATAAAACAGAATGTGACAGTCCAAATTAAATAAATTGTTTACTGTTAACGCTTTCAGCCATGTCGGCTCTTCAGACAGTTATACAAAATCTATAAAATGTATAACTGTCTGAAGAGCCGACATGGCTGAAAGCGCTAACAGTAAACAATTTATTTAATTTGGACTGTCACACTGTCACATCCTGTTTTATTTATTTAAGTATATATATATATATATATATATATATATATATATATATATATATATATATATATATATATATATATATATATATACATAAAGAACAGGAAAATTCACAATATTGGAGCTCCACCTCCGCCCCGGCCGGGGCTTGAACTCACGACCTCCGGAACCCACTCTCCTAGCAGTGAGTGGACACCGCTAACCACTCGGCCATCTAGGCAAGACAAAATCTTGCTTTGAACCTAGCGCGCTGGTCGCTCACTACACGGTCGTTTGAGATACAGGTGGGATACAGTTAAACGTCAATTTGAGAGGATCAAAGCGATACACATTTCATAGATATATACATATAATAAGCACAAACATTGCAATAGCTCTCAAATTGACATAAACCTGCCCATAGTGAATGATAAAGATATACATAAAGCACACACACACACACACACACACACACACACACACACACACACACACACACACACACACACACACACATATATATATATGGGAGAGGAGAAGAAGATTTTTTAAGATTTAATACAATTTTACTATATGGCCATATTAGCCCCACCCTAGAGCCTGAACCCCTGACACAGGAGCCATGGATTTCACAATTTTGGAAGAGGGCTTACATGTATATTTTTAAACTTAGTTATATTCAAAGAAATACCTTTGAAGGTGAAATTACAATATGTTGGAATTACCATGGGTACCAATTGTGCCCCATTGTTAGCAGACATTTTTTTGTATTCCTATGACGCAGAATTTATTCAAAAACTTGTACGTGACGAAAATAACTCGCTCGTTGTGGCCTTCAACTCAACATTCAGGTATATCGACGACGTATTATCAATTAACAATTGTTATTTCCATACTTACGTCGACTCGATATATCACAGTGATCTTGTAATAAAATATACCATCTGTTTCATATTTGGATATTTTACTGGAAATGGACATTGATGGTAACATAACAATAAAACTTTATGATAAACGCGATGACTTCAATTTTTCTATAGTCAACTTTTCTTTCTTATTTAGCAATAAACATGTATCTTCATCACCTGCATATGGTGTTTTTGTCTCTCAGTTAATTCGATACGCAAGGGCATGATCTTCGTATGAACAGTTTCTAAGGCGAGGCAAGCTGCAGACAAACAAATTGATAAAACAGGACTATCAACAGTCTCGTTTGAAGTCATCTTTTCGTAAGTTTAATGGTCGTTACAACGTCCTTGTCAGCAAATACAATCTTCCACTGGGTGCATACTGACTGATGTTTTTCATACTAATTGTTAGACCATAATTAATCAGCTAATTGCCTACGGACGTATTTTCCCGATTACGACAATGAGCACACGGCGGGTGTGACCGGTCAGCAGAGGATGCTCACTCCTCCTAGGCACCTGATCCTACCTCTATCTTTTTTTAGGTCCGGTTTGCTCTGCTTTGAATTTGTATTTCGTTTTATTGATTTTTGAGATGGTTGACGGTTTGTTTTTGTCATTTTTTCCATTGAGCACTACAGAGTTTTTTTAAGTCTTTTTAAAAATACTTAGAAAACTTTGTTATCAGGTCAATAAACCACTGATACAAACTAGGGGAGTTATCTGTAACACAAAAGCATGGTATAATCACCTGCATACCAAAAGATGGAAATAGTAAATTTTAAATGAAAAATTTGAGACCAATCAAATGTACAATGTAGTTTGTAAAATATGGTCAGGCTGCATCGCTGAAAGAATGAAAACAATAATCAGATTAATTATCAGTATTTTATTGAAATACTCGTCTTGTTTTTTATTTAATGCAAAATACCGAAAAAATTGACATCCCCTGATTACTTCTCAGCTATGTTAAGGAAGGTATCAGAATTCTAGCACGTGTGATTTAGGAAAATTTGCATATGCCCCGCCCCTTATTCATGAGATTTTACGAGATATTGTATTTCGGTAATTAACAAACATCTACCAAAATAAATATGATTAATTATTGGGATTGATTGTATCAAGAAAGATGTACTGAAATAAAAATTTCAACTATTCTTTATATCTTGCGAAATTATGAAATTCCTAAGTCGTCTGATGACGTGTCGCGGTTGACTACGTCACATCGGCGCTTGCAGCTGTGATCAGAATAAACATGTGGACTTAGTGATATATCTGAGAATTTAACTCATTTACAACCAGCCTAGACGGAAATCGGTAGAGGATTCAACTGAACAAGGTAGGATTTATTTGTACTTTCCCTACATATTGTTTTATATTGTCTAATACTGTAGGATGAAACAGAAACGAAGGGAAATTCTTCGGCTTCGATTTTGTTTACTTGTTTACATTTGTTTTTCATGTAATATTGTGTTTATACATCAGTTTGGTGACTCAATCAGGCAATAGAAATGTTCCGCGACTCGCTAATTTTGATCATTAAGAGTAGTGAGGCTCATTGTAGCTTTTTACTGGTCTCTTATATCGCAATAACATTAGCTCGCATTTCCTCCGTGTTCAAAGAAAATGTAAACAATGGGAAGTCCAAACACTGTATTAGCACTACAAATATTACTGTGAGAATCTGGATTGAATATAGACAAGATTGTATTGTTGTTTATGTAAATCGAAATGTGTTATTTCATTTAGCCTTTTTTATCAGGAAGATTACATGTTTGAATAAACAAAATTACAGTGTTGAACTGATTTTCCACACAATATTTAAAACAATAAACATTTGATTATGCCTGTTAGAATATTAATGAAATTAAAACTGACATTAGTATGCACAATGATAAAATAATTTTCCATTTTCATATTATCTTCAGCACAATAGTTTACTAATTATAACACATTATTCAATTTCAGGGTTATTAAAGCAGTAAATGGTCCACTGGAGACACTTTGTTGGGGTGTTGATAAAAAAGTAGGTACTCTACAAATATTTCTTTTACCCACTAACTCCATGTATATTTGGTCTGGGTTTTTTTAAATCATATTACTAAATTGTAACCTATCATAATATCTTTCATTGATATTTATTGAAATTAAATTTGAAATTGATAGATATTCATAATTTCAGGCATTGGTTTTCTTATCAACTGCACTGCCTCCTTACAATGTACATCAAAAAGACAAGAGGAGAAGTACATGTAGTGTGAAAGAATATGGTCATTTGACATAGATTCCATAGATGACTGAATAATACTGAAAATCAGAAAACATTAGTTTTGTTGAACAGTTTGTTACAGATCGAAAAGCAATCTCTATATAGTACAATGTATTTGTCAAGTTGATTATTATAATAAATTCTAGATAAAGATTGGTTTATGTTGCTTTCTTTAATTATTACAAAAAATATTAACTATAATTACAAGTAACCCTGGTCATATATTATAGGTATTTCTTATTTATTTAGCAGCAGAGTAACATAAACCATTATAAAACATAAATGTGTAAATTACAAACTTACACTTAAACCTCCACCCCCCCCCATCACCCTTATATCAATAGTTATTGGTGAGGGCAACAGATGAATTAATTTTTCCAAATTCAACAATTTGGTAATGATGACTGGTGTGAACAAAACAAAATTCTAACATTATTTTAATGAAATTCACAGTGTGTAATTATTTTATGAACGAAAATTAAAATCATGATCTTAGTCAGTGTTGCGTTTGAATTTCACGCAAATGACGCCGAAAGTGAAATGGGTCAGATAAAATGCAGTAGTGCAAGGGCATACACTTTATCAAATATATTGAAATTTTACATGTGTTACCATTATATCCCAGTTATATCAAAAAGTGCTGGGAGCTACATGAAATCGCTACGCATATCATATAAATAAGCATTAATTGTGGGAACTCCCTGCAAATTTCTGTTCATCCACTGTTTATATTGAATTTAATAATTGTTCTTACTTGAATATTTCAAGCTCCCGGCACTTTTCGAAATTTTAGATGTTCATTTTACAAGTTAGAAACAGAAATAATTATATTTGTTGATGTTAAGCCCTTGCACTATGCATTTTTTCGTATTATTCCTGGTTCATCTATTTTTAGCAGTATCACGTGACAGGGTATTCCCAAGAGACTCAAAAATTGCTCATGCGATAGCGAATTACCTAATATGTATATTGATAAAAAATTACTTTGTGTAACAATTTTTTGGAATATAATATCAAGATTATTCAAAGGCTTATATTTTATGTGATAAATACCGCTATTATTTTATGGACGCCCTTAACAAAGCTGAGATTTTAATGATGGATTTTGAAAAGGCTTTTGAGTCTGTCTCATGGAAATGTATTCATAAAACACTTCAATTGTTTAATTTTGGTCCATTTCTCAGAATATGGATATCAGGTTTCCAACAAAACATCTCCTCTTCTGTATCACAAGCAGGTCACTTATCCAACTTTTTTTAAACTAGGGCGTGGTTGTCGTCAGGGTGATCCAATATTATCATATATCTTTCCACTATGTGCTGAAGTACTGGCTATCAAAAAAAATAAAATAAAGGTATACATGGTATTAACATAGATAATTCAGAATTTTTGTTATCACATTATACGGATGACACCCTTATTATATTAGATGGCAGTGACAGGTCACTCAGAGAAGCAATAAGAGAATTTAATAACTTTGATCAAATTTCTGGTCTCAAAATAAATATATCAAAAACTCAACTTGTCTTGATTAGTAGTAAAAAATACTACTCTAATAGAATGTGTGAGGAAATAAACTTTCAATGGACAAGCGCCTTTAAACTTTTAGATATATTTTTTGATGTGGACTTAACAAATATACCAACACTCAATTATGACAAGAAATTAGTAAAAATCAAGCATATCATTAATCAGTGGAGTAAACGACGACTTATTTCATTGGAGAGAATAACTCTATTAAAATATTTGCTTTTTGCACAATTAAACCATCTCTTCATTTCTCTACAATCTCCATCAAATATTTTCATGAAAAACCTGAATAGAACTCTTTTTAATTCTTTGTAGCATTTTAGACTAGATCAACTTAAAAAAAAGTAAGTAGTGCAAAACTATGTTAATGAAGGTCTAAAAATGCTTGATAACAACAATTACAACCTTGGCTTCAAATCATCTTTGATAAAAAGTATTTTTTATTCCCAAGAAACAAAATGGAAAGTGTTGCTTGGCAAAACTGTTCCAATAGAAAAAATATTTTAAAAATGGATCAATTAATTAATGTTGTTAAAAAGGAAATTAAAAAACCCCTTCTGGAAAAAGACTTTTACTGTCTTTCAAAAATAGAAGTTCAATCATGTGATGAATTCCTGGATTACTTTTAATGATTGATTTTGAAATAGTGTTTGACTCTGCCTCATGAAAATGTATTGATTAAACTCGTAAAAATGCTTACCTTGTCATTTGAAATCTAAAAAATATTTTGTTAAAAACCATTTGATTGCACACACAAGTACTCTGAAGTTGACATTAAAAAGATGCTTGAGTTTCTTATAGACAACATCTATGTGTTTTTTTTGGAAATCAAGTCTTCCAACAATCTGTTGGAATTCCTATTTTTGTATTCTTATGAAGCAGAATTTATTTAAAAATGTACGTGAAAAAAATAACTCGCTTTGACCTTCAACTATACATTCAAAGTATATAGACGACGTATTATCAATTAACAATTGTTATTTTCATACCTACGTCGACTATATGAACTTCCTTGCTTATGTAGCAGTATACCTTCATCACCTGCATATGGTGTTTTTGTCTATCAGTTAATTTGATACGCAAGGGCATGATCTTCGTATGAACAGTTTCGAAGGGGAAGCAAACTACAGACAAACAAATTGATAAAACAGGACTATCAACAGTCTCCTGAACCCACTCTCCTAGCAGTGAGTGGACACCGCTAACCACTCGGCCATCTAGGCAAGACAAAATCTTGCTTTGAACCTAGCGCGCTGGTCGCTCACTACACGGTCGTTTGAGATACAGGTGGGATACAGTTAAACGTCAATTTGAGAGGATCAAAGCGATACACATTTCATAGATATATACATATAATAAGCACAAACATTGCAATAGCTCTCAAATTGACATAAACCTGCCCATAGTGAATGATAAAGATATACATAAAGCACACACACACACACACACACACACATATATATATATATATATATGGGAGAGGAGAAGAAGATTTTTTAAGATTTAATACAACTTTACTATATGGCCATATTAGCCCCACCCTAGAGCCTGAACCCCTGACACAGGAGCCATGGATTTCACAATTTTGGTAGAGGGCTTACATGTATATTTTTAAACTTAGTTATATTCAAAGAAATACCTTTGAAGGTGAAATTACAATATGTTGGAGTTACCATGGGTACCAATTGTGCCCCATTGTTAGCAGACATTTTTTTGTATTCCTATGACGCAGAATTTATTCAAAAACTTGTACGTGACAAAAATAACTCGCTCGTTGTGGCCTTCAACTCAACATTCAGGTATATCGACGACGTATTATCAATTAACAATTGTTATTTCCATACTTACGTCGACTCGATATATCACAGTGATCTTGTAATAAAATATACCATCTGTTTCATATTTGGATATTTTACTGGAAATGGACATTGATGGTAACATAACAATAAAACTTTATGATAAACGCGATGACTTCAATTTTTCTATAGTCAACTTTTCTTTCTTATTTAGCAATAAACATGTATCTTCATCACCTGCATATGGTGTTTTTGTCTCTCAGTTAATTCGATACGCAAGGGCATGATCTTCTTATGAACAGTTTCTAAGGCGAGGCAAGCTGCAGACAAACAAATTGATAAAACAGGACTATCAACAGTCTCGTTTGAAGTCATCTTTTCGTAAGTTTAATGGTCGATACAACGTCCTTGTCAGCAAATACAATCTTCCACTGGGTGCATACTGACTGATGTTTTTCATACTAATTGTTAGACCATAATTAATCAGCTAATTGCCTACGGACGTATTTTCCCGATTACGACAATGAGCACACGGCGGGTGTGACCGGTCAGCAGAGGATGCTCACTCCTCCTAGGCACCTGATCCTACCTCTATCTTTTTTTTAGGTCCGGTTTGCTCTGCTTTGAATTTGTATTTCGTTTTATTGATTTTTGAGATGGTTGACGGTTTGTTTTTGTCATTTTTTCCATTGAGCACTACAGAGTTTTTTTAAGTCTTTTTAAAAATACTTAGAAAACTTTGTTATCAGGTCAATAAACCACTGATACAAACTAGGGGAGTTATCTGTAACACAAAAGCATGGTATAATCACCTGCATACCAAAAGATGGAAATAGTAAATTTTAAATGAAAAATTTGAGACCAATCAAATGTACAATGTAGTTTGTAAAATATGGTCAGGCTGCATCGCTGAAAGAATGAAAACAATAATCAGATTAATTATCAGTATTTTATTGAAATACTCGTCTTGTTTTTTATTTAATGCAAAATACCGAAAAAATTGACATCCCCTGATTACTTCTCAGCTATGTTAAGGAAGGTATCAGAATTCTAGCACGTGTAGGAAAATTTGCATATGCCCCGCCCCTTATTCATGAGATTTTACGAGATATTGTATTTCGGTAATTAACAAACATCTACCAAAATAAATATGATTAATTATTGGGATTGATTGTATCAAGAAAGATGTACTGAAATAAAAATTTCAACTATTCTTTATATCTTGCGAAATTATGAAATTCCTAAGTCGTCTGATGACGTGTCGCGGTTGACTACGTCACATCGGCGCTTGCAGCTGTGATCAGAATAAACATGTGGACTTAGTGATATATCTGAGAATTTAACTCATTTACAACCAGCCTAGACGGAAATCGGTAGAGGATTCAACTGAACAAGGTAGGATTTATTTGTACTTTCCCTACATATTGTTTTATATTGTCTAATACTGTAGGATGAAACAGAAACGAAGGGAAATTCTTCGGCTTCGATTTTGTTTACTTGTTTACATTTGTTTTTCATGTAATATTGTGTTTATACATCAGTTTGGTGACTCAATCAGGCAATAGAAATGTTCCGCGACTCGCTAATTTTGATCATTAAGAGTAGTGAGGCTCATTGTAGCTTTTTACTGGTCTCTTATATCGCAATAACATTAGCTCGCATTTCCTCCGTGTTCAAAGAAAATGTAAACAATGGGAAGTCCAAACACTGTATTAGCACTACAAATATTACTGTGAGAATCTGGATTGAATATAGACAAGATTGTATTGTTGTTTATGTAAATCGAAATGTGTTATTTCATTTAGCCTTTTTTATCAGGAAGATTACATGTTTGAATAAACAAAATTACAGTGTTGAACTGATTTTCCACACAATATTTAAAACAATAAACATTTGATTATGCCTGTTAGAATATTAATGAAATTAAAACTGACATTAGTATGCACAATGATAAAATAATTTTCCATTTTCATATTATCTTCAGCACAATAGTTTACTAATTATAACACATTATTCAATTTCAGGGTTATTAAAGCAGTAAATGGTCCACTGGAGACACTTTGTTGGGGTGTTGATAAAAAAGTAGGTACTCTACAAATATTTCTTTTACCCACTAACTCCATGTATATTTGGTCTGGGTTTTTTTAAATCATATTACTAAATTGTAACCTATCATAATATCTTTCATTGATATTTATTGAAATTAAATTTGAAATTGATAGATATTCATAATTTCAGGCATTGGTTTTCTTATCAACTGCACTGCCTCCTTACAATGTACATCAAAAAGACAAGAGGAGAAGTACATGTAGTGTGAAAGAATATGGTCATTTGACATAGATTCCATAGATGACTGAATAATACTGAAAATCAGAAAACATTAGTTTTGTTGAACAGTTTGTTACAGATCGAAAAGCAATCTCTATATAGTACAATGTATTTGTCAAGTTGATTATTATAATAAATTCTAGATAAAGATTGGTTTATGTTGCTTTCTTTAATTATTACAAAAAATATTAACTATAATTACAAGTAACCCTGGTCATATATTATAGGTATTTCTTATTTATTTAGCAGCAGAGTAACATAAACCATTATAAAACATAAATGTGTAAATTACAAACTTACACTTAAACCTCCACCCCCCCCCCCATCACCCTTATATCAATAGTTATTGGTGAGGGCAACAGATGAATTAATTTTTCCAAATTCAACAATTTGGTAATGATGACTGGTGTGAACAAAACAAAATTCTAACATTATTTTAATGAAATTCACAGTGTGTAATTATTTTATGAACGAAAATTAAAATCATGATCTTAGTCAGTGTTGCGTTTGAATTTCACGCAAATGACGCCGAAAGTGAAATGGGTCAGATAAAATGCAGTAGTGCAAGGGCATACACTTTATCAAATATATTGAAATTTTACATGTGTTACCATTATATCCCAGTTATATCAAAAAGTGCTGGGAGCTACATGAAATCGCTACGCATATCATATAAATAAGCATTAATTGTGGGAACTCCCTGCAAATTTCTGTTCATCCACTGTTTATATTGAATTTAATAATTGTTCTTACTTGAATATTTCAAGCTCCCGGCACTTTTCGAAATTTTAGATGTTCATTTTACAAGTTAGAAACAGAAATAATTATATTTGTTGATGTTAAGCCCTTGCACTATGCATTTTTTCGTATTATTCCTGGTTCATCTATTTTTAGCAGTATCACGTGACAGGGTATTCCCAAGAGACTCAAAAATTGCTCATGCGATAGCGAATTACCTAATATGTATATTGATAAAAAATTACTTTGTGTAACAATTTTTTGGAATATAATATCAAGATTATTCAAAGGCTTATATTTTATGTGATAAATACCGCTATTATTTTATGGACGCCCTTAACAAAGCTGAGATTTTAATGATGGATTTTGAAAAGGCTTTTGAGTCTGTCTCATGGAAATGTATTCATAAAACACTTCAATTGTTTAATTTTGGTCCATTTCTCAGAATATGGATATCAGGTTTCCAACAAAACATCTCCTCTTCTGTATCACAAGCAGGTCACTTATCCAACTTTTTTTAAACTAGGGCGTGGTTGTCGTCAGGGTGATCCAATATTATCATATATCTTTTCACTATGTGCTGAAGTTCTGGCTATCAAAAAAAATAAAATAAAGGTATACATGGTATTAATATAGATAATTCAGAATTTTTGTTATCACATTATACGGATGACACCCTTATTATATTAGATGGCAGTGACAGGTCACTCAGAGAAGCAATAAGAGAATTTAATAACTTTGATCAAATTTCTGGTCTCAAAATAAATATATCAAAAACTCAACTTGTCTTGATTAGTAGTAAAAAATACTACTCTAATAGAATGTGTGAGGAAATAAACTTTCAATGGACAAGCGCCTTTAAACTTTTAGATATATTTTTTGATGTGGACTTAACAAATATACCAACACTCAATTATGACAAGAAATTAGTAAAAATCAAGCATATCATTAATCAGTGGAGTAAACGACGACTTATTTCATTGGAGAGAATAACTCTATTAAAATATTTGCTTTTTGCACAATTAAACCATCTCTTCATTTCTCTACAATCTCCATCAAATATTTTCATGAAAAACCTGAATAGAACTCTTTTTAATTCTTTGTAGCATTTTAGACTAGATCAACTTAAAAAAAAGTAAGTAGTGCAAAACTATGTTAATGAAGGTCTAAAAATGCTTGATAACAACAATTACAACCTTGGCTTCAAATCATCTTTGATAAAAAGTATTTTTTATTCCCAAGAAACAAAATGGAAAGTGTTGCTTGGCAAAACTGTTCCAATAGAAAAAATATTTTAAAAATGGATCAATTAATTAATGTTGTTAAAAAGGAAATTAAAAAACCCCTTCTGGAAAAAGACTTTTACTGTCTTTCAAAAATAGAAGTTCAATCATGTGATGAATTCCTGGATTACTTTTAATGATTGATTTTGAAATAGTGTTTGACTCTGCCTCATGAAAATGTATTGATTAAACTCGTAAAAATGCTTACCTTGTCATTTGAAATCTAAAAAATATTTTGTTAAAAACCATTTGATTGCACACACAAGTACTCTGAAGTTGACATTAAAAAGATGCTTGAGTTTCTTATAGACAACATCTATGTGTTTTTTTTGGAAATCAAGTCTTCCAACAATCTGTTGGAATTCCTATTTTTGTATTCTTATGAAGCAGAATTTATTTAAAAATGTACGTGAAAAAAATAACTCGCTTTGACCTTCAACTCAACATTCAAAGTATATAGACGACGTATTATCAATTAACAATTGTTTTTTTCATACCTACGTCGACTATATGAACTTCCTTGCTTATGTAGCAGTATACCTTCATCACCTGCATATGGTGTTTTTGTCTATCAGTTAATTTGATACGCAAGGGCATGATCTTCGTATGAACAGTTTCGAAGGGGAAGCAAACTACAGACAAACAAATTGATAAAACAGGACTATCAACAGTCTCCGGAACCCACTCTCCTAGCAGTGAGTGGACACCGCTAACCACTCGGCCATCTAGGCAAGACAAAATCTTGTTTTGAACCTAGCGCGCTGGTCGCTCACTACACGGTCGTTTGAGATACAGGTGGGATACAGTTAAACGTCAATTTGAGAGGATCAAAGCGATACACATTTCATAGATATATACATATAATAAGCACAAACATTGCAATAGCTCTCAAATTGACATAAACCTGCCCATAGTGAATGATAAAGATATACATAAAGCACACACACACACACACACACACGCACACACACACACACACACACACACACACACACACACACACACACACACACACACACACATATATATATGGGAGAGGAGAAGAAGATTTTTTAAGATTTAATACAATTTTACTATATGGCCATATTAGCCCCACCCTAGAGCCTGAACCCCTGACACAGGAGCCATGGATTTCACAATTTTGGTAGAGGGCTTACATGTATATTTTTAAACTTAGTTATATTCAAAGAAATACCTTTGAAGGTGAAATTACAATATGTTGGAATTACCATGGGTACCAATTGTGCCCCATTGTTAGCAGACATTTTTTTGTATTCCTATGACGCAGAATTTATTCAAAAACTTGTACGTGACAAAAATAACTCGCTCGTTGTGGCCTTCAACTCAACATTCAGGTATATCGACGACGTATTATCAATTGACAATTGTTATTTCCATACTTACGTCGACTCGATATATCACAGTGATCTTGTAATAAAATATACCATCTGTTTCATATTTGGATATTTTACTGGAAATGGACATTGATGGTAACATAACAATAAAACTTTATGATAAACGCGATGACTTCAATTTTTCTATAGTCAACTTTTCTTTCTTATTTAGCAATAAACATGTATCTTCATCACCTGCATATGGTGTTTTTGTCTCTCAGTTAATTCGATACGCAAGGGCATGATCTTCGTATGAACAGTTTCTAAGGCGAGGCAAGCTGCAGACAAACAAATTGATAAAACAGGACTATCAACAGTCTCGTTTGAAGTCATCTTTTCGTAAGTTTAATGGTCGATATTGGTGAGGGCAACAGATGAATTAATTTTTCCAAATTCAACAATTTGGTAATGATGACTGGTGTGAACAAGACAAAATTCTAACATTATTTTAATGAAATTCACAGTGTGTAATTATTTTATGAACGAAAATTAAAATCATGATCTTAGTCAGTGTTGCGTTTGAATTTCACGCAAATGGCGCCGAAAGTGAAATGGGTCAGATAAAATGCAGTAGTGCAAGGGCATACACTTTATCAAATATATTGAAATTTTACATGTGTTACCATTATATCCCAGTTATATCAAAAAGTGCTGGGAGCTACATGAAATCGCTACGCATATCATATAAATAAGCATTAATTGTGGGAACTCCCTGCAAATTTCTGTTCATCCACTGTTTAATTGAATTTAATAATTGTTCTTACTTGAATATTTCAAGCTCCCGGCACTTTTCGAAATTTTAGATGTTCATTTTACAAGTTAGAAACAGAAATAATTATATTTGTTGATGTTAAGCCCTTGCACTATGCATTTTTTCGTATTATTCCTGGTTCATCTATTTTTAGCAGTATCACGTGACAGGGTATTCCCAAGAGACTCAAAAATTGCTCATGCGATAGCGAATTACCTAATATGTATATTGATAAAAAATTACTTTGTGTAACAATTTTTTGGAATATAATATCAAGATTATTCAAAGGCTTATATTTTATGTGATAAATACCGCTATTATTTTATGGACGCCCTTAACAAAGCTGAGATTTTAATGATGGATTTTGAAAAGGCTTTTGAGTCTGTCTCATGGAAATGTATTCATAAAACACTTCAATTGTTTAATTTTGGTCCATTTCTCAGAATATGGATATCAGGTTTCCAACAAAACATCTCCTCTTCTGTATCACAAGCAGGTCACTTATCCAACTTTTTTTAAACTAGGGCGTGGTTGTCGTCAGGGTGATCCAATATTATCATATATCTTTTCACTATGTGCTGAAGTACTGGCTATCAAAAAAAATAAAATTAAGGTATACATGGTATTAACATAGATAATTCAGAATTTTTGTTATCACATTATACGGATGACACCCTTATTATATTAGATGGCAGTGACAGGTCACTCAGAGAAGCAATAAGAGAATTTAATAACTTTGATCAAATTTCTGGTCTCAAAATAAATATATCAAAAACTCAACTTGTCTTGATTAGTAGTAAAAAATACTACTCTAATAGAATGTGTGAGGAAATAAACTTTCAATGGACAAGCGCCTTTAAACTTTTAGATATATTTTTTGATGTGGACTTAACAAATATACCAACACTCAATTATGACAAGAAATTAGTAAAAATCAAGCATATCATTAATCAGTGGAGTAAACGACGACTTATTTCATTGGAGAGAATAACTCTATTAAAATATTTGCTTTTTGCACAATTAAACCATCTCTTCATTTCTCTACAATCTCCATCAAATATTTTCATGAAAAACCTGAATAGAACTCTTTTTAATTCTTTGTAGCATTTTAGACTAGATCAACTTAAAAAAAAGTAAGTAGTGCAAAACTATGTTAATGAAGGTCTAAAAATGCTTGATAACAACAATTACAACCTTGGCTTCAAATCATCTTTGATAAAAAGTATTTTTTATTCCCAAGAAACAAAATGGAAAGTGTTGCTTGGCAAAACTGTTCCAATAGAAAAAATATTTTAAAAATGGATCAATTAATTAATGTTGTTAAAAAGGAAATTAAAAAACCCCTTCTGGAAAAAGACTTTTACTGTCTTTCAAAAATAGAAGTTCAATCATGTGATGAATTCCTGGATTACTTTTAATGATTGATTTTGAAATAGTGTTTGACTCTGCCTCATGAAAATGTATTGATTAAACTCGTAAAAATGCTTACCTTGTCATTTGAAATCTAAAAAATATTTTGTTAAAAACCATTTGATTGCACACACAAGTACTCTGAAGTTGACATTAAAAAGATGCTTGAGTTTCTTATAGACAACATCTATGTGTTTTTTTTTTGGAAATCAAGTCTTCCAACAATCTGTTGGAATTCCTATTTTTGTATTCTTATGAAGCAGAATTTATTTAAAAATGTACGTGAAAAAAATAACTCGCTTTGACCTTCAACTCAACATTCAAAGTATATAGACGACGTATTATCAATTAACAATTGTTATTTTCATACCTACGTCGACTATATGAACTTCCTTGCTTATGTAGCAGTATACCTTCATCACCTGCATATGGTGTTTTTGTCTATCAGTTAATTTGATACGCAAGGGCATGATCTTCGTATGAACAGTTTCGAAGGGGAAGCAAACTACAGACAAACAAATTGATAAAACAGGACTATCAACAGTCTCGTTTGATGTCATCTTTCCGTAATTTCTATCGCAATACAACGACCTTGTCAGCAAGTTCAACCTACCACTGGGTCGCATGTTCATACTAATTGTTAGACCATAAATAATCACCTAATTGTCTACGGAATTTTCCGTTTTTCCCCCGATTACGACAAAAAGCACACGGCGGGTGTGGCCCGTCAGCAGAGGATGCTCACTCCTCCTAGGCACCTGATCCTACCTTTATTATTTTAGAGGTCCGTGTTGCTCTGCTTTGAATTTGCATTTCGTATTATGGATTTTTGAGATGATTGACAGTTTGTTATTGTCATTTTTCTTTTAATACTCAGCCTAAAAGCAACAATCCTAATATATATATATATATATATATATATATATATATATATATATATATATATATATATATATATATATATATATATAGATATATATATATATATACATACATACATACATACATACATACATACATACATACATACATATATACATATATATATATATATAGTTATATAGAAGCAAAATAAAGGAAATCTAATATGAACTTATTGTTAATTTTAGACTAAAGTAGTAATGACTTATGCACCTTTCAATAGCGGCAAAACCTTCGCCGTTCATGTCGATTTTATTAGAGTATAACTATCCCAAAGTAAAACATAGGTATAGATATTTTAGTAATCTATGCGAGGAACTTATCGTACATTTTGTATCTTGCCTTTAATATTTGAAAGAAAAATGGTAAATGTTAAGTTATTTAAAAATATTGCTTCTGTATAAACCAGTAAAATTTGTAAACAATTATTCACCTTTGTGTAAATTAAAGCTTATACATGTTTTCCAACGTTAACGTATTTCAGTACATTTTCATAATTTCTAACCTTATCGCGAGTGACTGCTCCTTTTTAGTTGGTAAAGCATCACATTAATAAATGTCATCAGGAGTAAATGATTTTTTATATAAATATAAAATCTACATTTTGAAATTGTATGATTATTCCCGATTTGATCTCCATATCTCAATTATATTTTCTTTAAACAAACAGTAAAATCACTTACACAAATAGATTTCCATAGAGGTTCCTAACTTTTTCTATATATAAATTATTTTTGATAACCCGCTTAACTCTTGAAACATTAAGCTGTATACGTACGCATTCTGAAATTTTAAATTATGCAAACATACAGACATGTTACATCAACGGCAGTTAAATTTTGTTTGTCTTTATTTTTTGAGTTTCTTAAGGATTATATTTCAAAACCAGAGTATGACCATTTCTTCACTTAAAATTTATGATCATGCTCAAGTAACGATTGAATATATACAAAAAAAAAATCAACATGCTCGATACATTGGATGGCGCTGCTCTAATTGTACTACTCTCATTCACCCTTGCAAAATAGTCAATATTCCCGGATGTTTTCATCAGAAAAACTTATTGTCAATAATTCAAAAAGTATGCATCATTTTACGTCAATAATTAAATGTTCACAGAAGTATTAGATGGGCAGCAGATGGGCAGTTCTACACAGATACAAATATGACATGCAAATGAATGAATGTCTATTTAATATGTGTAATTGTATAATGTACATCAGTACAATTTCTTAAAGTGGAGTATAAACATAAACTAAAAATATAAATCAATTATGGATCATTAAAGCTAAAAGGAAGTTTAATTTATTTTCAAATGCTCTATCATTACATATTTGTTTCTGTTTTATTTAGCATCATTAATCTGTGTTGTTGTTTAAGAGATTTGGTGTTTTCAATTCAAGCGGATAATTTATGTTTATATATATTTAAACACAGAACTGGATGGTCATGTTCTAAGGATGGATAACACTAGGATATGTACCACGGCACTGAAATGGTACCCAATTGGAAAGAAAACAGGCTGTATAACGTGGAGAAGATGCACAAAACATGGTAAGATTCATTAAGGACAGCATCCGGAGAGAGAGAGAGAAGAGAGAGAGAGAGAGAGAGAGAGAGAGAGTGGCAGAAGGAGGCGGTGTATCAGTGTATGATGTACCAGTTGATCGGTGGAGTTGAAGCGATATGCATTGTTGTTTACTAGTCCTGATGT
The DNA here is from genome assembly GCA_020458035.1 of Magallana ariakensis. NCBI lineage: Eukaryota > Metazoa > Mollusca > Bivalvia > Ostreida > Ostreidae > Magallana > Magallana ariakensis. The sequence goes on along the minus strand of CM035815.1, from coordinate 50,729,534 downwards.
ATATGAAAATCCAGTACTTCAATGACTACTGAACACAAATTGCATGCTTAAAAAGGTTACCTAAAGTTTGTTCTTGAGATTACTGAGCGGTTTCTTGACACACGGGTAGCCCTCTGGAACTTAAATCCATAAATAACATCCGATCATCGTTTTCCGAAAAATACTTAAATACTGGTAAAAACAATGCCTCTCCCCTCTCTACCAAAGTTACGAAGTAGTCCTTTCTCCAAATCTACAACAGATAAATGTAGATCTAATGTATATCATACAGTTATATTTTGGCTTAGTGTCCAAATCGTACAAACTCAATAAATTTCATAACAGAACACTTTAAAATTATAAAATATAAAATGCATCAAGTAAACTTACAATTCTGTAAATGGTGTCGCTTATGGGAAATGTATGTCCACCAAGTAGTCGCTCATTGTTTACATCGATCGACTTGCGAATCAGAAACTAAAAAATCAAATCGATCTGTAAGCTGAATAATTTTAATAAAATCTCGTCCTTGTTATTTGAAAATATTACTACGAGGAAATATTTGAACAGTTGCTAGTATTTAAATCAACATGGTTGTATTTGTCCATGACAAAAAAGGACAATTACAAACCGTCAACCATCTCAAAAATCCATAAAACGAAATACAAATTCTATTTAAACTTAGACAGGCCGAGTCTTGTATATAAGTAATAAGCCCTTGTTGTGATGTACGAGCGACTTTATATGAATGAAATACCAATAGATGATGTACACTGAGTGGCCAAAAGTATTGCAACAAACATGGCTGACGTCATCACAACTTTGCTCGCTTCAAATTTTGTTTTTATTGCTTACGCGTAACGAGGCATATTCGGAGTATAGTATCCGGGGTGTAAATTGTATGGGGTATGATTTATTTAAGGAACCGTTTCTGGTTCCCATACGCAGACGATATCCGGTGCAGAAACTAATGTAAACAATGTCGAAGAAAAAACGAGAATTGTCAACAGATCTAAAGGAGCGGATCATAATATTGAATTCAAAGGGATTTAACAACAACAAAGTAGGTGAATTATTGGGGATACACCGCAGTACAGTCGGTCGTATTTTGAAGAAATTCTTTCAAAAGGGAAGTGTTGAAAACGATCCCCGAAGTGGAAGGCCGAGAGTGACAGATGTGAGGGGTGATCGGAAACTTTATCGCATTGTTAAAACAAATCGTAGACAATCTTTACAAGACATAACATCAACATTCAATAGAAATGAAGGAACGCATTTGTCCAAGAGAACTGTGAGGCGAAGATTACACCAAGAAGGATACAGGCGAGAGAAAATTCAGAAAACTCTGACAATAAGCAAAATCAACCGACAACGCCGAATTCTATGGTGTAGAGGTAAAAGACATTGAAAATCTGAACAGTGGCATAAAGTGATTTTTTCAGATGAAACACAGGTGGTTATTGGACAAAATAACTCCGTTAGTTTGTGGAGAAAAACGTCCGAGAAGTGGAAGCCCTACTGTCTTAATCAACGCAAAACGCCAGTCAAAGTGAGTTGTATGTTTTGGGGGTGTATTACCTACGATGGCATTGGTGTTATTGTACCAGTTGATGGGAATTTAAACTCCACGAAGTATATTGAACTATTAGATTTTCATTTATGGCCTGTTATTGCTAAAGTTTTTGGAAATCGACCATTTATTTTCCAAGATGACAATGCCACCCCTCACTGTTCTAGACAAACAAATACATGGAAACAAGAAAACGGAATTCAAAAATTTAACTGGCCTGCACAATCCCCAGACCTTAATATCATAGAAAATGTCTGGCGGTGTATCAAAATTAAAATGTCCCGTGAGATTGATAACATTAAAAACCGTGATGACTTAGTAGCAGCAGTTACGAGAATTTGGAATGGACTTTCACAGACCTACATCAGAAGTTTGTATGCCTCGATTCCCCGCAGACTACGACAGGTTACAATTCAGAAAGGCTATGCAACAAAATACTGAAAGTAAAATGTGAGTAGACACCTTTTATCACATTGAGAGTCCGTTTTTCTGTGTGCTGTTGATGTTACTTTGTGATGACGTCAGCCATGTTTGTTGCAATACTTTTGGCCACTCAGTGTAGTTCATTTTTTATTACGTTTTTGTTTTGTTTATCAAAGAGGAAAGGAATATAGGTACATGCTATAATTTAAAGAACAAGTTTTTCAATATTGTTAAGTAAATACATGTGTGTTATGCTTATACATTGTATATTATTGTATTAACAAATTATCTTAAAATCAAAATTAAAGAAGTTAAAAAAAAAAAGTTAGATGAAATGAACTGAATTATATAAGTTGGTGCGTTTCAATCAAGAGGTATTATTGCATTAATATTGTTGTGATTACAGATTTTCTGTTGTTCTCTAAAATCCTCATGGCATGAAAAATGCGGGGAGATGTATCGTAACAATGATGTATCGCATACTTACATATTAAAAAAAAGCATGAAATCAACACTGAAAACGGAAACTTTATCACACTGCCTACTCAAAATAGTTTGTATGGATATGGGCATAGCATGGGGTGCTGTGACATGAACAAAACTATGATCGATCGGATGATTGAGTTTATTTGAACAGGAAAGAAATGGCGCAACCTTTTAAAAATGACGATCGAAAAGTTGCTCAATAATGACGGCATATCATTATTAACACACTTAATATCTTTAACATTTGGATTAAATAGCTGTTTTAATTAAGAAGGATTTTATCTATAAATATAGACAAGTAAGTTAACATCGCCATATGATAAAAGATACACATAATTATATATTTACGTATACATACATGTATACATGTTCGTACACGTTGTACAAGCTAGGCTAATATTACACTATATTTTGTTTCCGTAAAGCAAGACCAATACTTTCAACTCGAGTTATGTTCTTTAAGTATGAATTGATAAAAACGTACAAAGAGTAAAGGATGTTCTTTATTTTGTAAAACTATATTACAATAACGAAGATAATGAATAATTTGGACAGTTATCTTATTTCATCTTCAGCTTTCGATAGATAAAATCAAATATTAAAGAACCAAAAATGAATTCTAAAAGTTAAATTTTTTTGTACTTTTTAATTAGCCAACGTTTGACATAAATTGTGTCGTGTAGTTCAGAAACAACAGAAGTACATAAATGCGCATGCTCGATAACAAAGTGGGAAATTGGCAAGTCGTCAAATTATTATGTTTTAAATAAATGTTTTTAAGGACCAATTTTTCACTATAATATCAGGGTCAGAAATACAACATGAAATATAACTAAGACATAAAATAAAAAAAGCTTTAGCTATTGATATCGGCAAAGTCAACTTTTTCAAAGTTAACTTCCTTATTGTCCACGCGGACTATATTGCGCCAAATGTAAAACTTAATATGATTGGTCAAATTATTTGTTTACTTTCGTTTTTAAAATGAACCTGTTGAAATTATTATTTTTTCATTTATCATTAACTGATCAATATTTTTACGACTTTGTAGCTGTTCTAAGCTACTCAAGAATATTATATTTATTTAAAGTTTAAAATATTCTGTCTATTTCCTTCAAATGCTCGAAAAATGTAAACAAATCAGTCGTCGTATGTCAAATTTTTTCTTTTTTATTTCATACTATGCAGCAGTTTTCTGTTTTGCAAAGTGTTTTTTCAATTTGAACCATCTTTCAATTTAAACAACGATACAATTACTCGACAATGTATATGTATGGACATAAGAATGCATGTACAGTCAAACTTGTATTGAGCAGTCACCTGCGAGAGGCACCCAAAGTGGCCTCTTAACAGAGGTGACCTTTGAATAGAGACTTATGATTTGCCAACATCAAATACCTAATTAAAACAATAATTGGATTTTAATTAAATACTTGATATTTAGCATAATGTATCAAACTGATATATAAAGTAATTGATTAAGTGCTTTTTATAGTATCTATTATATTTATAAATAAGTACAACTACATAACAATGCATTATGCATGCAATTGTTTATATTTTTTTTAATTATTGAAAAAAGTAATTACGTGGTAAACCCTTGTCGCTGACATTTTCACAATAATAACTATTTTCATGAGTACGTATATTTTGAAAAAATCAACAATTTATTATTTAACCGGCCGTATCGGAACTCAAAATCATATTATTAAATCGAGCAATTTTTTCTTGCCTCGCCGCAGACACTTTTTTGACACCTATTTCATTCATGTTAATAAAAACAAACATGTTTAATAAATGTTTGACCAATTCACTTGATTCCCATTCGTATCTGCCAGTTATGTATTCTAATTACATTGATTAATTTGGTTTCTCTCGCCTCAGGCGTATAAATATTGTTACATTTATTACTGACATTCGGAAGACAAGTTTAAAATCCCCGGGTGTAAATCATGTGACCGACCAAAATGGCCGCCTACTGCATGTCAACTGTACAGTTTCGGATCAAAATACGCAATCTAATTAAAATTAGATGTTAGATCCGCTCGCTTACTCGCTACTCAAACATCTAACAACATCCCATGCAGGGTCACGTCAGTGTGACCTTTCAAATATGAATAAACATTTCTGAATTATCCAATCAGATTCGTGTTTCTAAAATCAACTCGGTTGAAGTTTCAAATTGGCGTCCGAAGAAGTGCTTCAGTTATTCAACGTTAAAAAGCTTAAAAAAGAACAAGAAGAGATGTTGGGGTGCATTTTGGACGACATTTCTGAAGCATTTCCTTCAAACGCCTGCGTTACACCCTTCGAGATCGAGATCCGATCTTTCGGTTACTTTCCGTATACAATATATCCTTTCTGTGTTCAGTTTTAGTTTATTTTGATAGAACTTGTGAATAATATCTGTCCCATCAGCTGTCTTTTCGTATTGGACAAACGAAAATCCACATATAATTTATAATACAGGCATCTCCTAAAACACAAGTTTTCCTCGTTGTCATGGGCTGTGCCATTTTTGTTTTTCTTTCGCTTTGAATACCTCGGTCATCTACGTATGTCGATAAAAAAAAGCAGAGGAGTTCTGTGCCCTCAGCCAAGATTTGGAGTCGTGATTTCATTGGCTAACTGAAAGGTCACACTGACGTGACCCTGCATGGGATGTTGTTAGATGTTTGTGTAGCGAGTAAGCGAGCGGATCTAACATCTAATTTTAATTAGATTGCAAAATACGATGACCGCTGACCGCGTTATACAGGTGACCGCTCTTTATAGGGCAATTATATAGGATTTTTCATCGGGAGGAAATAAAATGACCGCATACGAAAGGTGACTGCTTAATAGGGGTGACCGCTTCGGCAGTTTTGACTGTAGTAAAGAAAAGCATTTAGCTTTTCCTCTCACACACTCATCGTCAAACCTGTAATGTGCAGACTATTATTTTTAGCAAGATAGAATATATTATGTATTACCCTTCTGATACTGTTCATCCTACTGAAATCAACTCCGCCGAACGCCATGTGCAGTTTTACAAATGGATGCCGGAAGTAACGTGATTCACAATTATTTTATTACTATAGTTTTAAAATTTATTTAATAGTAATCATAGTTTTGTCCTGAAATAATATCTTTTCCTGTAGATTATTAATAAATTAATTTTTCTGATAATTTTTGTAATGCATGATTCTCATTCGTCATCTCATACCATATCATGCCATAACATAGCATAAAACATGATTTTAACTCATTTTTAAATGTTTTTATTTCACATTGTAAATTAATGGTAAACTTTGGCTTCTTATCATTTTACTTCGAAATGTTTGCAACTTTTCTGTGTGTGGAGGCGTTTTTATTCAAATCTCATAGCATACCATAGCATAGCATAGCTTACCATATCATTAAGCCCTTTATTTCAATTTATCATAGCATAGCATACAAATCTCATAGCATTGCATCTTGAAATCTCATAGCATATCATTAAAATCGCATATCATAGCATAGCATGAAATTGTAAAAGATATGCATGAAGTGACTGTATCAGGAAAGATTTATTTTCATTAAGACTCAGAAAACTTCAAAATGCTATTGATGCTAGCGCTGTTTTACATAAAAAATATGACTTTGTAAATTTAAAAATATGTTTTATAGTGATGTCTGCTTCAAAATTTAAAAAATATATACAATATTCTCTCTTGCACTTTTTTGCTTCATACAACTTAGTTACCTTGGGTCTTCAAAACTCTGAATAGAAGTTCGTAAAACATTATCACCATATTACACACTAATTTACTTAAGTTGATGTATAGCATAAAACAAAAAGTATAAACTTTATGTGTTTTAAGTCATAAATGAGAAAGTCAATGCTTTGATTATGTATTATGTTACAGTTTGAGGCTCAATTTTATCTAACAACTTGAGAATGCAGAAGAACATTTCAATGTGGCAGGGTAAGCATATAATTTTATCATTGGTATTTACACTTTCACAGGTTAACATTTGTTATTTTCTTACAATGTCTTATACATAATTATGTATTTCTAAGACTCAGCAACTTTGTTTAAGCCAGACTCAAACAAAACATTATTAATCATACTTAAAAAAACCCAACATTTCATAGTTTAGTAAGTAAGAGAAGGTAGTTTGTTTTTTATATATCTTAGTGAAATAATCCAACATCATTTTAATCAACTGTGTTTTTTAGGCAAATCCAGATTATTCAATAATGGAAATACAGAAGGTACAAATACATCTCTGTTGCTGGATAATTTAAGTGATACTGCTGCAGGTAGAGTTTATGTTTTCTCCCTCATGATTACATTTTAAGGAAAATTATCATATACAGCATTTGACATCATATTTTGTTGTGTTAGACATATAGTTTGCAAAACATACATTCTAGAATAAACAAGAAAGCAACAAAAATAAAACTTAAAATTTAAATAAAAAAGCTTATTGAAGGAGCATTAAATGGGTTATATATTTCAGATGTTTTAACAAATACTGCTTTAACTATAAAAATTCCATGTTCATTTTCTTCTCAATACAAACTGTAATGATGAACATATTATAATGAACGAGATATTTTAAAACAATGCATTATTTACCTTTAAGGACACAGTGCATATAACTAAATCTAAGTTACACCATATCTTAGATTTTATAATTATAAAATTGCAATAAAAAATAGCAAAATTTAAAAAATAATGTTTTGTATACTTTTAAAAATAGCATTCCTGCCTTTTGAGCAAGAAGCATTCTGCAATGCAACAAGAACACTTTAGGAGGAAAAACCAGCTATATGATAGCAAATCAGATAGTTCTGTGGATGACATGTCTGTTTCACCTACATATTTGGGGGGAAAACAACACAAGTAAAGCGAATGATTTGTGTAAGTTCATTGCAAATTTTAAATTGTAAATAGCCGAACTTGATTTTGAGAAGATTTTTAAAGATTCTCCAATATGAATTCCTGTGTAAAACTTTACTCCACTATAGACCAATGCAAACTTTACAAAAGTTATTTCACTTGGCCGCCATCTTTGGGGAAAAACTCATAAACTTCTAACAGAATCCTTTATGTTTTCAGTCACAAATAAGAAAGTCAATGCTTGGACTATGTATTATGTTACAGTTTGAGGCTCAATTTTATCTAACAACTTGAGAATGCAGAAGAACATTTCAATGTGGCAGGGTAAGCATATAATTTTATCATTGGTATGTTAACACTTTCACAGGTTAACATTTGTTATTTTAATACAATGTCTTATACATAATTATGTATTTTTAAGACTCAGCAACCTTATTTAAGCAATTCTCAAACAAAACATTATTAATCATACGTAAAAAACCCAAAAACAACATTTCATAGTATAGTAAGTAAGAGAAGGTAGTTTGTTTTTCATATATCTTAGTAAGTGAAATAATCCAACATCAGTTTAATCAACTTTGTTTTTTAGGCAAAATCCAGAGTAAGCAAATTATTCAACAATAGAAATACGGAAGGTACAAATCGATCTCCGTTGCTGGAAAGTTTAAGAGATACTGCTGAAGGTAGAGTTTGTTTTCTCCCTCATGATTACATTTTAAGGAAAATTATCATATACAGCATTTGGCATATTGCAATAAAAATGTTTTGTATACTTTTAAAAATAGCATTCCTGCTTTTTTAGCCAGAAGCATTCTGCAATGCAACAAGAACACTAGGAGGAAAAACCAGCTATATGATAGCAAATCAGATAGTTCTGTGGATGACATGTCTGTTCCACCTACATTTTTTTTGGGGGGGGGGGACAACACAAGTAAAGCAAATGATTTGTGTAATTTAAATGCAAATTTTAAATGGTAAATAGCCGAACTTGATTTTGAGAAGATTTTTAAAGATTCTCCAATATGAATTCCTGTGTAAAACTTTACTCCACTATAGACCAATGCAAACTTTACAAAAGTTATGTCTCTTGGCCACCATCTTTGGGGAAAAACCCACCGATTTCTCACAGTAGCCTTTGTAGTTTAAAGGTATGTTACTCAGGATGGGGCAACCCACAGATCGAAAGAATAAATTTTATTCTCAGAGACATCATCACAGGACGCCCAAATATTTGGTTGTATAGAGAAAGGGAAAGTTGGTTTTTCCCCTTTTGACCTTTGGGTTGACCCCGCAAAAGGAAAGATTTTTTGTAAAGTGTGGATTAGACTACTATGGCCCCACTCTAGCATTGAGAATCATGTTAAAACTTTAATCTACAAAACATGATGAGGCTTCCACGCATTTTTGGATAAGATGTGTTTCTGACTAAAAATGTACTTTTAAAGATACATTTACATTATTGCCCAACTTAACCTGCAAGGATCATAAGTATAACAAACGTAGATTAATTCAATTTAGCGATGTTCTACGCAAGTTTTAATTTTGTCTGCTTTATGTATTTCTAATATTTTCAAACATTTTCTTTTTACATTCATACGAAAAAAAACTTTTTTCAAATTTACATTTATTGCCAGTGTAACGACGAAAAGTGACCCCCGTAGAATATTGACCGGGGGTCATTTTTCTACGTAAAAACAATGACCCACTCGGTTGTAGAATACTTGGATTACATCGTAGAAATTATGGTCTAGGAGTCATTTTTCTCCGTTTGGGTTGTAGAAAAATGACTCTGTAGAATATCGACTATATATTATTATTATTTTTTAAGGTGGATACAGGGTGGGGAGGGGGCATTGCCTGCTTGATACCTAGATTGTTCGAAAAACCAGCTTGAGTACGCTTTTCTGATCGCCTGATATTGCTTATCATCATTATCCCAGTCTGTCTATTATTTTTTTTTAATTTAAAGGTATAGTCATGTTTCGTTAATTAATGTACACTGAATATAAAATGTTCCCCTTCGTTTCATTTTGGCAACAGAAGAAAAATATGTACCTTAGATAACAACTGAATTTAAAATAGATAGCTAAAATTGGCGCGAATCTAGAACAAAATTAAAAGTTTTGGGGACTTGGCGGAAAGGGAGTGATGATATACAATATAACGTATGTATACATTAATTGTCAAACCATGACTGAACCATGACTGAATAGATATTATATCAATCTGAATTAACATAAAACTCGCACTCATTGTATGCAGAAATTGATACCAGTTAATTTACAGGGGAAGAGAAAATTTTTCATCACGCTCTATATTGCAATGAGAGATTTATTTATCATTTACTTATTTATCATTGGTCTGAAATAGGCATATCTTATCACATGCGTGAATCAAGAAAATTTTATTCGGGGGTGGGAGAGGGGGATCCGGGGGATAATTATGTTTGCCAAAGAGGGGAGGGAGTTTAGGCCTATGATCGGTCAATTTGATAAGTAAATTTAAAAAGTTTAAATTCGTACGTCCAGGGCCCCACTCCTTAAATCCGCGCTAGCATGCAACATCCCATTAAATATTTCTAACATCAATTATTTCTTGTTACAATGTTCAGGTTTAAGAAGAATATATATTAAACAAATACAATGCTTGATTTAAAAACAATATAAACGTCACAAATTCCAAAAGTTCAAATTTAGAATTGAACAAAAGAAACAGAATACTATATAGATAATTCTATCTTTATATGCATGATTCAAATCGATCTCTATTGTAATCAAAATCAACTTTTAAAATGTACTTGCAAACTTCGGTACATAACAGAGATAGCAAATCGTTAAGAAATAATGACACTGAAAAGGGATTTACATGTAGCATTGACTTTGATTCCAATTGAATACAACTGCGGTTCTTATAAACGACATTTGAATCTAGCAATTAATCCATGCATATTCTTATATAACTTTAAACTTTCTTTGGATTTATCATATTAGTGTCCCAGGCATTCATAGTCATTTTTAGCAGTTTCTAAAAGACGAAACAACAATTTTTTATAATTACTATTCTCGAAAAATGATCTGTCAACTGAGTGTTAATAGAGCATACCATCTATTGAGAAATTTGCAATTTCACTGCACCTTTAAAATAAGTACACATTGTATCTGCGTTATTTTTTAAAGCTACGTATATAGGTCTATTTGTTTCAATATAGCCACAGTTAGGTATATCTGTTTAGATACGAGTCTTGACAAGTGCGCCTAAGAACAATGTTTTACTTAGCATATTGACTCAAAAGACATTAATTCATGCTGATCTTCCAACATTGAATAGATGGGTAGGAAGAGAGATATTAATCAATTCATACTGTATATACTGTTTTCTTAGTAAGAATTCAATAAGGTTTTGTGATATATTGAATGTCAATTAAATGACGAATAGAAGAATATTCTATAAAGAGGGCTGGATGGTCATGGCAATTTTTAGGCTAAATACATCTCCTTAAGTTAAAAAGATGAAAAGCTTTTTAAAACAAATATAGGAAAATATTTAATTTTTACAGATAAAATATTTAGATTTTCCCTACTAAATAAGAATTTATGGCTAGAGATACAATGTAGGCCTATCTTATTTAATAGTTTAACGAAGATCTGATGGTTGATGTTTTAACAACCCAGCCTCCCTAACGAAGATAATGAGGCATAAATTCAAACTTTTACTTTTTTTTTATTGCAGGTTCAAAATGTCTTGAATGTGGACAATGGCGGACAAATGAAAACCAGGCGATTCATAAAATGCATATTCTTTTGACTAACAGTACCAAACATTCCACAAAAGAATAAGAAGTCAAGGAAAATACATGAATTTGTTTCGTGAATCATGTCGTTTAAAAACCGCGATGACTTAGTACAAAGTTCAGAATCATTCATGAACACAAAATTCAATCTTAATGTATTTAACTTTTCCTTAATCGTGGAACATATTTCCAATTTGAAGAACTGGTTTTCACTTCTCAGTAATGTATATATATTAATGACTCATCGGTGTAACTGTTTTTCAATTATGTATCAGACTTAAATAAATTGCATTCTTATTTTATTCCTAACTCTGCCAATGTCAAACAGTACTTGTATATATTTGACTGCAAAGAGTGAAGAGTGCATGTTATCTTTGTAAAAAAGGATAATATATTGTAACACTTTACAAATATTTCTATCACATATATAATAACTCAGATAAAGACAGTTTGAAATGGACTGTCATTATAATTTTTTTTTTATGAATATATATTAATACCATGTTGATCAACATGAAAGGGAAGCAACCTCCTTTACAGTTGCATTTGAAAATGTCCCATAAGAGTTATCACTCGTTTCATTGATAATTAAAATGAAGGTACAAAAAAATTAATGCTAGATTATAAGACTCTTTACGGCAGGATAAATTTCAACGTTCTTCTCCCAATTGAAACTTCATCATACATGATTTACCTATTAGATGTTTATATATCGAAACAGATGAAAATGTTAATATTCTCCAATAACATGTGGAGAAAATCATCTGAAATAATACAGACAAAAACAACATCAAACATGCTTTTAATTACTGCTTTAGCTTATTTAAAAATGTTCTTTGCATAGACAGGAAATAAGAGTCACTTTTTCAGTCTGCTTTTGTACGTGAGCCACGGAATATAAAGAAAATTAGATGTAACATCTAAAACCAGTTTGTATTTTCTATAAAAAGCATCATCCCATTTTTAAACCTAATTTATTCATAAAAAAATGTAGGTCTCTTGGCGTCAAGGAAACCATGATGTAATGCCAAAAGAAATACTTGAGGATGTTTCCGAACAAGATTTAACTTGTTTGCAAAAACTAACTTTGAGAAGAAGCTTTGTAAAGATTTTTTTTTCAATGAACTCCTATGTTAAATCTCAACCCTACCTAACTTTCTGGATAATAGTAAACACATTCTTGAATCTAAAGGAAACAAGGTTGCTTCAAAACAAGGTTTAGCTAATACCTTTATTGGCTGAATCGAATTTGAGAGGATATTGATAAAAATAGCTTTTCTGTATTTTGTATGTATAAATATTCACTCATATTGTTGCCTAACTTTACCTATATATGTTGAGATGCTTCTTTCACAAGTTAAATTTTGTCTCTGACTTAATGCATATTGTATATCTTTAAAGATTTTCCTTAAGCAATCACCTGATCAAAAGTTGCATTTTTGCCCAAATCTACCTCTTTGTGTATCAGTTTTATAAAAGAGAAATATTATAATAAAACACCGTTAAATGATACATTAATTAAAGTTTTTACTTTTAAAGATAACGGAGAATTTTCTTTCATATATTCCTACGTAAATACTTTTTCCTTTACGTTTTTTAATGTAAGAAGTAAATCTCATATGTTTGCCTCAATCCCATGGCGAAACTTGATTTTCACTACCCGTGGATGCGGTAACATCATAACAACATTCAGTTTTTCAGGTTTACTAATGAATTTTTTAATGATTATAAATTGTCATGTACCACTTATTCAAATTGCGATCCCGATCAATCGTACACATCCCAATCTTCCAAATCAACATTTGAACAATCATAAATATATCTACCTGAGGATTTCTCCAGACAAGCTGCATCTTTTGTGATTGACTTGATAGTTTTTAGAAGAACACATTCAAAGATTGTTTCCATAATATTTCAATACAATAATCAGATTTCCCATTGGAACGCTACCAGGAGATCATTATTGAAATAAAACTTTAATGACAATACCTGATTACACTTCTACACAAGTTTTAACTTTCTGCCGTAATATTTGTGAGGAAGATTTTTAAATATTTTCCTATATATTCGATTTCTATGTAAAACCTCATTTATTGTCCTCCCCCTTTTTCAATGATCATGATGTTAATAAATATATCGGCTCCTCCTTATGATGTCTGTATACAAGAATCAAATTCTGTGACCAAATGGCTTTTGTTTTGTGCGGAAGATTTGAAAGAAGTGAATCAACACTTCTTTAGTATGCTTCCACAAAAGCTGAAACCTAGTGTAAACTTCTCCGATTACCTTTTCGCGGCCATCTTCTGTCTATATCTTTCTAAATTATCTGTCTATATTGGCTGGTTGTTTGTCTTTATGTTTGTCTGTCTGTTGATTTTTACGTGGGATTAAATAGAAAAAATCTCTAGGAATCCTCTACAAAACATTTGCCAGTAAGATCAAACTTGTGTGGAAGCATCCAAAGGTTGTATAGATTTAGGTTAATTCAAATCATGATCACCAGCGGTATGGAGCAGTGACAAGGGGGATTGGTGGATTTTTACATAAAAATGAATTAGAAATCATCTTTCAGAATCTTTTCTCTAAAGCTGAAACAACCAAAGGTACTTGACGTTTTGTATTTGATAGCAATAATCAGATAGGATCAGTTATCCCTAATATCTTTCGTTGGCACGGATGTTAGTGCGAGGGGGTCATTGATGTGTGGGAGCAGGAGTGCCCAGAAAAAAAGCACGTGTCCAAGCGGGCGACCGCCATACCCTTTCACATACAACCACTGTCGATCACGGGGATCGAACTCGGCTCGCAGCGGTGATATTCGAGTACATTGTGCACTTGGAGACACATTTTACTTTGGTCAAGAGAGGTCAACTAGCATTAACATAATTCTTTGGAAATAAATTGGTATATATAAGAAAGTTTTAGATTGAGGAATAATTCGTATTCAAAACATCAGTCTGGGTAAATTAATTTGAGATATCACAAACAATGAAACAGGGCAAAACGTTTGCTGTTCCTGTGTATTTTATAGAATATTATTCCTCCAAAGTAAAACATATATCAATAATAGATTAAAAATCTTTGTGAACAACTCATAAGATATAATAAATGTTGCTATACAATATTTGGAAAAAATAATGTCTCCCTTTTTCACAGTTTTTAACACAGGTTTCTCTGTACAAATTACATTTTATTAAATATTTATGCTTAAACTGTGCGTTTTGTATTTACTACATGTTCATTTTTTTCAAAGATAATGAAGATATCTTGATAAAGAGAATAAAAATGTTTGGCACAATTTCATTAATTTGATATTAGTTTTAAATACAATTCTGCTCAATTGATGGAAAATGTTGTTTTTTAATATTTTCAGTTGGTAAAGCATTTAACTTGTAAATGACAATATAACTTTGAAACCGGGGTAAATCCTTTGAGTGAATCTTGTTCCTTGTCTTGAATGAAAAAATGACAATAACAAACCTTCAACCATCTAAAAAATCCAGAAAACGAAATACAAATTCAAAGCAGAACAACACGTACCACCAAAAAGATAGAGGTAGGATAAACCTTTTCTACCTTTTAATTATTTTGTTGAAATTTTCCAATAACTACTCTTTAACAGGTACAATTCTATAAAAAAAAATAATAAGCTATCTTATACAACAGAATAAAGCATTTTATGTACATGTAATATTGTTGATCTGGCTAGGACTGATAGAAAAAACATGAAACATGGTTGTGTGTATATACTGCCATTTATTTCCGATAATGAGAAAAATCAGGCAATAAGGGGAGGTCTTCAAACAGTAATAATATTAATTACCAAAAATTGAATGTAAGTTATACGAGGTGAGCAAACTGACCTCCCCCAGATTAAACATAGATGTATACATTATCTACATGTACCAAATTTACATACAACAAAATGTTGTTGAACAAAAACAGCATTTCACACATCAACAGCAACATACATGTATAATACAATGTAATATGAATCTCTAACTACAAAGGTGATGCAGGGGAAGGAGGGTGGGTTGATTGCAGTGTTTACAAACTTGATGACAGTTGACAGTTAAGATGACGTAGTCAAAACATCGCGCGACTAAAAACGCTGTACTCTGATTGGCTGATGCAGACAATGAAGACGATCAGCTAAATACTCAAAAATACTCAAGAATTTGGATAACCATAATATTTAGACTAAACTATTACTTTTGGTACTGGTATAGATATTTCATATCACAAATTACATAAATGCTATTATTTACAATAATGCTGTATTATGTAATATTGTTGATCTGGCTAGGACTGATAGAAAAAACATGAAACATGGTTGTGTGTATATACTGCCATTTATTTCTGATAATGAGAAAAATCAGGCAATAAAGGGAGGTCTTCAAACAGTAATAATATTAATTACCAAAAATTGAATGTAAGTTATACGAGGTGAGCAAACTGACCTCCCCCAGATTAAACATAGATGTATACATTATCTACATGTACCAAATTTACATACAACAAAATGTTGTTGAACAAAAACAGCCACGAAAGGCAAACAGCAGGTTTGCACAAAAAGATCCCACACAAAGTGGACTAGCCAGATCATGGTAGTCAACAATATGAAGGATGGCAGCACACACAACACATATGGCAGTGACTAACCCATGTCTTATATGGAGATGTTAACTTATCATGAAGGCACAGACTATTATAAACAAACCAATTAAAATTTGAATACCAATAGAAACATCTTATTCTTAACCTTGCAAGCATATATAAACACATCAGTTGACTTCTGACCTGCGCTTATATAACAGTAGCTAGAATATACATGTAGTTTAAAATTTCGTATACTATAAAACATGTTTCAAAAGAATATGTATATGCTAGTAATACAGATATAATCAAACATTGTCAGATGAACCAGTAGGCACATGTTAATCACATGACAATTTCACACAAACAAGAAAAAAAAAATTAATTGTTACTTAACTACACAACACATAAACACAACAGTTTACTTCTGACCTGTGTTATGTTACGTGCGGCAACATAGCATAAATAAATGTTTTACATGTATCACACTTTGAATAAAGTCCAATATATGAGGAGTGATACATGTAGTGAATTGTGATGAGAATAGAATATTTAATATACAACTCAACAATACAGTTAATTAAAAACACAAACAATGCATAACAAATATAAATATATTACACAGCAGTTAACTTCTGAACTGTGAAAGCCTTTCAAGAAGAAGATATATACATATCATTTGCTATACTTATTAAAATGTAAAGCTTGACAAACGTATGTATCTGCGCATAGCACCAGATTTCCATCTTCCCATTTTTTAAATGCAGTTTTCAGAATAACCCTTTGTGCAGCATGAGTTGCAGCCCCTATCGTGAAACTGTGACCCTTGTATAGAGCAGGGTTTAAACCAACAAACTTAATAATACTAGTAAGATTTTTTACTACAAATGCATAAGTTACTGGTTCACCTCCCATAAATTGAAACAGTGGACCCGACTTGTGACCAAATGTATGTAGGTAATTATATAATGCTTGAACGGGGCACATATCCTTATTATCTGATGCTTTTAGATGGATTTGAAAAACGTCATGTGTTTTAATTGTCTTGAAATTTTTTAACACAATTTCAACAGCCACAGGTGTTGTCTGATGCATTTCAAAAGTAGCATCATTTCTTTGAATTACTTTACACTGATCAGCTTTGGATTTTATGACAATCTCACCTAATCGCAAGAAAGCATTGAAAGCTAACAAAAAAAATAGATTTTAGAAGTGTTCTAGTGGACAAATTTTTTACCGAAAGATCCATTGATTTTAACATGTTTGCCAAAATTGGACCTGTAATCGGTAACCTGGAATCTTTACTAAGTGCAGAATGATGGCATCCCTGTATGATTTTCCTAACTAAAAATGTTTCAGATGGATCCTGAAGGCTAAGAATTTTGTGTACATAGCTTATGGCTGAAACATGAGATGATATACTATTTGGGGAATAGCCAAGGGAAAACAGACAAGCAATGAAATTGCATACAAGCACAGGTGAAAGAGGAAGGGAAGTTATATTTGGAAAGTGTTGAATAAAGAGTACCTGTGTTAATAAACCAATATTGCAGCACGATTTTGCTTCTGAAAAACTGTAATTATCATTTGTTTGATACTTATTGGAAAGATATATCTCAACGTTTGGAATATTCATCGCCATCTTTATTCTCTCCTTAATGTCCCTGTATCTTATTATTATTTTTTTTTGTTTGTTCTGTATCTTTGAAGTTTTCCTTTTCTTTTTTTTCTAAAAAGAAAACCATTTTCACATATATTAATTGCCACTTCTTGTTCAAATTACAGAGTAACTCTTCTGAGGAGTAATATGTATATGTACATATACTTTATATCAAAATATTGGATGTATCTATCAAACAAATACTATAAATGTATAAGTATACATTGCTACATATATCTACGTTTATGTGCAATAGTTATCCTATGGTGTGTGAATATGTGAAAGTTCAATAAAAAAATATTGCAGCACATGTTGAAGGATTTAATATATTGCCCAATGGTGCTGCCCCCACATTTATATAATACAATTCTTTTTCAACTTTGCTACATGAACATGAATACTCTTTCTTAATTTAAAAGGATGGTTGTTTTTTTTTCAGAAAATAAAGAATATGCATCATATTTTAGCTAATTTACTTTAATAATTATTATTATGAATATCATCAGATGGGCAGCAGGTAGATACTATATTAACAAGTATATTAATATAATTTAATCTTTGTTAGTTTGATATATAAGATATTGGCGCTTCTGATTGATCGAAAAATTTGTTTGATACATGCAGCAATAACATTTTTGCAAGATCTACTTTTCTCAAATGTTCTGATTAAACACTATTTATAGAACAGGAATTTCCCCCCCAAAAAACTGTAAATAAAATATAAAGTTGTGGCTGTTTAATTGTCAGCAAACAAAATACAACTTTATAAATATTAAAAATTTTAAGTTGAACCTTGAAAAATAAACAATACACAAAATTTAATTCACTAAATAGAAAATTAAGCGTCTTCTCACGAGTTCGTCTGCTTATGATCAACGATCAACATTTACAACGAGGCTGGCTGTTCCAATTCCAGGAATAATTATAACGGACATATACATGTAGGCTTAAATACTTTTACTGTAACAATGCTGTTCAAATTTGGAAATGGTGAGTTTTAAATTAACACACGTACATGATTGGTCATAAGAATAATTAAATCGTAAAGCAAATGAGTAGTCCATCAACCCTATCATTCAAGTACCTCACTGGCTATCTAGTTACCACAACATTTACAAAAGTCGCTCATACATACTATTATTTCTCGACATATGAACTATTTTCGTCTACGATCGCGTCTCCTTGCATGGTTAAGCCCATTTGCATATTCCAGCGATCTGACTCGCATTAAAACCAGTTTTATCGAATGTTGCTGCACAGTGAATAGTATCACAAGCCATCATATGTATATTCCGTTTGTTTCCAATTTAGCTGGTTCTGATTTCAACTTTCTATTTGTGTTTAATCTATTAAATTCAGCTCAATAGCCCAGCATCAGCTGAAGGCGCATCCATTTTGAATATTGTTGCTTTTATTGTTTTGTATTCATACGCGTCGCTTCATTTACATTATTCACATTATTTATATTTTTGATCAATGACACTTCACATTTAGTTTTATGATTTGAAAATGTTTTATTAAATGATAAGAAATGAATTTAATATTTTCAATTAATCGATGACTCGAATGAAAAATTGACCGGAAAACTTCATCAATGCGCGAATATTAAATTCATTTCTATGTAATAATAGTTCAATAGTTTTGTGCAAAAGTACATAATTACATCATTAATATGAAAAAATGTAAATTTTACTTTAAACAAAATTCAAATTAAAAAATAAACAATAAAGTAATCGATATTTAATGCAGTAACTAAATAATTTTCATATGCAAAAAATTTACTTATTATACATTCATTTCCACACTATTTAGCATCATCAATCTCTGTGCTTTTTGTAAGGTAGCGGTTTTAATTTTTTTCTTTGAAGCAGGCGATTTATGTCCTTGAATATGTTAGACGCAGAACAGGAACTGCCATGTTTTTTTTCTTTTTCATGGAAGCGGGCGATTTATGTACTTGAATATGTTTGACACAGGAATTGCCTTTTTTCATGGAAGCGGGCGATGCATGTCCTTGAATATGTTAGACACAGGAATTGTCTTTTATCATGGAAGCGGGCGATTTATGTCCATGAATATGTTAGACACAGAACTGGAATTGCCATGTTCTAAAGATGGAGAACACCATATTATGTACCATGGCAATAAATGACACCCAATAGGAAGGAGGAAACTAGACCGTACAACGTGGAGAAGAAGCGCAGAGCATGAACGGTTACAGCTGGGTTAGAATAGGTGAGGCTCAGCAAGGGCAACAGCCAGAGCCAGTGGCATGATGAGGCAGTGTATCAGTGTACCAGTTGGTACAAAGATGATAGGTAAATATGTGATATGTGATAGGTGACATGCAGTAAATGGCATCTATGGCTTGTTTACTAGTTTTGAAGTATATGCAGTTCCAGTACTTCAATTACTACTGGACACGATTTGGATGCTAAAAAGGTTCACTTTGTTCTTGAGATTATTGTGCGGTGTCTTGACACACGGGAAGCCCTCTAGAACTTAAATCCATATGTAACATCTGATCATCGTATTCCAAAAAATACATTACTACTGGTGTTAACAATGCTTTTCCCTTATCTACCAGAGTTATGAAATAGTCTTTTCTCCAAATCTACAACAGATAAATGGAGATTTATTTAGAAATCATATTTAAAAATTGATTTTGGAATTTTAAAATCAACGTTTACTGTAAAAAAAATGAAATAAAGCATGATCATAATTATAAATTCATATGGAATTGTATCTAGTAAACATACTATTATGTTAATGATGTTGTAAACATCTGCATGTTGACTAAGTAGTCGCTGGTTGTTTACATCAATCGACTGGCAAAGCAGGTTCTTAAAATCAAATTGATCTGTTAGCTGAATAATTTTATTAAATAAAATCTTCCTTACTCCTTAAATGTACAAACGTGAATATGGCAGATGTTCAAATGAATCCGGGTTTTGTTTGAATGTGTATGTCATTTAACCTAGGAGAAACTAAAGAACCCTCTGAACGACTGGATATTTAGGGAGAAAATCATTAATTATCGTTTGAGAATTTATTTTGTTTTGTGCTTGTTTTCTTTATAAGATGAGAAAAGATAACGGATTTATTTGTTAAAAAACGTTTAAAGTTGATAATATGTTAATATTTAAGGTCTTCCGTTTCCAACGGAAGACCTTTATATTATTGTGCAGATTAAGATTATTCTTATTTTTCTTTTTTTTTTTTTTCTTCCTAGACGCGAACTTTGAGGCTTCATATCTTGCTCATTTCTGAACGGTTTTTGCTCAAATTTTCAGGGCTTATAGACTTTACAAAACACTATCTAAACCATTTCATAAATTTTAAAAATCCTCTTCCGTTAACGAGTTATTCCCCTTTTTAAAAAATTTAGGGCCTTTCGTTTCCAGACAAAGGCTCCGAGACTATGATAGCAGGGAATGGGAATCCAACGAATTTGAATAACAGAGACATTGAAGTTTTGCACATCGGTTTTTGTTTTTGGATTACTTTCTTTATTTAGAAAAAGGTAGGGGGTCAAAAAACAGGGTTCCAAAAAGTGCGAAAATTTAGACATATTTTCCTTTGTATCTTTTAAACGAAAAATATTTTGTTAAGACATGTAGAATGAAAGTTGTGCAGAATGTCAAGGACTTTCATTTGACACCAATAAAAAAGGGCTGGCCCCTTAAATTAAGGGCCAAGGGCCCTTGAAAGTTTTTGCTAAATAACTAAAAAACGGCTAGGATTTTGATATAGCTGTCGCTGGAAAAGTTGTTTGTTGAGATCCTATAAATGTCGTTACAATGTTATTTTGTTGGTGAGTTGTGTAGTATGAGTGTAAAAAGCTTTACATGTTAACATGTACCTGTGTTTATTTGGCAAGTTAACGAAAGTCATTGTGCGTACAACTGACATTAAGTTACGACAGACAGTATGCCTGTTTAAAAAGGAGGCTTTAATTCATAAGAAAAACATAATTTTTTTAGGATACATGCTTTTATGTGAGGAGTTTAAGTCATCTTCGTAAATTCTGCACAATCCTAAAAAAAAACGAGAAACAGAAAATATAAACATTCTTTTTCTTTTCTAGTAAATCACACAAACTACCGGAAAAAATAAATCTATGTGATACATTTTAGTTATCATGCTGCGTGCATTTAAAATATATCTGGAATCAGAGCTGTGTGTGTGAACCATTACGTAAGTTATCCCTCGCTTGCGGCCGAGAAAGTCGGTCGCCATGGTCGCGGCTGGACTACCTAGCGGTCAGCGGTTATCTAATACACCGGAGTCACGTCTCTCAATTTATGAGTTCATTTAGCCGAAAACAAGAATTGTTTTAATTTTGATCACACATAGACGTTTATTCTTCTCAAATTGAATTAAATGATAGAGTGTCAATTAAGAAAACGTTCTGTAAATTAATAAAAGAAATGTCATTCTCAATCGGAAGTAATATCAGGCATAGATCAATTGTGGGTTTTAAGTAAAAAAAGAACAACTTCTATTTGGTAGATTTTAGTCATTATTATACTGCAAACATTTCAAATCTTCCTGGGTTCTGAGCTGTGTGTGTTGTAACTTTACGTAACCTATTCCTCGCCCGCGGCCGAGGAGATCGGCCGCGGGCTCCTCGGCCGCGGGTGCACTACCAAGCGGTCAGCGGTTATCTAATACACCAGATTCGCGTCTTTCATGTACTTGTTTTGAGTTTATATAGCCGCAAATACAGGAACTGTTTTAATTTTAAGTTATTGATGTTTTATTTAAAATGTAAGTTAAGAAGTCATTCTGAAAATTATAAAATCCGATATTATTCCTAATCCAAAACATCGTCAGACATAAATCAATGGTGGGTTTGTACAAGAACTGTACTAATAATGTTTTAGATCAACAACAAAAAACCACAAAGATTACCCCTTTAAATGATGATCATCCCTCGCACGCTCGCACATGGCCGAGAAGATCGCGCGCGAGGGGACATCTACATGTACCTTATCACACCTGTATGTTTATTGATATTTTGTACGAACACAAAACTATTTGTTTATTTTATTTTCATTTATATTGGTTTTAGATGAAAGATGAATTTATCTCCCTTATTCAGTTGATTTAGCGTTGATTTAAACGTTAGGGCGAAAAATCTTATAAAAACCTCTCATTAATTAAATAAAAGTAATCTATCAATTCGATTCTAAATATGCAAGGCCGATTGTATAAATAAAAGATTAAATATAATGAAATTCCGAGATATTTACCGGCATATGTAAAATTGATATGTGTTTAACTTACATGTAAGATTAATATACTGCATCGTCGGAACCCACGGGTTTTCTATCCGTTACACTGATTTCAAGCACTGTAACTGATGGAAAACCCGTGGGGTCCGACGATGAATCGACTGTAGTTACTCATGATCATTTCCGTTAATTATTGCTTAGACTTTTTACAGACTTTAACACTTTTAAGACAATATTCAAACTTTGCCTGGCCAACGAGTCATATATGCACATTGATATATGTATATATACTGGTGTAAGAATTAATATTCGACCAACACAAAAATTAAATAGAGTTGTACCAAATTTTAAGAGGGTTGACATAGTAAAAAAAAATCATTAATTTTCGAAGCGTTCTAGGAAGTTTAAAAACAAAGTCATCTCTGTGCTGCTCCGCCCCCCCCCCCCCCCCCCCCCCCCCCCCCAGTGCTCGATCTGAATTTTAAAAATTGGCGAACAAAAATCGAAAATTAATATGTGTCGAAAATCAATTTTTGGTGACTCCTTATTTGTTAACGTTCTTCCTAATGTGTTTCACTTTGCCATCTGTGTGTTTATTCGGCCAGTCTGCGTGTTAATTTAATCACCCCGTGCGACCGAAAAATAAGCACAGCCTTCAAATTTACCTGGTCAGTTTAACCCTTGTTAATCAACTAAATCGAGGCCCCATGCCCAGCGCTCGCGACGACGGTGTAATAAACTTTTTTCTTTTGATTTGATGCAAACCGTGACGATAAATCGCTATCTTTTAGCACTTTAAACAAAAGAAATATTAAAAGATATGAATTAAAAATTTACTGGTACTTGGTTATGTACCACATTAAATGCGCTGATCACCTATAGTCTGTCAAAATCATTTGGTGGCGATCATGTATCCATGAAAGACGTCGTTTATCAATAAAGATGTTTGTGAATAATTGAGAATAAATAATTAAATGAAATCAAATATTGCGTTCACGATGAATATCGTTAGTTATCACATTTCTTTGAGAAATTTCACGAGCTGAAACCGGAAGAGAAACAAGTACAGACAGTTCTGGTGCATGCGCAGCTGGTAGAATTATTGTGCACTTTTATTTAGCAGCTGATCGGAAAAGATTTACAAGCATTGGTTGCAAAGTAGCATTAGTATTTGAGTACGGTGGGGTGATTGTATAATTCACAAAACATCAGGATATATTCTCAGTTAATCCCGACAGAAACTTGTTCAATCAAACGAAAGATTTTGCACATGTCGCACGCGGTTTTTCATGCGTTTATATTCATTTCAACGAAGAGCAATTTGTTTTATAAGTACATATACATGTAAATACGATATTCTTTTTAAATAAACGGAAAAACTCTTTTGAGAGCACTTTAATACTCCGTGTATATAGACATGTATACACAAGCGAGCGTGTTTCCCTCGGGGTTTCACACCTCTTTCAATATAGGCTCCACCCCCACCTGAACTTACCTAAGGTAAACTGACCGGTTAAAACCCTCGGCCTTTAAGTGCACAAAACCCTGGACACAGATAGCCATAGGTAATTTATGGATGCAGATCATCAATTGTTATGTAATTAAAATACACTTGGAAGTGAGCTATCACTGTAGTGGTCAATTGTTGAATATAAGTTAAAAGTTTTAAGTCCAAGATTTTAAATAATAATTATTTGTTCTCACGTTTAGAAGTTATGAAATACGTTATTCAATGCAGTCGGTCGCCATAGAAATCATCAGAGTACTGCAAGTGTTGACAGTTTCTTATTTCTTTAAAAGACCTTAGGACATAATTCACTTGACTTACAGACTAGCGACACAGTTGCCTCCCAAAAATGTATGCACTTCTCAAAGTTACAATTAAATGGTATAGATATGTGTTGTTAAACGGATTTTATTAATTGTTGCATGCGCGGATCTGGAGGGGGGCGGGGGGTCCGGACCCCCCCCCCCCCCTGAAAAATGAGAAGTTATTAAATTTACCTAGTGAAATTATCGCAAATACGACTCGGACCCCCCCCCCCCGGAAAACACAAATATGTTTTGGAAAGGCGTCGGAAGCGGAAATATTAAGAGTGATATTGAAAAAAATGCAGTTATAAGCATATTCGCTACCCCCCTCCCCCACGGAATAGGCATATCATGAATCGGATTAGGCATATCATGAATATGGGAGAAAAAAATTTTGACAGGTACAATTTTTCAAGTTATAGTCATACTACGTTACCCCCCCCCCCCCTTGGGAAATAAGTTTTTTTTTTATTTTTTTTTATTTTTGCTTGTCAACATTTCTGATGAATAGTGTAGCCCCCCCCCCCCCCCCACGTTCAATTCGGATCCCCCCTGGAAAAATTTTCTGGATCCGCGCATGTGTTGTAAATTTTAAAGTTAGAGAAATCGTATTTTCTGGAGGTTTACATTATGTAGAACTCTTTTGTTTAAAAAACAAAAAAAAATTGTTTTGACGTCACACCATCTCTTTTGGTTTGGTTTAAATATACAATGTACACAGTGCTCTGAACAAAACGCTGGTTTATGCCTTTCTGTTACTCAAGTAAAAAACTGAACAAAATTGATTACTTTTAGGTTCACACGTCACATGTTAATACATGTATGCATAAATATATGATTTTTATCAAATAAATGACATTGTATCTTTAAAAAATTCCAAAATATTATAACTAAAACATGTATATGTGACATGATAGAAATAATTGTAAACCAGAGGTCTCTCTTCCTGTCACACAAAAGTGACAAAAAGGATTTTTGATTCAGTTGGAGTTCTGCCCCCACCCCTGCCAACATTTTCTGAAATTTACATTTAGAAAATTAAATTTTAGGGTATTGACACCCCCACCCCCACACACTTTCTAGATGAGCGCTCAAGGCAAAAAAAAAATATTGGGATATTCAAAACAAAATCCTATTTGAAAAAAATGAAGTTAGAGATGCCTCACAACCCCTACCACTGCCGCGGATTATGATTTTGAAGATTTATGAATTTCTTTTACTTGCTTGTGAAGATTTCAGATAAATATACTAACAATACTGAGGCCTGTATGGCCAAACATTATACGGATAGTTATCCCTACCACTGAGCACCTCAGTCTCGTATACTAATAGCGCACCCTCAGATGGGAGAAGGCACAATTGGTGTTCTTTTAACACTGCACTTTACATAAACTATTCCATGTTTTAGCGGTAGAGGTTTAAGTATGAATATAGAGAATCAAAATGTTTATGAAACAAAACACTTTTTCCAAGTATCAGCGCAGTGGATTTTGTGATTTTACACTATGATATAGGCATACCAGTAGTTTGAATCCTGTCATCAGTTGTACATACATGTAAACGTAATTATTGAGTTTCTGGTTGGAATAATTAAATACATGTACATATAAGAAATGTGTTTTAAGTTATCATAAATTGATATAACCGTGAAATGAGTTAAAAGGAGAGTTTGTCTGGTAGGAAAATAATACTTTGAAAGTGAGCCTCGTTTTCTGAATTTACTATTATCATATTGACAATCCAGTTTAATGACAGCCCACCCTTTTCTCCTTACACTCAACAGGGTCGGATAGGTATCACCTTTCTATGACCTTTAAATTTGCATACAATCTAAATATATACCCCTCGCTTATTACAGACATGCCTTTATCTGTTTTATGAGAAGTGTAACTCTTCAATACTATGCAGTCTGGAGGTTGCAGTAATATATAGAAAATAGGCATGAATTAATTTTTCTATCTCCTTTTGAAGAGTTCAAATTGATTTTCTAAAGCCCTGATTGGTCAGAAGTTAAGGTAGTGTGAAGATGACCTCCTATCAATAACTGTCATACCCTGACAAGTGTAAGAAGAAGAGGGGTGGTTTTATTAAGACTGAATGACAATCCTTTCTTGACTTGCAATCTGATTAAAATTTCTATAGTCGCTATACGATGATTTGAAGAAACAACACTTGAGGTCACCTCCTGGGGAACTTTGCTTTGACCAATGAAATCGTCGGTTCCATTCCTCAGTAACATGATTTGGAAGTTATGCCAATACATTCTTTAGATTCCCTAAGGGCGTCTAATATCAACTTATGCTCCATCTCTTACTTGCTGATACCGAAAGATTCACGAACATGTGGCATCATTTCGTCGTACAACTCCATTTTTGTTTGTAACCCGAAATTACCGTTTCTAACACTTGCTCTGATTGCTAGAATAACTCATGTATATTTATAAACAAACGTTCAACAGGGGGTGATCTCAAGAGGGGTTTCTTCAGATCCTCTTGTAGCGAAAATAGAAAAACAAGGAGGGGATCAAGGATATGATTTTAATCAGATTGTCTCGACTTGAAGCTGTAACGGAAGACCTTCTCGTTGCTTGCAACGAGCTCGGCTCTAGTTGTATATATTTTAAAGGGGCATGGTCACGATTTTGGTCAAAAATCATTGTTCCGATTTCAATGTTTACAATGCTTTTAGTAAGGCATCTTAAATAGGCAACCATTGTTGAGTTATTAGAGATACAAAGGTTACAATTCTTCGCTATGTAAACAAAGCATTTGTTTACATTTTGAATGTTGAAGTGAAAATTCCAATTTTAGACCTAAAATGAATGTGTTAAACGTTAGGAACTGTTTATTTATGCCTAAAATGAACGAGAAGAGAGACAAATCAGCTTGAAAAAGATTTTTAGTGGAATTTTGAAACAATGTAAACAAAAACAGAGCACAGGCCTTGTTTACATGACAAAGAATTGTGAACACTGTATCTTGCTTATAACTTAACGACTAGCTCTCAAATTTAATTTGATCATTAGAAATGCATTAAATTCCTAAAACGTTGGAAATAATCAAAACGGAAAAATAGAATTTAACCAAAATCATGACCATGCCCCTTTAAATAGAAATCAATAATTAATTACAGTAAAAGATGGTAAGTAACAATATTTGATGAAACGTGCTGAACTGTATTTTGTGTATTTCATTCAGATGGGTTTTTACTACACTGTTATGTTCTTGAATAACTTTTTCCAAAATTTCACCTTTTAAAACATTGCAGAAATACATTGTTACCAATGTTAGTTTTTATGCGATACGGAAACTTGTAATGTTTTAAAAAGTATCCGGGTATTTATAATGGGTAAATATTTAATTCCATGTGATACTACAAAATCAAATTTTAAAATAAGGAAGATATTTAGATAGATCGATCAGACGATTGATTGCATTTGTTTGGACAGTAAATATATGAATCAATAACTAACCGTTGAAATGTGACGATTAACGAGTTGTTAATTTATGGCAGCTTATCATTATCAACAGACTTAATTTCATCAACATTTAAATAACATAATTTGTTTTTAAATTAGAAGGATTTACCTGTATATGAAGATAAGTAAGAAAGTAAATATGTCGCTATGTGATTAAAAATACACGTAAAAATGGTTTACCCCTTTTACAAAATACGTCGATGATATATTATTTTAGTGTCTGTAAGATATGAATCCAACATTAAACTCATATGAGGATCATAAATTTGATATCATCATTACGTATAAGTGCAGTGAGTTTGGTTTGTTTCCCTCATATCGTAAATTTAGACTAGAATTTTTATACTTAATGCCTGTTATCTTAAAGCTTCACCACATTCAGCCTCGATCGTCCATAGATGAGATAAGAGACAAGATAAACTAAGAGAATCTTAACAACTGAAATTTATTGTTTACTTGACTTGTAACTTTCAACCTAAATCTCAAGTAGTTCAGAATCAAAGGAACATAAATGTGTATGCCTAATTTAAAAATACGCGGTGAATTGGCAGATCATCAAATTTTATTTCAATTTCGTCAATGTGAAGAATTAATTTTAAACATATTTTAATATTTTTTACCACTGCAAAATAAAATATCGTATAAAGACTTTTGTTTTAAGCAGCAGAAATATTCTTGATTTTTTTTCTTTGACACCTATGTTTATAAATATTTTACTGCATAACTTGCATGTATAACTTCTTCAAAACGCTTGGATGTTTAAAGGAAACCCAAAATATTAAGTTTAACAACAAAAAAGAAATTATTACTTGATATCTCGGACAGTTTTGAGTCATATTTTCAATTTTCACGTTCTTTTCATGCATTACTTTTTAATTTTGCATATTTGTATTAAAAATGAATCATTTTCAAATTCAAAATGTTATACGATGATTCTACAATGCACGCATACCTAAATAAAAATACATAAACATGTTATAAAAAATTATAAAAAAAAAAAAATAATAATTTATTTTTATTATTATTTTATTTTCCAATATAGACAATAAAGAATGCTGCTTCAATGCATACATACAAAATGTATTTGTATATAAATAAATAATCCCGTTTGATTAGTTACTCCTATCACACATTTTTGTCATATTAAATAGTTAAATCGTTACCAATATCAAAATATGCATTACCTTTTCTGTTACATCCATCTTCTATCTTTTTAAAATCTCGTTGACATCTGATTCTCAGTACACATGCGCCACAAATATATCTATGCACTGGTGGTAGTCACATGATTGATCAATGATTGTTTGATATATATTATTTCAGGTATTCGCTTGACAATACATTTTTCACCTTTAATATTTTCTAAAAATTTATAAATATATAATTTAATTTTTTTTGATCATTTACTATATGACGTAATTTTGGTGTTCTGGTTGAGCGGTGATAAGGTCATATTGAACCACAGAGTCAGTCAGCTGAAAAATCTTATTTCAATACTCTGGTCAGAACACATTCACTAGGTTATGGAAAGTTTTGCGATTGTCATTAAATGATGCATTAATAAAATTTTATGTTCCATAAAATGTTTTATATACAAACTTTCTTCGCTGATTAGCTATTTAATTTTTTCAAATCTTCTCATTTCTGGTTATTGTATTTATTAATATCTTCATGTTCTTTTCGATCAGGAACGAACTTTCAAAAACTAAAACCTTTGCCGCGCTAATTAGTTTTTTACCACGAGGAGCAAATTTAACCACCACCACCTTTCCTCCTCCTCCGTTGTTAGGATCAAATCTATAAATCTATACATGTATGGTTATATATACTTGTATGTATATTTTTGTGTGTAATTTTATATATATATATATATATATATATATATATATATATATATATATATATATATATATATATATATATGTGTGTGTGTGTGTGTGTGTGTGTGTGTGTGTGTGTGTGTGATTATATATATATATGTGTGTATGTATATATATTTATATATATGAATGTGTATGGTTATATGTACATATCTTGTTATTCTTATGGTTCTTTGTGCTATAAATTGAGTAAAATTTCAACTTTACAGGTGGAGTCCTTTTTTATTAACGCCACCTTCTTGTTGCAAAAAATTTTATATTCATTATATAATAATAACTGGGATAAGCACTAATTGCAATTGAACATTTCTAGGCTTAAATCCTTAATTTATCATAAGACCTTATCCCAGTTATTACATAAGCTAATATGATAATTGTAATTCTATATCTAATGTGCTTTAGTTATAATTTTGTCATTTATCTGGTCAATAAATGACACAATCACACAAGAACAAGCTGCGGAAGAGGCATTCAACATTGTACAGCTTTTAGAATTCTCAGTGAAAAAGTTGGGAATATAAATTTATATGTTTTAAAAATATGCTTACAGTGATATCTAGTATATTAGTTAAAACTTTTCAGATATTTTAATATAATTATTATCATAATTTTTTTCAATTTCAGCTTTGCTAACTTGGTCACCTTTTGTATCCGTCTTCGGATATGGAAGTGCCAATTTTCAGAACAAGATCAACATATTATCACACGAATGCATGATATATCTGAAATGAAAGTTACAAGAACACATGCAATATTTTTTACTACTTACAAAGACTTTATGTATACATATAAATAAATATGATGTATGGCATCGAATAAAACTCCTTCATGTTTTTCAAAAATAAATGAGAACTTTCTACGTTTTTTTATTTTGTTATAGCTTGACGATTACTTTCATCAATAATCTTGAGAATGCAGAGAAAAAGAGTAGAGTGGCATGATATGCATATCATGATTTGAGCATACATAATTTTAATGTACAGGAAGATGCTTTCTAATAAGTTTTAACCTTTTCAGCCAAGTAGCTTTTAAGGGAAAAATCATTTTTTATCTGTTCCTATATAAACATATCAAATATCACATTATGGTTCCAACTTACTACCAAGAATAGATCATGATTTGGCTATTGTTGAATCTACACTTCCTGAAAATACTTCTAAAAAATTTTTAACTTCTTTGGCGCCATAAATTTAGAGTAAAGGAAATATTTCCCTATTTTACTATGTCAAGCTTTTTTCCTATTATGGCTCTTCCTAAACACGATATATGAAGATTAAAACATAATTTAATCTACACTACCTGGGGTTGCTTTCACGCAAGATTCAAAGTTTGATAGATTTCAAGAAAAAAACTACTTTAAATATTTTTCAATTAATAATTAAACAGTTATCTCTTTATATTCCTATGTGAAACCCTGTCCCCAATTGTGGCTTTACCGCACCCAAGAAAAAAATGATTAAATCATATGATAATAATAATATCATAATGATGGATTCACATTAATTTAACCTTTTCTCACTAAATATGTTTCGTTAGAAAAATGATTTTAAAGAGGTTTTTTTTTCTCAACGATTTCAGTGTTTAATTGAAAAGACCAACCTTACACTATTGCATCTTGATTAGAAAATACTTAAATCAGTAGTACTTTGAATTCTTCTAAAAAGTTTCAAATTTTCTGTTCAAATACTTTTTTTCAAATGATGTTTTGAAACACATTCCTTAAGTTATTTTCAAGCGTTAAAAAAAATGTAGTCCTGCATCAGTTCCGATATGAAATAAATACATAAATTCACGAGGATGATTTGGCACACGTTTCAACAATTTTGGCAAAATAGTTTCTGAGAAGTTATATTTTAATGAATTTCCCCTTTATCTTTATTTTCTAAAACCCCCAATACCCAATGGGGCCTCTCTTTATCCAAAGAGATAAATTTTTCAACATACTTCAATCAAAACTATCTAAGAATGATTCCACAAAAGTATCAACTGTATTTCCAAAGTGTTTTGAAAAGATTATTAGATAATTGTCTCTAGCTATTGCTGGGTAAAAATTTAACCAAATTAGTGTCCCATCCTACCCTCAGAGATCATCACTTGAACATTATTCAATTCATACTTTATGGTACGCCTTCACACAATTGTCAATTTTCTGGCCAAGTTTTTAAAGAAGAAGATTTTTGAGTACTGTCTTCTAGCCACCCTCTATAAAAATAGTTTATCCCCAATTGTGGCTCAAACCTATCAAATAGATCATGATTGTAACAAACTTCAATTTAAACTACCTTAGAATTCCTCTACAAAGTTTTGAGAAGAAGAATCTTAATATTTTATATGTTTCATTGTGTAGAACTGTTTCCCATTGTGCTCTACCTTACTCCGAGGGATGATGATTGGAACTCAATTGAATATTAACTATATTTTATGCAGTCATAGAAGCCTTAACTTTTGGTCAATATCTTCTACCCCAAGGATTATGATTTGAACATATTCGAACCTACACTTCCTGAGTATATATCCGCATAAGTTCACATTTTTCTAGCCAAATAGTTTTTTGAACACAAAATTTTAAAAATTTACGCGATATATTCCTATGTAATGAAACCCCCATTTCTCTTATACAAATTAATATTTTAAAAAAAATCTGATTGTGGAGTTCAAATTTAGTCATGTTATTTGGAATCTAAATAACCTAAGTTTCAGATTTTTTTGGCCTATAAGTTTTTGAGAAGACTTTTCTTTATATTTCTATGTAAAATGTAGACATCTCTCCATTGTGGCCCAACCCTACCCCTGAGAATGATAATTTGAATAAACTTGACTCTACTCTAGTTTAGGATGCTTCCACACAAGATACAGGTTATCTGGCCGTTTGGTTTTTGTAAAAAATATTCCTGAAGATTTTTCTCTATATATTCCTATGTAAAAAAATTAACACCCCCCTCATTGTGTCCACTCTATTCCTGGGGATCATGATATGAACAAGCTTGAATCTACCTAAGAATGATTTTACAAAAGTAACAGCTTTTCTGGTCAATTGGTTGTTAAGAAGATGAGTTTTGAAGATTTTTTTTCAATAAATTTCTATGTCAAATATTAATTCCCCCCTCCCATTGCAGCCCAACCCTACCCCTGGTGTTCATGATTTGAACAAACTTGAATCTACACTACCTAAGGATGCTTGCATACAGGTTTTAGCTTATCTGGCCAATTTGATTTTCAGCAGACGATTTTTTTTAAATACCAACAAATTTTCATTAATTCTTTATTATCGTCCCTTGAAAGAGAACATGGTCCTTCAGTTTAATTTACTTGAATCCCTTAAACATAAAAATTCTTTGTGCCAAGTTTGGTTGATATTGACCTAATGGTTCTGGAGGAGATGTCGAAAATGTCAAAAGTTTACAGACAGTCAGACGGACGGACGCCGGACAAAAGTGATCAGAAAGGCTCACTTGAGCCTTTAGTTCAGGTGAGCTTATTATGTGTTTCTCGGTGCAATTTCCACAAGAGGACACAGAGTTTGCTAGGTAAAGACAAAGCTGGTTGTAAAATATTTTTTTGAATTGTTGTTTATAACCATAGATTCTGTGACAATTGGATCTATCCTTTTTAGTTTATTTATCAATATGGTGAATTTTCATTCTGCTTTTTCAATTTAAAAATATAATCAAACTACTATAAATGGACAATGTACTATTTCAAATATGCAGGAAAACGGGTTCGTTATGTTTAAAGTTGTTTTACTTGTATTTTGGGTGTTGATTCGGTGTGTTTAGATAAAAAATGACAAACAACGGGCTTTTGTAGCCAGCAGCACGCTTATTTTGTTGTTAATGATGCATAAAAATTAGCCCAGATTTTCTCTGAAATGTTCTACTGCCTCAAAACAATGACCCAATTATAATGGATCGGACCGTCAAAACTGTCAAGAAAAGTCTCAGCAGATTAAATACGATGTATTATTTATCGTCGTTAACAACATAGTCTTCTAGGAGAAGTACATTTTAAATAAAATCGGTTTAAGGCCTTTTTAATTGTAGATCGAAATGGCTAAATTATGTCCAAAATCATGAAATATTGATATGAAAGCGGAAAACAGCTGAGTTGTATCACTAAAATGAGTTTGACTAGAATCAAAACATGCTATATTTTGGAGGAAAGCCCTAACTATTTTTTTTTATACTCTGTCCCAAGATATCCTGGATTCACATTTTGCTTAATTAATCAATATTTATAAATACCTCAGGGTTTAAACGATGTTCATTCAAAAGTATGAAAAATTTCCAAGATTTCTCAGTTGAAACGCCCCCGTTAGCTTATCAGGTTTCAATACACGGCTAAAAAATGTGATGTCTACGGAGATTTTGTATTGCAGTAAGCCCGGATGATGACGTTGAAAAATTGCGCGAGATATTCCGAGTGATTCCGAACGGAGAAAAGATGTAAACATTCCCCATTATAAATCTCCGTAAGAAATCTATTTTCGATCCTGTGATTGTTTTCGAGTGAAAAATAATAATGTGTCAATGAGAATATTGTAACGGGATGAGCGGAGGCTACTCCAAACAACAACAAGACATCTTAAATTTAACAAAATTTATTAACAAAAAAAAATTAAGAGAAAGAAAGAAAAGATAGAAATATAAACACTAAACCACACAAACACTCACACACCTTTCACACAACTAGAAAAAAATATGATGCATATACAAATGACCAAAAAAAAATATGATTTAACAAACACCTCTTTACATCTTAATAACTACCAGAGTGTCCGATTCTCCGGGGCTGTAGTCCTGGACCATCTACGGACAACCACAACTAAAGTACGTTACGTCACCACAATCATCATCGACACTATCGTCAACATCATCATCTACAACACCATAATCATCTACATCATCGTTATCACCATAATCATCTACATCATCGTCACCGACGTCACCATGAACGACATCATCTACTTCATCATCGACATGACCATCATCAGCATCGTCGTCATCGACCTCAACATAACATCATCGTCGTCATCAACATCACCATCACATCGTCATCGACATCACCATCGTCGTCGTCGACCTCACCATAACATCATCGTCATCAACATCAACAATATGACACTACAATAAGTGTACAAGTGATACCATAACACCATAATTAAAACAATATATAGGTACCTCACTGATAGTATCAAACCATAATAATGTATAAATAGTATTATATTAAAGGCAACATCTCAAAATATTCTAAGTATATGGTCACTAAGTTATTTGTTTACAATAAACAATATGGCGTCTGAAACTTCCGGTGACGCACTTCCGCCCAAGTAGTTAAAGTAGTGGAAAAAGTGACAATAAATTGTAAAATAAAATAACGCATAGAAAATAGCCCTTTAAATCACCGTTTCTTTATACAGCAATATCAAAAACTGTACTATAGAAAAAGACGAATTCTATCTAAACACTCTCGCTAAAGTCACACCTCAGTGATCACACAGGTAACTCTACAGTGAACAATGGCCAAGGTGACTTTATAGGACGACTGCGTAAAACTAATAAAAAGGCAAAAATTTACAAATAAACTACACAAAACTAAATAAATACTTACCACGGTCAGCTATCCGTGTCCGCGTCAAATGCTGAGACTAAAACATGCCACACAGGCTTCTACCACGATACCCCCTTTTAACACTGAGCACGTCTTTATAGCTGGACAGCTCGGCCGGGTATAACCTAGCGCCTATTGTTAGGGTCGGCCAAGCCCGTTGCAAAGAATTATGGGTAAAAAAAACAAAATCGGGTGCGTTCGATATGAACAGTGATTGTCACAAATATCTTGGAAAATTTCCCTTTCATCGAATTAAATTGCACTTCTTTCACAGGTATGTATATTTTTATTAAAAATCGATCAAATGTGCTGCATAAATATCTTGGGACAGACTATAATTGAATGAAATAATGACGTTTTTTCTACCCCACCCCCCAGAGGCAGAGTCACCAAAACTTTTGCATGCATATTTTCTTGGGTCAACACAATATTAAAAAGATTGCGTCATTTTACTCATTTTTATATATCACTTGTCAATTTAAAACCAAAAAATCACTGAATATGAAAACACCGTGTAAATGCATACAGTAAACTTTGACCATATTTTCATTAATTGGTGGCCACCGTGCACACCGTGATGTTAAAAAAATTGTTCATAACTTTCTAATATGAGCAAATATCTTCATTAAATCTACTAAGTCACATAACACAATAAGTATTAATCAATATAAAATTTGAATTTTGCATCACAGTATTTCACTGATGGTTCACGTCAAAACATGGCTGAAGCAAAATAATTCCTGAATTCTCTGAATTCAGAGGCTGAATTTTTTTATGAGATGAAAAACAATGTGTAAGATGTCTGACTATAGTGACACCTGCAACATTCAACTAATACTGTGTTTATTAAAGAGGTATAGCGAAAAATATAGCACTTTTACAAACATCAGACATTTTCAATATTATACAATATTTAGTTTAAATATATTCAAAGAAACGCAAATAACACAATTACCATGCTGGAAGAGTCTTAATTATTTTTCACGACATCATTAAAATATTTCGGTTTTGTTAGGGATATATAGGAAAGTAGTTAGTATACGATAAAAAAATTGGATGTTTGACTATTTGAACCACTCTAAACCAAAAACCAAAGAAATCCGATTAAAATTATGTTCTACAGGTATTGTAGTGCACGTTTACATTGAATTAGTTTTGGTTTAACGTGGTCTTCGTACTGAAAATTAGACAAATATTTCAATTAGTGTCTTTTCTAATACAAACATCTATATAGCCATATATAATGAAAATACATTTTCAGAAAATGTTAGATGCGTGGCCTAGTGGTAACGCGGAGGTCTTTTTGATTTTGTGGTCGCTGGATCGAATTCACCAAGTAGTAAATATTTTTTTTCACTTACTTGAAACATGAAAACAAGAGAGAGATTAAGTAACATGTATCTAATCTTCTGGTTTTTTTTTAATTATCTTGTTTAATTCAGTCTGAGTATGAGCACACCCAATATAAACAGATCTCTTCATTGACACTATGCGCGTACTACATGTATATTTACACTTGGATCCATTGCATTTTTTTAACTTATCACGGTTCAGAATATCAACTAACATTATACACAGAGTTTCCTGAATTTATGACATATCAGTTGTTGCAGAAACCATTACAAAACCAGTATTTTATTACTATCCAGGTTTCGAAAATCATAGTGCGACGGCTAGGTACCTGAAGCTATTTTAAGTAACAGGTACTTTCCGTCTAAACACAGGTGTAGGCGAAATAATGGGAAAAGGCGCTATACCTCTTTCATTCCACTAAAAACTCAAGTAATCTTTTCAGATCACATTTTTTCCGTCGTCTGGCCGCTTTTCAATTGTTTTACATTTTCCATTTTTCTCCAAAATCACCCGGTCAATTTTAACTTAACTTGGCATGAAGCATCATTGCGTAAAGAAAAGTCAAGTTTATTAAAATTAAAAGCAACGCCCTCTTTCACGGGGAAATAATTAAGATAAATATCTTAAACATATGTTGGTATTTTTCAAAAATCCTCATTTCAAAAATAATTTGACCGGGAAAGCTGAAACTTGTACAGAGGCATCTTCAGGACCTTTGATTCAAATTTGTTCGAATCGTGATCTCGGTGTGTAGGTTGGGGCCTCAATAAAGGATTTATTTTTACACAGTAATATATAGAGGAAAATCGAGAGGCCGAGAGGAAGTAAAGATCGCCTGCATAAGAAATATAAATGCGTCCTGTGATCAAAATCAATGGCGATATAAACCCCTCGGTGGTACCCGTAAAGCCAAAATTGGAACCCGGGAAATAATAGCCCGATAGGTCCCCTACACTGCCCTGTTATCTATTCGTATACACTTCAAAGATAAGGGATATAATAACACAGTCACCTTTCATTCCTATATCATTGAAAACGCTTAAAAAGACAAAGTTCGGTTGAGCTAATTGGATCCTTTTTTCTGTCATAACTGTATGTTCTTGAAGGTTCACATCAAAACATGGCTTGGACAAAATTATTCCAATTTCACCTCAGTATTAATGTTTTCGCCTTTTTTGACTGCGACAGGCTAATTTTTTTATGAGAATAAAATCACAATGTTAGATCTCTGATCATCGTATTTTTGTAATTATACAATTTTTCTAAAATATTCAATACATGCTGTTTCTGAGGAAGTGAAAAGACCCGATGATAAATTTTAAACACAAACATGTTTAAATTTGATCTAAACAAACTTGCCACACTGGATAGGCTCGGGGTTGTTTTGGTTTTTTTTTTTGGTATGTGTGTCTTGTTTTGTGTTCGGTATATTATTTGTTTGTTTGTTTGTTTTTTGTATATTTTTTTAAGGAAGGGGGAATTATAAAATGTAGGGTAAGGGTTTTTTTTAATTTTAAAAAAGGATTTTTTCCCAAAACGTTCGCTTTCAATTTAAAAACGTATATATAAAATATTGTTGAAAAACCTACAAGTAGTACCGCATACGCCTTTTAAATTTCTTTATCATGTCTTATATATTATCATACAGTTCCATTTTACCTTATAGGACGCGTTGTTTTTTTTCCATGTTTTAATAAAACTGCACTTTATATAACATTTTTTTTTATAACTTATGACCCATATAGACACATATTAATATTGATTTGATTTCTATTAAACACAGACGCATTTATAATTCTTATGCAGGCGAGCTTTACCGCCTCCGAAGTTGTCAATGCTCGTTTTAAATTATTAATGCATTGATCATTTTGATATAAATTAAATTATGCCATTGATAAAGTAAGATAAAATGTTCTTTTCGAGTACTCTCAGTACTTTGATGATTTTTCTTATTGGCTGCTAGTATAGTGGCTGCTGTTAGTGGATGTTATTGGATATTAGCTTCAGCATGGTGGAATTATTACTCAAATGAGCAATCTATCAAATCTAAAATACCAAAACATTTTTTTCGTTTTACTTAAAAATCCACATGCATAATAATTCAAAGCCGATATTAGTCTCTGTTTTATGAAATCATGCATATTTAAAAAAAGGTTCTTTATTTTTCTATCAAAAAAAATGCATGTGTTTGTGTGTATACCTTGAATCGAAATATTAATAATAATGGCCATGTTTAGACTAATTAAATCTACTATGAAGAAAAGCGCTCTGTATTAAATATAGGAAACTACTAAATTTTAAAGCTAAATTTAAATTAAAAGCAGATCTGACGGTTAATTTGTTGACCACCTAGCTTCGTTAAGAACTCTGTATAAGGTAACACATTATACTTCAGTCTGTTCCCATACGGTGATCACAGATGCACTGTATTTACGTTTACCTAAAATTGCTATTGAAACTTTATAGACGTAAAGAATAAAATCTTATCTTTAATGTGAACTACATGTAAATGTTTTTTTTTTTTTACCTTATCAACGCTTTTAGAAATAATCTCTTTCTATTTTTTTTCGATCAGTGTTTATCATCTATTTAAGATTTACTAAAGTCACAATTGGTCTGAAAAATAAAGTTACATTTATGATCACAAATTTATACAACATTACAACAATGTTTAGAATACCCATGTGTATGCATAATAATAAGAAAACAAAACTAACACATAATGATGTTTACAAAATCAGTTTCCCCCAGAAATTTAAAAAAGAAGTATTCATATTCCTACGTTACCTGCCTACTTAGTCTTTTTCACGAAAAGATAGGTCATTCTTCAAATGACCAATGAATATTGCTTATATTATTACAACAATTCTTCTTTCATAAATATTGTTCGTTAATTATCAAACAATTTCCTCTGAGAGAGAATGTTATTTACTCATTGTGTATGGATGTATAAATGTGTTTTTCTTTTGTTTGTTTTCTTTAATTACGGAATGGCTATGCAACAGTAGCAACACCTGCACAGAAATCTAATCACACAGGTATACACCTGGCAATTTGCTGCCTATGCAATTGTAAAATCGCGATAAAATATAGTTTAGGAAGCTGTGCATAAATTTTGTAAATCAAATATCGTTTTTAAATAATAAAGGAATATAAAATATTGTTAAGAAGTTTTCATTATTCATCAAGTACAGTTCAGCAGATTTCTACACAAGTGCAGCGTCATTTTCCCGCCATATGTCGACGAGAGAAGCGACGTAACTGTTAACAATCAATTTGTGGCAATGTAAGTGTTTGTGTTTGTGTGTGTTTGCTACCGTTACGGATATGAAAAACTATATACAGCGCTTTCTTTACAAGTTCGGTGTTAATAACTTCAAAATCAGCAGAACAGAGTGAAGATACAAATAATTTCAAAGTCAGATATCTTGGATACGGAGTAATCAATTTCTATTCTTGGTTACAACGGGGGTCATTTTTCTATGGGGTCATTTTTCTTCATGTTTAACATGAAGAAAAATAACCCCTGGGTCTTTTTTCGTCAGAAAAATCCATTTTGTTTTACAACAATGGGGGTCGTTATTGACCCCGGTCATTATTCTACGGGGGTCATTATTCTTCTTTACACCGGCCTGATGCGCTTCGAATATTTTTCGTTCACGCGCAATAAAACTATATTCCAAAAATGTCAGTTTGAAATATGTTGTATGGTGTGATTGTATTTATAAAGTATTTAAAAATTGCGTTGAATGAATAATAAATAAATACGGCGTCCAGCGCACACGCACGGCTGGCTGTCATAGCACACGCACGGCTGGCTGTCATAGCACACGCCCGGCTGGCTGTCATAAACTGTACATGTATGTTGGTGGTGTTTATGTTTATAGTAAGTGAAGTAAATACCGCATATTTATGAATTCATGTCAGCATTAACCACATTATGTATTGGGTATCTACTTTCAAATAATTAAAACACGATTACTTGTATTCTGTTTTAAGACTTAAACAGGTATGGATGCAATATAGTTAACATAAAGAAACTTTCTTTGATATGTCAAAATAAATTAACAAGAAAATTGTGAAATTAAGTGACTGTGTCATTACCTCAGTATGAAACGCACCAAAGAAGATGCCAATTAACCTTCCCAAAACAGGAACATTGTTGCTTTTAACAATTACAGCAATTATAACAGGTTTTATTTTTATTTGTGCTTTGAATAATTATGAATCTAACTTGGTGGAAAAAGCTGGACTGAAACTTGTATTCTGCTATGTTTAAGCAATTCGGAGTTTTCCTTGATACAGTTGTCCCGCACAACATCACCATATTCCAGTCTAGGTCTGATAAAAGCCGAACTTTAACAAGTGTTTCTCTATCAATTGTATGCTTGAATAATCTTAATCTATTCAACTTTTTGCATGCCTTTTCATATGTACCATTTATATATTAAAGATCAACCATCCTCTGACTGTACATGTAGATGCAAGCCTACTTTTTTTTTCTAAATCGCATGTTTACATTTTTACTGTAGAGGGTATATGTTTTTAATTATGAGAAAATATATAACGTCAGTTGCATGTGTTTCTTATTTACATGTAAATAGTGGAATTGAAAACTCAAAATAATAGAGACGAATTGTATTTTTTTTTAAAGAACTATGACTATGTACATGCAGAAAGTTGGCTGGTGCTTCACAAATAGTTT
This sequence comes from Magallana ariakensis, assembly GCA_020458035.1. Taxonomy (NCBI): domain Eukaryota; kingdom Metazoa; phylum Mollusca; class Bivalvia; order Ostreida; family Ostreidae; genus Magallana; species Magallana ariakensis. Next base: position 50,688,090 of record CM035815.1, on the reverse strand, counting down.
ATCTGGCAAGTTTATGAAAAACTATTGTTAAGTCGTATAAAATAAAAACTGTTGACGACTTGTTGGATAAAAATATGACAACCATTCATTTATTATTTTGACAGGGAAATATTCTGACTTCTTCAAATTAAGCACAGGTACCTGACGTTATATCTTTTTGTCTTAATATAAATATATATACCCATTACCTAATAAAACAGTATAGAGGTTATGCATTTTTAGTTATTAGAAAAATATACAATGTCAGATGCCTGTCGAATAAAGCTCTCGGATGAATTGCTTGAAAAGTAACGATAACAGTCAATATTCGTTAGATATATTTATCAGAGATTATGAAAAGTTTAAACTTTAAATTCTGTCACATGAGGTAATGAAAATCAATTCTATGTCAAAAATTATTCTAGCCCGACTCACCCGTTCCATTCCGAGCAAACGATCATCTTCTTAGCTTTATTTACATAGTATTGTAATAATAAATGGATATTATATTTTCAGTCTCAAAATTAAATGATTAATCGGACATATAACCCTAAAACAAATCAGCCATATCCGCATATGTATCGGACAGTATGAAAATTTTAAAACTGAAACTTTCAAATATGTGCATGACAATCAAAACTTTGAAGTTGGGGTCAATTCTCAACAGGGTCAATTTTCAACGTGTCGAGGTCATCAGAGTTTAGAACAATCTTTCTCATGCCGTTGAAAAATGACCCCGGGTATAAATTTCACGATTTTGGTCTCAATTTTCAACGTTGAAAAATTACCCCCCGGGTCAATTTTCAACCCGGGTCAATATTCTTCGTTACACCTGCAATAATTGAGTTCACAAAAAACAAGCGTCGCCTGAGCAGTTAAACAAGTCGGCAGTTAAACCAGTCGGTAATTAATCAATCAATATAGTAGATCTGATATCGTTTAAAAAATCTTAAAGTTTTGATTGCATTATAATTTTGAGAATTAAAGATGAATATAATGAATAGAATAATATGATTGGTCTAAAGTACCCGGATTGTATTTGTTTTAAGATAAGATAAGATATTCTTTATTTCCTCCAAATGAATGGAGAGTATTACATAATTAAATTATAAACTCATGTGAAATAGAACAGAAACAAAACATATTTATATATGTACATATTTTAATAGACATTTATAGATTACGGCAATCTATTGCAAAGAAATCTCTGTTTTTATACAACGTAAATGCAACGATTAACATTATATGTTTCCATTTTGTATACGATATATTTTCAAAACTTGTACCATTGACACATCGCATCCCATAAGGGATAAAAACTGTAATTCTGGATCTTTATTTTCAAACAATATATATTCATTGACATCAAGAAATTCTAAAATGTTTTCAAGCATATTTTCTCTGTCTTCCAAAAGGTTATAACAGCTTAAAACAAGGTGCATATTATAGCTATTTGTATCCTTATAACATAAAGGACAAGTTTTACATACAGTTTTCATTGATGAAACTTGTACTAAAAAGTTGATCAACAATCGTTTTGAAGGATCCTCTTTAGCAATCTGCCAAAGCTTATTAGGGCTCAAATTCGTATGTATTCTACTAAAATAAGATAGTTCAGGGTTTACACAGAGAGAGCCATGCCATTGCCATCACATTGTTTTTCTTCCTCTGCCCATATTGTTTTAATAACCAATTGTGAAAATTCTTTTTTGTTAAAAACAATATTACAGTCATTAAAAATCACATAGAAGAGCTTATATTTCTTAGCAGTTCGTAACAAGTTCTTAGTTGCAAACAGTTTTTCAGTTACATGAACATCAGAAATAAACCTATAAATCCGATTTTGTACAGAGTTTTGGTCTGATCGGTGTAGTCTGCCTAAAAACAGTAAGCGGCATTTATCAATGTAGCCTTGCATGGTCCACAGTCCAATATTTGAGATGATGGAGAGCGACGGAGAAAATTTGGAAAATCCTTGAATGATTCTGGAGAAGTGTCTTTGTACATACTCCAGGAGTTGCATGTCGGTGAGTGTCAGTGACGACCATATTTCACAGGAGTAGAGGGCGGAGGGTAGCACAACACGTTTTCATATTTTGGCAGACACAACTGGATGAATGTCGGAGTTATTAACACCAATAGAGTATAAGGAGTGGATTTTTGATCTTGCAATTTTGCACTCGTTCGGTTAGCTTGTCAGTTTTCATATTTGCTTGTAGAAGGCAGCCAGCATTGTTACAACGCACTTTGAAAAATTACGCACTTTGAAAATTTTTTTCAAAGTGCGTTAATTTTGGGACCAAGTCAACGCACTTTGAAAAAAAAATATTTTTTTTCAAAGTGTGTTGATATCGTCGATATTAACGCACTTTGAAAAAAAAATGTTCAGGGTTAAGTCGAAATAATATATAATTTTAGATACAATAAATAATTGTTTTAACCTTGTGTAGCTTAATGAGATATATTTAAGAAAGAACCCACTGCATTCTCAGCTAACTTGATAAACAGTTTCTCGATTAAAATTTGTTCCCTTTTCTCATAACCTTACGTAGTTTGACAATTTACATAAAGAACAACCCGGTAGATTTGAATTATCCAAATATGGCGAAACTGCATCGCTTAGCAACTGCATTTTCCTTTTATTGTGTATGTAGCAAAATTGCTAAATATTTGGTACATTGTGCTGTGCCAAAAACGAAAATTATAATGGAGATAATAATAACATATTTCAACTGTCTTCAATTCCATGTGCTTATAAACTAACATGATGTAAAAAAAAAAGAAAACAAAAAGAATGTATTAGTTATAGTTATCAAAAATAATATGATCTTTTAGAGGATCAGTGCAAGAGAAAAAACTCACACCCTAAAGATTACTAAATAAATTTAATGTTTGTCAATGTTCATGAATTTTATATTATAATGAAGTGATTTTTTTTATTAGAATTTGAAAAGAGGGTCTATGTTGAAACATTTATATATTCTTTAACATACCATTGGATAAATTATCGTTAGACCAGCTCGTTTTTTTTTCAATTTCCCTATACATAATTTACAACAAAGTGTATTTCTTTTCCGATTTTATACATTTACTCTAAGTTGCTGAATATCATATATGTTTTAGAAGGAAAATAGAGGGGTAGGAAACCTTCTTCCTATAATGAATTTAATGATGTACTGGTAATTGACCTGTATCTTTGGTTAACCGCCACCCCCACCCCTATTCCTGTTTTCAACGACGGCAAATTATATTCATTAGTGTTAAATAATCATCATACTATCAACAAATAAGGAATTTAATTCCAGAATTTGTTATTTATATATGTTTTTTTCAAAGTGCGTTAAGTGTCTCGATACTAAAAAATGTTGATGTACCTCCCTAACGCACTTTGAAAAAAATTTTCAAAGTGGGTTAACGTGGTCTTAAATTTAACGCACTTTGAAAATTTTTTTCAAAGTGCGTAGATTTTGTCCAAAATTTAACGCACTTTGAAAATTTTTTTCAAAGTGCGTAATTTTTTCAAAGTGCGTTGCCACACAGCATAAACAGTGTTATCAAACTGAGGAATTTCCCTACCAAATAATGAAATACTATAGGAGACAGAACATTTTTGTGTTTTGTTAAAAACAATAAAGACACTTTTACTTGGATTGTAATGAAGTCTCCAAGTATATGCATATTTTTCTACTTGATTAAGTAAACATCGTAAAGATATTGGTGAGTTGGTCATTAAAGCAGTATCATCTGCCAGTAAAATACCTGGTATGTGTATATCACCCAAAACAAGACCATTACCATTTTGGCAAATTTCAGATAACAAATCATTAATATAAACAAGAAACATAAAAGCACTTAGGACTCTTATTACGGGGATTACGGCCTAAATCTCTATCTACAATAATAATAATTATCACATTCTTGATTTTTAAGTGATTTTTTGCGATATTTTTTTTATATAATATATATATATATATATATATATATATATATATATATATATATATATATATATATATATATATATATATTATATTATATTATTTTACGTTTATTTTGCATTATCTTTATTTACACAAAATAAAACGTAACTCTTTTAACCCTGAACATTCCTGTCATTCTTTTTATCCTTCCGAGCTCGGATTATCAACGGGACTAACCCCTAGATAGTGTCATTACAATAAGAAGACGTTAGCGCGCTTTTGTTTTTGTTTTTGGGTACCAGTATTCTAATGTCTCGAGAATTTACCATAAATATTTTAAAAAAAACTGTGAATAACAGCATAAAGGAAAAAATTCCGTTGAAAATATATTAACAGCAATAATTTCTTAAAGTGACTTTTTTTAAATGACCTTTTTGTGATCGGCTTCGGCCGATCACTGTTGTGTCCATATGAGGCATCCGGCAAATGCTTCCACGTGCGCACACATTCCGCTTGCATAAGTAGTTCTTATAAAAACTTGAAGTTTGGTTTAGTATTTATATAACATTTTACTCGGTTTTATATCAATTCATTTACCTTAAGAGATGCAAACATACAGAAAATACAGTTCGACCTGTTAATTCAAGAATGCACATTTTGTCTCACGCGTAAGAATTTCGATCGAAAGATTCATTCAGTAATGCAGTTGACCTCGATGAACTGACCTCAATCATAAGAAGATGCTCCATGAACTGACCTCGATTTATTGAGGTTGCATAATAGTAGCTAGGAAGACGGCCTGATTTATAAACAAGGTTACGTTATAATGCGACCTCAATAGCAAGTTATGATGGCATTCAATGTTTTTCAGTCGCATTAAATTATTTTAATACAACTCTTTCTTTGTATACGTGTTAATGTTCTTTGAAGAGCCCTACTCAGTATTCTGAAGAAGAAGAAGATACATTAACATTTAATAATTACGTTAAAAATATAAAATTAGACAAGGAGTTTACGAACGGCTTTTCCCAAATTTATTTCAAAATTAAATTTGTTGACGGTTTATAATAATGAAATTATGGTGTACAGATTCAAAATATTCTATATTTTGTAAAAATACAGTACTTTTTTATTATTTTACATCAAACTGATCATGTTGATTGCTTCTAGCTATCAATATATCATTATTGCCAATCATTCCTTTAAAAGGAATACTTGTTTAAATATGATTATGGAATAATGACTCGCATATATTTTATTTGCAATGACTCCACAACTATTAAATTAAATACTTTAATAATAATTAATAACTATGAATTAAAATATATGTATATTTATATATATAAAAGCTACACGTATATTGATTATAACCTTTGAAAATTTAGTTAAACTAGATAGTATCCCGCGCAAGCGCGGGCATTATTGCTGCTTTAATACATTAATATGAAATAATGAATTATGTACATGTACATGTACATGACCTTTATTCGTTTTGGTGCAGCTTACTGAAATCTATTACAAAATTTTTAATTTCAAATTAGGAAGTGGGTGTATATTGCGTCGTATATCTTTTCTAAATTTTGGTCTTAGGTCAAATTTCAATATAGCTTTTATCGCTGTCTCAAATAAGAATTTCAGAAAAAATGAATGTCATCCTAAACCCTCACCAATTCAACTTCCCGGTTTTATGCATACAGATGTAGAGCTGTACATTTTTTGCATATCTTAAAATCAGAGTTGTCAGATCCAAGGTAACTGTCCAATGATTAACTCGCCCTACACTTTCCGCCGTGACGGTAATTAGTCAACCCGCGTTCTTGGTTACCCCGTTCTGGAAAGTTCTATCCATCAAAACTAAAATCGTGCATTCAAGAAATGAATTGGCTCATTTTATTTATTGAATACTTGTCATATCTTAATTTCTATGTATAGATCCTAAATAAGTTCCCAGTAAATATATTCACTCTTTACGTAATCATTCAATATTATTTCATTGCAAGCATATACTTTGATGCAAATTCCTACTGACTTGGATTCGCCAAAGCGTTTCCACCACCTTACTCTCATTTAATTTTGCAATTTCGGGCTAGTTTATGGAAAATGAAAGTAGGTTTTAAATTTATTTCTCAATAATTATTTATCATGCAAAATTCAATTATAGCTTACGGACATCAACTCACTTGTGATGAAATACCGAAGGTGTAAGCAGTTACTCTGGTGCAGGCATTTCGTAGTTTATTGGCAAAATGTCTTAATTTATAAGTATAGATATCGTCACTAAATTAAATATTATGTCATTCGGGGAGATATCTTCCGCTTGTATACGATACTTTTCCATCGATAATTTTACCGTTGCGGGGACAGGTAGATGATGAGTTTACCGTGATGGGAACGCGGTATACCTGTCTCACCTGGCCGATTACCTCGTCGTGTTTATACCGTGACGGGGCGCGGGAAACACGGGATCCGCGTTGCCTGTACTGTATATCCACCGTTCAAATATGGCCATGTGGCTAATCTATTTTTAAATCGGGATTACACACGTGCATGGTGAACAGCCCTTTTACTTGAAAACTCTTGTTTAGCATATTGTGATTTAATAATACTCTTTATTTATTATTTAGTATATATTATACAAATAACTGTATAAAAACGGTGTTCGTTAAACCAAACGAAATGCTACTGTACAGATGATTTTTAGAGGGGTGGCTTGTCCGTGGAACTTCTCCTAAACGAGAAAAGATATTGAGTTCAAACTTTCAGGGATGAAAGACAAAAGATCATAAATTTGTAATTTTATTTTCATTTTGATCTGGTTTAAAAGGCGCCGAAGCTCGCCTCGACCCGAAAATTGAGATTAAGAAAACGTCGTAATTTTTCCCGGTTTTCTTTGTTTATCTTTTTTCTGAAAAATATTTTGTTCAGGCATGTAATGTAAAAAAATATTATATTTACAAGAGCTTTTATTTGATATCAAGACAAACGGGCTGGCCCCTAAAATTAGGGGACCAGAGGGCTCTAAAGTCTTTTATTTGTAGCCCTTTAGTGAGAGATATTTTGTGAAAGGTTATAGAAGCAAATATGTTTATCTTACAGTTATTTATCCAAGCAATGTAATGATTTTATCATGTGTTACGTAATTAGGGGTTTTTAGGGGTCAAAAGTCCAAAATTTTGATCACCCATATCTCGGAAAGGAAAAATATTTTGAAATGCACTATAGAAGGAAATATGCTCAAAATGATGTACTTAACAATATGCAATCTTAAAAAATTCGTTAAACGGCCCCTTAAAAGAGATAAGGGATCGGCCCCTAAAACGTTCTTTCCCATATATCTCAAGAACGTTAACAAAATTTCTGAATACTTGTTGAACAAAATGTGTTAAGAATTAAATGACCCTTTATTTCATATCAAGAAAAAGGGGCTGACCCCTAAAATTAGGGGACCAAAGGGCTTTCAAGTCTTTTATCTGTAGCGGTTTACTGAGAGATATTTTGTGAAAGATCATAGAAGCAAATATGTTTATCTTATAGTTATGTATCCAAACAAAGTAATGATTTTATAATGTGTTACGTAATTAGGGGTTTTTAGGGGTCAAAAGTCCAAAATTTTGATCACCCATATCTCAGAAAGGAAAAATATTTTGAAATGCAGTATAGAAGAAAATATGCTCTAAATGATGTACTAAACAATATGCAATCTTCAAAATTTCGTTAAACGGCCCCTATAAGGAGATAAGGGATCGGCCCCTAAAACGTTCTTTCTATATGTCTCAAGAACGGTAACAAATTTCTAAACACTTTTTGAACAAAACGTGTTAAAAATCAAACAACCTTTCATTTAATATCAAGAAAAAGGGAATGGCCCCATAAATTAGGGGACCAAAGAGCTCTAAAGTCTTTTATCTATAGCCCTTTACTGAGGGATATTTTGTGAAAGGTTATAAACACTTGTTAAACAAACTGTGTTTAGAATTAAATAACCTTTTATTTGATATCAAGAAAAAGGGGTGGCCCCTCAAATTAGGGGACCAGAGGGCTTTAAAGTATTTTATCTGTAGCCGTTTATTGAGAGATATTTTGTGAAAGGTCATAAAATCAAAATTAGGTATAATACGCTTATATATTCTAACAATGTAATGGTTTACTTATACGTTATCTAGTTAGGGGTTATCTAGTTAGGGGCCAGAGGTAAAAATTTTAATCTTTTCTATCTCAGTTGGGAGAAATGCTAGTATTTAAAAAAGCAACGTAAGAGAACTTATAAAAAGCGATACAGAAAAGCATTAGTACTTCACTCCTTTTTCCAGATCAGGATTTCTTGTCGAAAATCAAAGTCGATGATGTCATTTCACCTTCTAAAAATCGAACGGAAGACCTCCTCGTTGCTCGCAACGAGATCGTGTCTAGTTGTTAGTGGCCGATGCATCATCTTGAACGTTTCGTGAAGGATGTTCGATTGGCCCGTTATGGTTGGTGGGTAGGTCAGTTACATTTACAGGAATTGCTCTTTGTAACTTGACAATTTCTTGGGCCAGACGTTCATAGTCAATATTGTCCGCCACTGGCTTATTGGTACCTACACTGTTGTTCGCCACTGATTTTGACTTTTTGGTACTACTGGGTTGAACAATCCACTGCGGCTCTTCTGCTCTCTTGCGTCGCGGCATGGTTGTGTCTACAATGTAACTAAATATGTGTGAATATGGACAATGTATTTCAAGCTCCTAATGTTTGACAGTCATATAGTAAAACCGATTCACTCCCAAGTGCAAAGTGCCCTAAATTAAAATTATCCTCATATGAGAACTTGATCATGGAAACACTTGCATCGAGTAGTAGAATAAGGCTAATGAAAAAATAAATGCTAGAAAATCACTTGCCACCAAGACTTCAAGACTGACTTAAAATTTGAATGGCATTTCTACTAAACTTTGCTCCAAGCACTTTTTTATTTGCAATAAAATTTTTATGACTCTGCATTTGAAAAAGGAAAAATAGACACAAATTAGACCATTACATACGTCTCTGCGTGTGCAATAGTAAACTCACACGACTCTTCATGTGAACATGAAAAATACACACGACTCTGCGTGAGCAATAATCAACTCACACGGCTCTGCATGTGAACATGAAAATACATGACTCTGCATGTGATAATAAAGAATACACACGACTCTGCGTGAGCAATAGTAAACTCACATGACTCTGCATGTGAACATGAAAAATACACACGACTCTGCGTGAGCAATAATCAACTCACACGGCTCTGCATGTGAACATGAAAATACATGACTCTGCATGTGATAATAAAGAATACACACGACTCTGCGTGAGCAATAGTAAACTCACATGACTCTGCATGTGAACATGAAAAATACACACAACTCTGCATGAGCAATAATTAACTCCAAAAGGCTCTGCATGTGGACATGAAAAATACACACAACTCTGTGTGTGCAATAATAAAATCTCAAGAATGAAAGACAAACAAAACTCGGCATGTGCAAATGAAAATACCCATTTTCTGCATGTATCAAACTTACACACAGCTCTGCATAAAGAGAAGAAAAGATAAAATTTAGAAAACGATGAACATTATAAAAACTTCGCCAGTGTGATAATTAATCACGTGTAAGCAAATCTGATGGGTAAGCCTGTGGCAGTCTAGTGAACCAAGTCAATTTTCAAGACTACCTTTTTGTAACATTTTTATATCTCTTAATTTGTGCAGTGTATCTGGGTATTTACATATGTTGACAGACCATATACGTATATACATATTCTTATCTTGAATGATGGAGAACAGCTATTCTTATGCTGTGAAGATATTTCTTCATGTGGCGAGAGGCAGCATCAATGTGAACCACATCCCTCCCCAGGTAGGTCAGGTCCGTCCAAAAACCACGATGTGTCAAGAAATGGATTCCCTGGCGTTTTTCCACCTCTGACTTGAGCTGTCTGTTGACATTCACTACATCGACGTTGTACGATTCACGTGAGGCCCAGGGTTGTCGTCGAAGGAGCTGTCCTATTACCACATTCCGAATATCAACACAATCCTTTAGATAAAGAGCATATGACAAAATGTCCGTGGTCACCTTTCCTGGCTTTGCGTGGTACAAGTCATTTCCACCCAAATGTATAAAACACACAGCGGGGGGATTTTGAAAGTTCAAGAATTCCGCACAATGCGCTAATATCTGTGGTTGTGAAATCCCTCAGACGACGAATGTACGAATGTCCGATTATGCACACATCAGTCGCCATTGTCGATGGTTTGGACGGAGCCTGCCTGGATTCGGGGAATTACAATGATCACATCACATACACTTACTTTTTTGTGTTAGATTTAAAATAAACGATCCTCTGTTTACAAAACGTTTTTCGAAGTGGCGCTAAATATACATCACGTGACATATTAGTACGTTCTGATTGGTTGATACATATAAGTAACAAAAGGTAGCGCTAAAGACCCAAATGCATGGCTTAGTTTTTCTAAAAATCAAAATACCTAAAATATCGTTTTGACAGAACATATCACAAATTACATAAATGCTATTATTTACAATAATGCTGTATAGTACTTCACTCCTTTTTCCAGATCAGGATTTCTTGTCGAAAATCAAAGTCGATGATGTCATTTCACCTTCTAAAAATCGAACGGAAGACCTCCTCGTTGCTCGCAACGAGATCGTGTCTAGTTGTTATTATAATTGTATATTTTAAGTGTAATTGGGTGGTTTGGATCAAGTAGTTTTATATAGGCTATCCTCTTAGTGTGGTAAGAAATAGTCTAAAGATATTATAATAATACAATACCGGTATTTGAATAAAGAGACAATATTTAAACAAAGAGGAAATAATAAGGTAGTCATGTGGTTGTAATGTCTGCAATAACAGAGCTATTGTTCCGAAATATGATATATCAAGAAAAGATTACTCAGTGATTTTGGGTAGGATAGTCACGGAAAATAATAGCATTTGTTAAAAGTGCACTTAACGTTATTTTAGGGGAATTTATTGAAAAAAATGTTACAGCTGACACTTATGTTCAAGTGTCGAACTTTTATCGCTCGAATCCAAACGACCTCGTATCTAATTTAATTCACAAGTCTCAGTGGTGATTTGTTTATTAGACACAGAAAAGAAACTCAGAATATCTAGCAGTATTTAAAGGACAAGTGACACAATTACAAAAACATTGAACAACAAGTTGGATTGTGAGTGTGATAAAATTTCTGTAGAATTTCCCCTGCTTCTCCCATCCGTTTTAAAGATATTGCTGAATTTTTTTAGCTGATAAGACGCGTGACCTCAATATGTATATCTGAAGCCTCTGAGATTGGAAACCTTCGGTGCAACGTCAAAGCCGACTCACAATGCCCATCCGCTGTATGCTCTCATCTGAAATCTGAAGTCATTAAATTTTGCTAATTGATATTTACATAGATACATGTATATGTAAAGATACAGTCTTGAATTTAGAAGATTTTTGTCCGATATTATAGTACAAAAGCGACTGGCTAAAGAACAACATACCATATAATATAGCCATACTCCTTAGGGTGCTTTCCATTTAACCGGCATCGCCGGATATGCCGGTGTTGCCTTCGTCGCCGATTGCTGGAACGCGCGTCTCCGGCGAGCGATTGTGGCAACGCAATATACCGTTGCCAATTAGGAAACGATATGGCGTCGATGTAATCAAATTCTACAAAACCGGGATTTCTAAAACTACAATTTGTTCTACTACATTGAAATACATTAAAAATGCAAAAAACCAAAGCTTCTGGTTCGAACTTCAAGATAAGTATCAGTTTTAAGCTGTAATCGTCCTCGCTAGAGCATTTTGACGTTGCCAAACGTTCCATTTACGTCACCGTTTCTCAATGACGTCGCCGGCGAGGCAATGTTAATGGAAGCGTCCTTAATCTTAGAAAACCAGAGTTTAGATTGTTAGAATTAAGTGGTTAAAGTAATGGACGCGCTTATAAACGCTCTCAAACGGTAGAGTCTATAACAGTATGGGTTTTTATGAATGGAATCTGACAGGAAACTTACGAAATCCCAGTGAAAGAATTTGACTCATTACGAAGTTGCGTAGGATGGAAGTTTCTCTCTCGATAATTTTGAGTTCTAGAAGATAGTGCTTCATCTCAGACGACAGACTCCATTCTACTGTATTTCAAACGACGATGGTTTGTCAACAAAGTCCGACAGCTCTGACAGTTATTAACACATATAACAAGGAATAAAAACAAACGAGTGTTGTAAATCCCCCAAAAAATCTAAAGTTTCTTCATGATCTTGAAAAATAATAATTCCTTATTTGGAATTTGAATTTGAATAAAAGACTTTAGATATGTGATATAAACAACATCACACTGTTGTTTTGATCTCGTCCCTGGTATCAGCCCTCGGATGGTATCGGCCCGCGCCTTTCGGTGTTGTTGGTTTTTTAGTGCTTCTTTTATATATATATATATATATATATATATATATATATATATATATATATATATATATATATATATATATATATATATATATATATATATATATATATATATATATATATATATATATATATATATATATATATATATATATATATATATATATATATATATATATATATATATATATAAACTGCATGGAAAAAAAGAAGGAGCAAATATTCTGGTATTGTCGCCCGAGAAGACATGTAATATGTAATATATGTTATATAACATTTTTAAAAAATCAAAATCAGTTTAAGAACATGTTTACCTTATAAACAAGTGTATTTTATAAATTCATCTTCATATCTTACAAATCAAATAAATGTAAAAAGTTTAGTAAAATGTCGATCGCTGCTTTAAATAAAAATGATAATTTTTCAAATTAAACAATTAAAGTAAGTTTCTCTGAATAGCAGACGCTGTCCTGACATTTTGATTTTCGAGAAAATTTTTAAGTTTGCTTAGCTAAATTTCGAACCCGACGTAATTAATATGCAGAATTATCGCACGCGAGGGTGATATAACAATTTCGGGAGGGCAATATAGCTATTTCCTGTGAAATATAACTGTTTCCGGGAGGGCAATATAACTATTTCCGGTGTGATTCAGCAATTTTCAGGACAAAGGAATAAAATTATCTCATTTGTGATATATATATATATATATATATATATATATATATATATATATATATATATATATATATATATATATATATATATATATATACTGCATGGAAAAAAAGAAGGAGCAAATGATGTCACTTTTTAATCTTAAAAAAATCAATATTCTCTCGACCAGCACTGCTGACACAATAATAAATGAACCTAATTTTGCTATATATTTTGAATTTCACTAAACTTTAAGTTAATATAATACCAGTTTAAATGATATTAATCAATATTATTGTGGAATGAAATGTGTTATAACACCTGCAACACCCCCGTAACTCACTTTTTAAAAAACATTTCTGTCAAATATTTTTTCACTTGTTTTCTCGCGCAACACTCTTATCTGACACCTTGTAAAAACACGCTAACTTCCTCAATTACTAATGACCTTGAAATTGACAGCGCTGGCCAGATATGCAGGATTAATCATGCCTCGCCGCTAGTGGCCCGGGTACTCTGCCTATACACCTTTCAAGTGACACCACTAACTGTGGGAGTTTTTGCGCTAAGGAGTGAAATCTGGATATAGTCAAAACAAATTAAAGTATGCGTAAAAAATAGATAAAGTAAAACTAAACGAAAACATGCCATACTACGATCACGGTTAACAGTATTCAGGGAATATTAAAGCTTAACAGAGTAGTGGTTCAACTTGTTGAATAATCATGTTAATAGAATAGATGCGGTGATGGGGTGTAGCTATATAGAAACATACGTCTCCGCGGGATATTAATTGATAATGAGCGAGCGATCTACGATAGAGACAAAAACAACGCCATGTTTATTCATCGAATCTCATAATTATTCGATATTTCGTCCACCCCTAAATGATTCTTGACTCATTGTTTGACGTCACGGGCAGGATGCTGTATAAAAAGTATAAATAACCACCATACGCTTGTGAACCTCCATTCAACAATATTCATTAAACTCATGCACATTTCTACTTACCTGGTATTGTGAATTTGATGTATGAACCAAATTAGGCCATTGCAATTTTTTTCTTTGTTTTTCGTCCACCCGAAACTCAAAAACCTATCTTTCTATCTGGAAAAAAACCCAACAAACCTTAGAAAAAACACACAACTTTAAAATTTCAACAAAATAAAATTTATGATATATTTTTAAGCATTTTCTTCATTTTGTAACAAGAATACAAAAATAACAAATAACCACTATGGTTTTCATTTTGAATGTTGTTATTATAAATATTTGATTCCAGATTCGATTTAAAAATGTGATTCCAAGCCCGACATATAAAAAAGCTATCTAATTTCATGAAAAATGATTGTGTGGTTTTTTTTTTATTTTTACATTTCAAAACCAATCCATCTGCGGACGCTAAACATAGAAAAAAAACTTGGAATGGCCTTAACTAGAGAAATGATGTTTATTAATCGCCATATGTTCAGTTCTATTTATTTCATGTTTTATAATTGCAAATAAGTTATTTATTTGAATTACAATATCGAAATATGAATTCTAAACAAATATTGCAAATTTTTGCCGCTAGGTGGTGTCCGTCAAATCTACTAAGTTCATTATTGACGTCACATGCGAGCTGACCGGTAGCAATAGAGGAGGCTCCTAGAGCCTCCGTCTAAAATTGTAATTACAAAAATATATGTCGGCAGTATCGTTTTATAGTATCCTTAAATATTTGCTGTCAACTGACTTTCCTTTCCAGTTCCGTCTGTCATCTTTAGCTTCTCAATTTTTACGTTTTTAAATATACATAAATTTCCATTGAAAAAAAATTGTTATTTGTTGTTGACAAATCATATAACCTTACTAAAAAAATCACTTATAGGGAGATCTCAGACAAACACAATAAAACTAATTAAACTAATTATATTATAGGGGACCTCCTTAGAAATTAAAATGAAAACCTTTTACTGAGAATGATATCAGAAATTAATCATGTTAAAATCCAACGATTAATTTGGAGATCACCAGGTAACATATATATACAGAATTGTCAATAAATAACAAAGATGGAATCACCTCCCCTGGTGTACAAATGTAAAATTCAAGGAAGCTTTAATATACTATGATTTCTCATGCATAAATTATCATGTAAATCAGCATCTCTGATATATGCACAACATAGTATGGATCTGGTAAGAGTAAAATAATGGGCGGTATGAAGTTGGTGGAGGGTTATCTATAAAGAAAATTGATTTCTTAGAATAGTAGCATATAACGAAAGTCCGTTTCACATTATAAACAAAGATAGCTGTTAAAAAAGATATAAACAATACATTTACTCAAAAAAGCTATAAAAGTAAATACATTAACTATTGAAACACAATATCTTTAACAGAATATGTTTGTGTAAATTTGGTTTACATATTTTTTTGACAACATGTGAAATGCAGCTGTGTCAAGTAATCTAATACAAAAGAATTTTCTGTCTAAATTTTGTGTAAGTTCGTATATGCACATCAAGAAACAAAAGGTCTTTTTCTTTTAATATTGGTCCATATGTGTTTCTTGCAATTAAATTATTTCATTATTTCGATTTATTTTAAGAAAGTACATGCATGAAATAATTGTCAGCTTGAAAGCAGAAATAAAAACACTGTTTTTGATTTTTATTTGAATTGTATTTGTTGTACATGTATTATGATTGCAAATCAAAGGCCTTTTTGTCATTTACAAGTAAAGGTTTATCATAACAGGAAAGTACATGTAACAGGAAAGTTTGTTCGGTTTTTTTTCTCCAATAAAGCCGCATGTGTACATGTGTTGTGCTCCAGAGTATCTCATTACAGGCGATCTCTTTCTAATAACCCCATTTGGATGTTATGAGAATCGTTTGCTTCGAAATTACAAAAAAATGCTTTTGGTATTGCCTTTTTAATGCAATTTTACAAATACAATTCAAAATTTTACTGTTTTCCCTTTTGCTTTTAAGCTTACAATCATTTAATATTTTCATAAAAATGTATAAAAGTGAATACATTGACTATTGAAATACAATATCTTTATCAGAATAAGCTTGTGTATATTTGGTTTGCATATTTGTTTTGTTGTTGACAGCATGTGAAAAGAATGTAGCTGTATTAAATAATCTACTACAAATGTACATTCTGTTTAAATTTGGTGTAACTTCCTATTGTCTTTGAATCCCAATATCCCCTTGTCGCAAATCACTCCCAATATAAGTATTTTATCTTTTTTCTTGCTAGGAAAGATCTAAAAGCGGACTCTGGAACGTAGCTGCAGACGATACCAAATATAAAAGCGTGAATATACACAGAAACTGATCAGTTTCATAACCTGATCGAATTTCTTATACGGACTGCTTAATTTCAAGAATTTCAACCTTCACGTTAATTAATATCAAAGTAATATGTCACTTTTTAATAAATTTCGTGTTTTCGGAAAAAATCTAGAAAAGAGACAATAATGCCAATATAAAAAATCGACCGTCTAATAAAAATGTGTGCCCCTTATAATCGTATGTATCATAATCGTGAAGTACATATAAAAGATATCCATGATATTTTAAAAAAAATTATAATTTTTCAGTTAACTTGAATTCAATGAAGACAATCTATATATATGATAATAAACCCCTTTTTTAAAAGGTACCAAGTCACAATTTGAGCTCAATTTTTCCAAATCTTAATTTTTCGATATAAATGTGTAGGATGGATAACATGGGCCAATTGTTAATGCTTGAAAGAATTTTGAATGTGAATTATTAAGCTACGAGCTAATCACACATTTCCAAATTCTTTGATTTGTAAACATAGTCTTATAACTGTATGTGTTGTATTAGTGTACATTTCAATAAAATCTTGCTCTCTATGATTGATTATATTTTAAATAAATAAATAGAAATGAACCAGTTAATTTAATGTGCCATAACTTATAACAATGCTGAGTGTGTGTTAATGCGATGGCATCAATCAACACATTGTCAGAGTTTATGATGAAATAAGTACATAATCATAAACATTTCTTACATTTTTAAAACTGCAGCATAATGTATGTTTGACAAATCAAAAAGAAAAAAGAAAAAAAAGGTTACCGTTGTATTAAAAAAAATTAAATCTATAGTCTTTAATATCACAAATTTACATGTATCTTTAGTTTCATTGTAAAAATTAAATTCAGTGCATGCACACATAGCAGAAAAATGCTTTTATGTTATGATAAATTCTTTAATGTTCTTTGAGATAATTTTAAATTTTAAAATGACTTTTTGGAAATTTTTTAAAAATTATCCGTTGTCATTTAATAACTGCTGTTTTATTTTATATAATTCAGATTTTAATCTTTTCATTCTGTCCATAGTATATGTTTGCCTTTTTATAAAAATCACAGAATAGACTTATTTGTCAATCTTATTTTCTTAAATATATACAAAATAACGTATTAAAAGAGCCCGGGTTTCAGTACTTTGATGATGGTATAGGATCTAGGCAGTACAGTTAAGGCGGCCAATAAAAATAAAGGCGAATTGTTGTAATGAAAACACGTATACTTTAGTTCATCGGACATGTCCTTTTTGAAATCAATAACAGTCGCTCAAATACAATATATTTCTGAAATATATATATAATAGTACAATATTTTATGTTCATAGTGGTCACGTGATATGGCAGTCGCATGGTACAAGCAGATGTGGTTTTGAGGTCATTTAAAAATGTGAATATTGCAAGGGCATAATCATGTCAAAATTCACAACTGAATTATAAAATAACTTGATGTTATATAGTAGATTTTAAAAAAATGCTGTGAACTTTGTAAGATTATATTATTTGTTAGAAAAAACCATAATTTATAATGCATATGTTAAATAATTTTGAAGGTCACAGTGTTAATTTCATTAAAAATAATTAATTTCTGAGATTTCACAGTATCTTAGAAGTTTTTAAATTACATAGCATATTTCAAATTTACATGTAAAAGTTTGTCATGATCAGATAAGCGTATGCACTTGCAATAAAGTGATTTATTTAGGCACCCAGCTTTAAAATATATGATATTTTGTATAAAACCGAGGTTGCCTCTTAATACGATGCATAATTATAACAAATTGAAAATAAGACTATATAGGTAGCATTCTACTAATAATAATGTTAAACAAAATATTCATTTATAATTTTTCGTTAATCTATGGAATTTATTTTTCATCGCTAAAAAACCGCATTATAGCCTTCAATGACTTAACTTAATGCGTCATTTTGAAGCATATGACGTCATATTTTTAGTACAGCAAGAACAACCTCTCGCTTATTTTTCAGTGTGTACGATATAACAGACATCGAAATTGTAAGTAATAGCATTCGTTGTTCTTAATTAAAAGAATAGTATATATAATTTTGCTAATAAATGAATTAATTAGTACTTTCGAGGTTTGTAATATTCTGTGATGTCATAATGCACATTTCCCGTACTTTTTGTCTGAACGGAATTTATTGACAACCTTAACTGTGCTGCGTATTAGCAAACAAGTTTATGATGTCAGCACATTCTTGCGATTATCCTTAATAAGAAATTGGTAGGTTTTAAGAAGGCAAACAATTTTTCCCGTAGTGTTACGAACTATGTATTACATGACTCGGATTTGGTCTTCATTCTTCGCCATTTTTAAAGTGTTTAGGTATTGTTATGCTATTGTTATGCTATTTATTTTAGAATAGTTGATATAATGTTTAGTTTTTGCCTTAAATTTGATTTATTTTCCGTTACTGGCAGTAAATGACGTCTGAGGCGACGTCATATTTGTAATTCAATCAAAATCAGTCAAAAATTAACATTTTTCTTATCTTTTTTAAAATGGGAAATAAAGAGCGATAGCTTTGAACAAGAACAAACTTTTGTCACTTAAAAGTCTTGGATACATCTTTGATGAACATTTTTTGTTTGTTCAAGCAATCACTCAATGTTTTCTGAAAGAAAAACCGCCTGTAAACAAGCCGTTTTATGTTACAACTCAAAAAATGATTTCTTATATTTATATTTTAATAATTGTACGATTAAGTATTAAATTATTCATATATTTTCGTTTTTGCATTTCGTATAAATATGCAAACCCCACTTGCACCCCAGCAGTACGTCATTTGCGTTACTATTGAACTATTAAACTAAACGGTACAAATATGAATTACAGGGTCACCATAGATAAAGATACTGGAAAATCTATACTCGTTTTACGAAGTTCTTCTCGTAAAGGGGAACTCGCTGTTGTAATTAGCCTTACGCCCGGACGTATATGGTTAGAAACCTTATAAACCTGAATAAAGACAAGGTCGAGGATACAATGTACATATGATGTTTATTCCTCTGTGTCCCAAGCGTAAGTCACAGTATAAAAATGAATATTAATTACAACATATTGACAATTAAATTTAAATTGAACATTATTAAAGAACATGATTAAAATAGACATTAATATAACATCACTGGTCCGCCATTTAAAGAGTGGCGGCCATATTTAAAATCAACTTCCGGTATCAATTCCCGGCCGTTGATTGACAGTATTATAATTTTAAAGTAAAAATATTGACTAAACAAATTTTCAAATACTGAACCCAATACCCAAATTAGTATTAAATTATCATTAAATTAAGTGAATATGAATCGGATTTACTGTACAAAATTATGTTTAAAATTATCTTAACACCCAAGTTAAAAATGTTATGGAACTTTTACTAATTTCTTAATGTTAATTTAAAGCTATCACTTTAACTTAATTTTTAATAACTTGATTAAATAATAAAAATACCTATAATTCATATAAACAATCTAACTTATAAAACATAAAAATACTGACCTGAATAAAGACAAGGTCGAGGATACAATGTACATATGATGTTTATTCCTCTGTGTCCCAAGCGTAAGTGACGAGAGGGAGACGGGGGAATAAACTTAATCCTCGACCTGTCCTCAGTGAGGTCACTCAAAGGGGGTAATTACAGTGTAATTAACAAATTATTATAATGACTTTATTGAATTTCCTTTGGGGAGCCTCGCGAGGTTAGCGTCCCCTTTTACCTTAATTTTTATTCAATTAGCGGAAGAGTTTCTCACTATCCCTGGCATCTATTGTTATGCGTTAATCCTAAAGTGATAGTAAAATTAACTCAAATACCTACGTACTGACAGTTGAATAGAAAGACCGACTTTTGTTTGCATTACTTCTTAACTTGAACATTTGATAATTGCCGAAATGTGAGAATGATTTATTCCAAAATAAATTGTTACTAACTTTCTAGATCCGAACAAAAAGGAAACGTGTAAACGTTAATCCGAACCCCTGTACATTATTTATCTAGCACGACGCTTTCTTCTTAATATTTCTTTAGCCCAGAAATTCTTAACTTTCACGTACCTTAAATCTTAAATTGTAAAATATAAAATAATTAAAACATTTACGAAATATTATAGACTATAAGTAATTATTACGTAAAATATATAAAAATCAAAATGTGCACCGTCACACTACTATATTAAAATAATAGACTCGAATTTTTGGGCTTTAATAACGAGAAATCGGAAGGGTACTGTCTTTTGTTTTATATATTTTAAACATCATTGGTACTTGAAGATTGCCAATTTGTGTTTTTATTTTTTATAAATCAAGCTTCGCTAATTAATAATCAACGAAAATTCCTTTAAAAAATCCGGAAATCATCTGGATTTTTTGGATTTTACAATCTTGCGCATGCGCATTACATTCACGCTAAATCACGGTTCTCTTTATTTTATGTTTCCACAATATCACATTTGCATGGATAAACTCAGGAACGATAATACAAATACGTGTAAATTTTCATAGAAAATTTGCTATATATTCTGTTCATCAAAGAAAATACGGGAGATAACTCTAACTCAGTGCATTTCATATGAAAAATACCGAGAGTTCCGAATATCAACGTGGTGTGTAAATTTGAAGCGAGTAAAAAAGTGTTGAATTCTTCATTAATATGAATTAAATTTTTAGATGAAAGGTATTTACAGTCTCAAAATGGTTTGTTATGAATTATTTGACAGTTATTTTCAATGCAGCTTCATTAATTTCTCCAAAATCGTTTCTGAGCGATTCTGCAATTTTTTGCTACTTTACGGGTACATATGGGAGGCATTTTAACTGTGGTGAAGGCCTGTCCCGAGACACAGTTTGATTATCTAACTAAGCAACGTGTAGTGAAATTAATAGCATTATTGTAGGCTTAAAGTTTGGTTATGTAAATGTCAACAATGCGGTGTGTCGATGTATCTATTTCGTAAATGTCCGATATCATATGCAATGTCAACCCGTGCACGCACGGGTCAAAGTCTAGTTTAAATATATGGATCTATAATTGATAAATCATTGGAATTTATTTTGAAGTTGAATTGATGATCTGCAATTATAGTCTTTCTATACTCAGTGTTTTAGTTTGCGTGATCATTAACAGTGGGCAGGTCATGAAAAGTGTTCCTATGTTAAAAATAAAAAAAAAAAAATTAAAGCAAATAAGAGACGCTAGGAAAGGATAATTTCAAAAAAGGTTTTGCTCTCTTGACCCCTTCCCTGGTCTTTTATTCAGTTATTTTATATATATATTAGTCTTATTCAATGAATCCGTCTCATATTAAATACCAAATATAGACTCAGGGCGCATTATTTTGAATTTGTTACCACTCAGTTCTAATGAGTATGGTGGCATATTTCTACCCCTTGTGCAAAATAAAATATATCAAAAGCCAAAAAAAATTGTCAACATTCAAGATAATAATGCCCACACGCAAGACAATTATGTTGACATGCAAGTTACAATTCTTTTTTAGAGAATCTGATTTTTAAATGCGTAAAATCACTTATTAATGCCAGACTATGACATTATAGATGCAAGATGCAACATAATTATGACAACATGCGAGATAATTATATAGATATGCAACAAAACGCTCGAAGGCGAAATTCAAAAAGGAAGCTGACTGTTGTGCGTGAACGATTGCGCGATGATCTAGGAACGATAACTTTAAATTATACATGTGAAACTAATAGAGGTAATTGAGAGTATCCTTTCTTGAATCAGCTTATTTTCTTTTCGTCTCAATAACTGGTCTTAACTCATACCGAGTTAAGTATGGGCATAATCTGAAAAAGAAGACCTTGATACCTTGTCCGAGTGGGTTAAAAGCATCAGATGTATATTAAAATCTCGTATTAAACGACTGAGAGGTCAAATGAAAACCATCTATCCTTCTGTTTTCAATTATGCAGAAGTGAGAAAAGAACTAGATAGATTCCACAATCAGTATGTACTGGTCCCTGCTGATAAGGCAAGTAACAACATTGCCTTTGTTTGTAAGGCACATTATATTAATTTCATTTTCAAAAAACTAGGTTTCGATTCTACACATGGTAATTCTACTTACACCCATAGCAGCCTTTCCAAGCAGGAAATACTTCAAAATAAAAAAATCGGTTATGGATATCTTTTATATCCCCAATAAACAAAATGAATTTGATTTACCTTATTTGTACTGGATTCCAAAGCTTTACAAAAGTCCTTACAAACAGAGGTATATAGCAGGTTCTAGTAAATGTTCTACCAAACCTCTCTCTTTACTCCTTACTAAATTTCTTACAGTAGTGAAGGAGAAACTTCAAGAGTACTGTACAAAAATATACTCTAGAAGTGGTGTGAATCAGATGTGGATACTTAAAAACTCTAAAGAATTATTAGAAACGCTGAGGTCACACAATCTTACCAAAATCAATAGCATCAAAACGTACGATTTTTCAACGCTTTATACAACCATTCCCCATGTCAAATTAAAATCTAGGCTTTTTGATATAATCGACAGTTGTTTCTTCAATAAAAACGGAAGTCGTAAAAATGCTCACCTTGTCATTGGAAATCTATAAAAATTATTTTGTTAAAAACCATTCTGATTGCACACACAAGTACTAGTACTCTGAAGTTTACATTAAAAAGATGCTTGAGTTTCTGATAGACAACATCTATGATGTTTTTGTAAATCAAGTCTTCCAACAATCTGTTGGAATTACCATGTGTACCAATTGTGCCCCATTGTTAGCAGACCTATCTTGCATTCTTATGAGGCAGAATTTATTCAAAAACTTCAAACGTGAAAAAATAAATCAATCGCTGTGGCCTTCAACTCACATTCAGGTATTTCGACGACGTATTATCAATTAACAATTGTTATTTCCATACTTACTTCATCTGTTTCATATTTGGATATTTATTGGAAACGGACATTGATGGTAACCTAACAACAAAATTTTATGATAAACGCGATGACTTCAATTTTTCTATGGTCAAAATTCCATAGTTATGTAGCAATATACTTTCATCACCTGCATATTGTGTTTTTGTCTCTCGGTTAATTCGATACGCAAGGGCATGCTCTTCGTATGAACAGTTTCTAAGGCGAGGCAAGCTTCTGACAAACAAGTTGATAAAACAGGACTATCAACAGTCTCGTTTGAAGTCATCTTTTCGAAAGTTCTATGGTCGATACAACGACCTTGTCAGCAAACACAATCTTCCACTGGGTCGCATGCTGACTGACATTTTTCATACTAATTGTTAGACCATAATTAATCACCTAATTGTCTACTGACTTCTCCGTTTTTCCCGATTACGACAAAGAGCACACGGTGGGTGTGACCGGTCAGCAGAGGATGCTCACTCCTCCTAGGTACCTTATCATACCTCCATTGTAATGGAGGTCCGTGTTTGCTCAAGGTTTGTATTTTGAACATCACAAACAAACCAAATCATCAACGTATCGTTTTTTCCCTATTATGACGTTTTTCCGATTTTGACATTTACCTCGATCATGACATGCCCAATTGTGACAAGGAGCACACGGCTGGTGCGACTGGTCAGCAGAGGATGCTCACTCCTCCTAGGCACCTAATCCTACCTCTATCTTTTTGGAGGTCCGTGTTGCTCTGCTCCGAATTTGTATTTTGTTTTATGGATTTTTGAGATGGTTGACGGTTTGTTATTGTCATTTTTTCATGCAAGGTATTTGTAACAACAAAACTAGATAATTTGCATGTTGAAATAAATATGCTGCATGTAAGCATAATAAACTCGCATGTAGGCATAAATAAGTCGCATGTCGACATAAATATGTTGCATATCTACATAATTATCTCGCATGTTGTCATAATTATGTTGCATCTTGTTTCTATGATGTCAGATACGGGCGTAAGTAATTATAAGCGATTTTACCCGTATAAAAAATCCCGTTCTCTTAAAAGATGTATCGCTTGCATGTCAACATAACTAACTAGCATGTACACATAATTATCTTGCATGTTAACATTATTTGTTTGCATGTTGTTATATTTTATCTTGCATGTAGGGGGCTGCAGAAATATGCCACCATACTAATGTGTGGTTTTTGTTTTTTTTTACACTAAAAATAAATGCACAGAAACGTTTTTATCAAACATATATTAAATAAACGGTGTAATACATTAACCTAATCTAATTTTGTTTTCTCAACCTTGGCTTAGGATGCTGTCCGCTACTTAAAAGAATATTGTTGTTTCTCTAATATCTTTGTTTCTCTATTTTGTTGTGCTTCATTAGATTAGATCATTCACGTTTCCGTAATTAATTTGATGCATCGTAGTAAGGATCTAACAACACAGCGACATACATGAATATTTTCAAACAAGAAGAAATTCTCTCTCTCTTTCTCCCCCTCTCTCTCGTTTACAAACGTCAGTGCTTCCTGCGTCATGCCGTTGATGTCAGAAAAGAGCTTAAACAACTAATTTAGCGAGCTGCTAATAAAAAAGAAAAAAAAATGAATTAAACTGAAATTTGAATTAACTCAATTGATTGCATTCCCGTTTCTGGGATATATCAGACCTCAAACAGAAAATAAAGCAGTAAAAATAGTTTACATATGGATTAAGAATTGTTCTTTGTTTGACAATTTTGCATAGCGTAAGATTCTATTTTGAAGTGTTAGACTTTTGGTTAACTTTTGCGGTTGTGTACTAGTATCAACATAGACGATTAGCATTCATACAATCAGGATCGTTGCTTTAGCATGAAATGAAGTTTAGATCAAATAAGAATATAATAAAGAAACAACAAAAAATGTCCTTTCAGTCAAATTTAATAAAGTCTTGCATACTTTATGAATATTGCGTAAATATACTTTACATAAACTTTTGACTTTATAAAACACTTAAAAGCATTAAATTAAGTAAGTACTGAACATAACATTTGGTGGCTAAAGCAAACGTCTTTACATGATCGTTTCCTGGCAGACAGGTAGTCCACGACTAGAAATGTCGATGTACAGAGCTTTCTCATTCTGCTCTGCAAAGTATACAATCAATGGTATGAGAGATACTTTCTCCTCCATCAAAATATTACCGAAATAATCCATTCTCCAATCCTAAAACACAAATAAAAAGTGAAAATAACAAATACTACAGAAAGAAATTTTTTAAAGCATATGAAATATTAATTGAATTTTAATCTACATAGAATTAATATCAAGTGCTTTAAACTGAGAGAGAATATTTACAATTTTGTTGGAGATCTGAAAATCGTTTAAACTTCCCAGGCGTTTGTTGTTTGCATCTATTACACTAATGAGTAAATCCTGAAAAAAAAATAATTAAAGAAAGTTTCAAATAACTAAAATTAAATCTATAATACCAATTTGTATAACTGTTCCTAATGCTAGTTTGCTATATTAACCAAAATGTTATAGATAGTAAGACCTAAATAGGCATGGTAACGATTTCATCCGAAAATGTTCAAAATTTATATTTTACTGTTTTTTTTTAATCTTTACAATGTTTAATAAAGATACTTATTTAGTAAAACTCATTTATTTATAAAGTTACAAGCATGATACAGATGCAATTGTTTGTTGTGTGAACAGCTTTTGCTTTTTTGTGTGCACATGCTATACATTGATAAATATTTGTTAAAATCTTTTCCTAATTGCAAATTGTAAATGAACATAATTCAACCTTTCCTAGCGTTTGCCATGTCCTTCTTTGTTTAAAGTATGCATTCAACAATCTTTCAATAGTGCTATGTACAGTTCATGTCTGAATGGCAAAGACTTTTGAGTTTAAGTATTTCCGTTGTATCACGACTACTAACATTAGACATTGGGTTGTCTCTCAGAAATGTTAAGGTTACAAAATTTAAACACTTAAAATTAAAAATGAAATATAAAACAAATACGCCCAATGTAGCTGTCACCACTCCCTTGTTCCTAATTTCGACGTCAGTCAATAAAGTACATTATTATATATCCATCAATTTTCCCTTCTTGATACTGTCAATTTTACAAATTGTGATCCGATTTTTCGGATCACCACACTGCGGGTTTCCGATTCCGTATTACCACTCTATGAAACTGATGACGTAGTACGCATTAAATAACGTCTGTATTTTAGCGCGTTTTAAAAGAGTTCGTTTCAAAATAGCTTTGTTATATAAGTAAACGTAATACAGTTGATTTTAAAAGATAGTTTTGTAATTAAAACTGTTAAATTGACAAGGGTATATAATAAATATATATTATTATAACAGTAACTTGACCCAAAGGACCGGATCATGATCTCCTTGCCAGGCGCGGGCCATCAGATCAAACTCGACGTTTTGCGTCTTGTTTGACCTGATGATCCGCGCCTGGAAAGGAGACGTGATCCGGTTCTTTGGATCAAGTTACTGTTATTTTGATATATATGTATCATCAGTATTTTATTATGTTTCTTCTTATCTTATATTTATAGAAATAGGGCGATATATAACTTTTTTTTTATAATCTTACAATATAGTTAGACGAAAACGGATCTAAAGTTATACTGAAAACGGATACTCTACCTTACAACAGGGCTATTTAAAGTTTAGATGTACCTAGGTATTATTTAACTACATACGTTTTGATACGGAGACATGTACAAACATGTTCAAAACTTTGAACCGATCGTTTAGTCGATCGGTTGGTGTTTTTGTTTGGATAAGAAGCATATGTGACCCGTATAGAATTGATCGTGTGTTTTAGTGACACTATTTCAATATAGTTAGTAATGGAGGCTCATGATTATAAAATCATTTTTTATAAATGTGCGGAATTCACGCTGGAAGGATTTGCCTGTACTTATCTGTATAAATAAGTGAAGATCGGCAGCTAGGTATATGTCCTTATCGAATGTACCAACGTCGATATCAGTCTATTTAGTCTCTGATCAACTTGACTATTGACTTAAACAAAATGTAGTTCCTCAATTTGGAAACGTGTATTCAAAACAATTTAAACTGCTGTGAGTATACATACAGTTTTCCGTATAGGATATTTGAAACTACATTTTAGAGAATCAGGTATACCTTACGCTACTTAAATTAATTTTGATCTACTTCTGATTATAGTTTATTAAAAAGCATCAATAAGCTAAATTAAAATGAATGTTATTGCTAGCTGATTATTTGAAATTCCATAAGTGATTCTTTTAATTTATATATAATTTGCAAACAAAACCAGTATCTCAATACGCATGTGCAATGAAAAGGAAATGCGTAGTAACCTGTCAGACAACCAAGTTCTCGTGCCTTTGTTGCGCAGATCTCGTGGCTCAGCGGAAGAGTACGAGAAGTCAAGAAAAAGAAAATATCTATATGTAAAACTTGATATGCTTTGTTAATTTCTGTTCAAACGTTAAACATGGCAGATGTAGTGTTCTCGTTTCATATTGTCAATAAACTAAACACTGATATTTGGAACAGAAAATAATGATAAATGAAAGAAAAGACAGCTACATTGAAACGATTATGCTAGGTTGCTGCAATTCGCAAAACAAAAATAGATTTGCTTAATATTGTAATAGTTTAAAATCTGACTTACTTTTTCAAAGTCTTTTTTCTCTCCGATACATAAAAAGAGAGGCTGAAATCCTTTCTTTATTAATATGCAAAATCTGGATATTTTCCCCATATTTACAAATTTGACTTCCACGCTGAAACAACTGAAACAAGGTAGCAAGCACACGACGCCGCCCGATTGAATACCCGCTTTTTCCTAAACACGTGATCTGGTTAAAAATTCCGATTGCTTATGAGGGGAATATTCCCTTCTTATTACCTTATTTCATAAACTTCCAGACAAAAACGAAAATAGAATGTCTTCTATAAATGGTCATAAACCTTGTACGTAGATGAATTTCAGAAGATATATTCTTTTGTATTCATAAAAAAAACGTTTTAGAAGAACAAAAAAGAAGCTAGAATGTAAGAGGTATCTTCTGTGTCTTGAATATCTTACATATTTGAAATATTATACTAAAATCTCATACTTTTAGATTATTTCATCATAAATATCATGTTTTGTTTTAATAGGAGATAATTTAGCATCCATTCCTAAAGCTGCAAGTAATTATCTCATGTTGTCATGTTAAGCTTGTGCTTTTCTTCATAATGTGAGTATATATTCTAGGAAACAATCCCACAATCAGACCTGGATATGGTGTACTGTCGATGCCACTCACGCAAAAAAAGATCTTGGGACAAGAATGCAGCTGAAAATGAAATACCATGTTAAAATGTTATATATAACATATGAAATACCAAGTTAAAATGAAGGGCTTCACAGAAACTTTCAAGTGGCTGAATGCAGTCATATTTAAGCTTTGGTAACGAATTGCAACTGGAGTCACGCAGTGCTCAGTAAGTTGCGATTTTATTTAGAATAAGAACGTAATTTGAAGTGTTTGTGTATTCTTCCACTGTTGAGCACTGTTAACACAAACATGGCCAGTAATCGTGCTAGCCCAAGCCCTGGTCTGTCGACCACTCCAACCACTACGGGCACAAAAGACAATAAAAAGAAAAACCTTGTACAGTTGAACATTAAATCTGCATCAGCCGCAGTTAAAAACTCTGTAGTATCAGACAAAAAAGCGACAAAAAACCACGATTAAGCAGTTCTGATCAAAACCCTGTCGGGGCCTCAGACAACACAGGTGAGATAACAGGTGAAAATGACCTACATTTAATTCTCGAAAGCCTTCAGGAAATTAAACAAGGAATGGTAACAAAGACTGATATATGTGGTATGGTCAAAAATATATTATCAGAGTTAAAAGGTGATTTCGTTAAAGAAATCAAGACCGCAATCAAAGATGATATAAAAAAACAATTAAAGACTGAACTGAAAACAGAACTAAAATGTGAGATAGAAAAATTTACACACAGTAATATCGACGAAAAACTGAAGCAAACCTGTACTGATAACAACGAAAAATTTGACGCCCTCAATATGGACCTAACTGATATAAGGGAGAAAATCGCAACAGAAAAAAGAGAGCTACAGAAAATGAGTGATGAGCTTAGAATCACAACAAAAAATGCTCGACAAGCCATCTCCATGGCAAATTTTAACCAACAATATTCCCAAAAATGCAACATCAAAATACTGGGTTGGAGAGAAAAATCGAAGGAAGACCTCAAACAGGAGTTCTGTGCAGTGCTAAAACAAATGGTGAAAGTCGACATAACCCGCAGGACATTCTCGCAATTCACAGAGTCCCAGGAAATAGGAACGGTGGACCCCGCCCGATCATCGTGAGGATGATAAGTCCGGAAAGTAAAACTCTTATCATGAAACACCGCAAACAGATGAAAGAAGAGTTCTTGATGGTGGACCACATTACTCAGCAAAACGCAATGCTCATACAGAAACTCAAATAACATGAACTTGTGCATTCCGCCTGGTATTTCAACAGCAAAGTGTTTGCTATTGACAAGAACGATCGTCGTTACACATTTGATATATTTGATGATATCAACAAAAAAATTCGAGCGTGATGTCCACGGTAGTAGTGTCGCATAAATGCATCGGGATCGAATCTGTAGCAGCGAAAGCTCGGGCTCGGGCTCGATGTCCCGTTTATTCCAGAAACTTGCTCCTTTGACATTTATTTTTGTTTTTTTTTGTTTGGTATGTATGTATGTGTGGAAGTCGTGTGAAATTTGCTGGTAAATTATATATATATATATATATATATATATATATATATATATATATATATATATATATATATATATATATATATATATATATATATATATTTCAAAGGGAATGTGTTTGAATTATGTGAATATACTGTATGAGAATGGTAGGGGTCCTTGCTATAGTTGGAAAAGTTCATATACCATATTTTACGGTTTCTGCACTTTATCGCCTTCATGTCGTCTTGTTTACATGCCGTATTTTTATACTCTTAGTTTATTATGAGTTTTAAGGTAGTAACATTTAATTGTAGAGGTCTAGGTGGTCTCGACAAGAGGAGAGATGTGTTAAATTGCATAAAGCAAAAACAATTCTCTATTTCATTTTTGCAAGATACACATTTCACTCTTAATGATTATGAAAAAGTTAGATCCTTTTGGGGTTATGACATCTACATATCTCCTGGACAGTCTAATTCTCGAGGCACTGCAATTTTGTTTAACAATAGTTTTGAATATCACGTACTGAATGAATTCAAGGATAAGGAGGGTAATTTACTTGTTCTAGAAATTAATATATATAAGAAATATGACATATTATTAGTAAATATATATGGTCCAAATAATGATGATCCAAACTTTTTTCAGTCAGTTTCGGACATCATTTCAAACTTCCAAGGTGAATTTTTAATTATGGCTGGAGATTTTAACCTTGTTCAGGATACAGATTTAGATTACTCTAATTATACTAATGTTAATAATAAAAGAGCAAGGGAGAAGGTTTTGAATATGAAAGTAGTACACGGTTTAACCGACCCATGGAGAGTGAAGTATGAACAACGAAAAAAATACACTTGGTTCAAAACAAACCCAAATAAAAAGGCGAGACTTGATTTTTTTTTTAATTTCAAATGAATTAATGGCTTTAGTGGATAAATCTGACATTCTACCTGGTTATAGATCTGACCACTCTATGGTTTATATAGAAATTTATTTTACTAAATTTGAAAAGGGTAAAGGCTTTTGGAAGTTCAATAATTCACTACTCCAGGATCAAACTTATTTCAATCTAGTGAAAAGTAATATACAAAAAGTTAAAGAACAATATGCTGTGTTTCCTTACAATCCTGCAAGTATCCATTTAGTTAAGAATGACGAATTACAATTAGTTATAGATGATCAACTTTTTTTTGAACAACTTTTGCTGAGCATAAGAGGTGCTACAATACAGTATTGTTCCAGAAAGAAAAAATTAAAAAATGAAAGAATAAAACTACTTGAAGAAGAAATTAAACAACTAGAAATATTGAGGAATAGTAATGATTCAGATGACATTATTCAAAAATTAACTGATGCACAAAACAGTTTGGAAGAATTTAGAAAAGACTATATTAAAGGTTTGTTTATTAGAACAAAACTTAACTGAATTGAACAGGGTGAAAAGCCAACAAAATATTTTCTTAGTTTAGAAAAAAGAAATTATGTCAATAAAACTGTTGCCAAACTTATGCGCAGCAATGGTACTGTTATTACCTCACAGGAAGATATTTTAGCAGAATTTGAGACGTTTTATAAAAATTTATATTCCTGCTTTGATAAAGAATTACAAGATGTTGATATTGAAACTACTGTGGATAAGAATTATATTAGAGTACTTGATGAAAACATGTCTAATAATTTAGAGGGTTACATAACTAATGAGGAAGCCTTATTGACATTAAAAAACATGAAAAACAACAAAATTCCAGGAAGTGATGGTTTTACTACAGAATTTTTTAAATTTTTTTGGAAGGATCTTGGATGCTTTTTATTAAGATCAGTAAATGTGGGATTTGAGTTTGGCGAACTTTCAGTCACTCAAAAACAAGGTATTATATCTATATTGCCAAAAGGAGATAAACCAAGAGAATATTTAACTAATTGGCGTCCAATATCTCTCCTTAATGTCACATACAAAATTGTTTCAGCATGCATCGCAAATAGAATTAAAAAAGTTCTTGATTTCTTAATACACGATAGTCAAAAGGGCTTCCTCAAAGTTAGATTCATAGGAGAAAATACACGAATGATTTATGATGTAATTGATGTAGCTCAGGACAAACATATTCCAGGTATGATTCTACTTATAGATTTCGAAAAAGCTTTTGATTCTATATCATGGAAATTTATGTATAATACATTACATTTTTTAACTTTGGTCCTGATCTTATCAAGTGGGTATCAGTACTATACAATGGTGCCAAATTATGTGTTATTCAAAATGGTATTTTTTCAAAATTTTTTGAAATAGGCAGGGGCTGTCGACAAGGTGACCCAGTATCTCCATATTTATTCAACTTATGTGTAGAGATATTAGGACTGTTGATAAGACAAAATAAAAACATTCGAGGTATTAGGATAGGAAAAGAAAAAGTATGCCTATTACAATATGCAGATGATACAGTTCTTTTTTTGGATGGATCTGAAAAAAGTTTTAAAAGTGCACTTGATCTTCTTTTTCAGTTTTCAAAATTTTCTGGACTAAAACCCAACATTTCTAAAACAAAAGCAATCTGGATTGGCTCAAAAATTAATTCGAATACAATTTGCAGTGATACTGGTCTACAATGGACGACAGAACATTTTACAATTCTTGGAGTAACATATACTGCTAACCTAAAAAACATGGAACATTTGAATTTTGATAATAAACTAAAACTAGTTCAAAAAGATATTAATCACTGGTCAAAAAGAAATATTTCAGCATTGGGAAAAATTACAGTTGTTAAAAGTTTACTTTTATCAAAATTTACTCATTTGTTCATTTCACTTCCAAAACCTAGTTCTCAATGGATACAGCAATTTGAAAAAACGCTGTATAATTTTATTTGGGAAAATAAAATAGACAAAATATCTCAAATAAAATACCAATTAAACTATGAAAAAGGGGGATGTAGAATGACAAATGTTGAAATATTTATTAAGTCACTTAAACTAACATGGATTAGGAGACTTTTAACAACTAACTCAAGCTGGATAGGTATTTTTTCTGAAATTACTGGGTGTCATACCAATAAACTTTGTGATTTTGGACCTGAATATTGTAGACAAAGGGCAAAAGCCACTCGTAATAACTTTTGGAAAGAAACCTTATTTTATTTATGTGATTTTTTGGAAAATATAGAGACTGATAATATTAATATCATGCTTGAGCCACTATGGTACAATAACAAAGTAAAGATTCAAAATAAATATGTATTTTGTAAGGCTCTTTATGAGAAAGGATTTCATATTGTTCATGATTTATTTGATACTCAAGGTGAATTCATTAGTTATGAGAGAATCACTAATGATTATACAGTTAAGATTCCATTTACTACATATGAAGGTTTAAAACATGCAATTATTTGTGCTTGGCCTAATGTTAAGCAGTTTTTACATGAAGTAATAATCAAGCCATATCAACCTGAATCTATCAAAATACTTTGCTTGTGTAAAAAAGGAACACGGAACATTTATGACCACTTAATGGCAAAATCAAAATATAAACCTATTTGTGAAAACAAATGGGCCTTCAATTTAAGTTTACCTTTAGATTTTAATTGGAAACAGGTTTATTCAAACCCTAGATCTGCTACAAAAGATTCAGGATTGATATGGTTTAACTATAGAATTATCCACAGAATATTGGGTACTAACAAAATACTACACGTGTAAAATTAAAAACTCCCCGCTATGTTCAATATGTTTTTTAGAACCTGAAACAATTACACATATCTTCTTCTATTGTCCATCAATTTTTCATATATGGTTGTTAATGTCTGATTGGATTTATAGAAAGTCTGGTGAAAGAATTGTATTCGATGCCAAAACTGTTATTTTTGGTTTTCCAGAAAAGAAATACATAGCTATAAATTTAATTATCATGTTAGTTAAGAGACATATTTTTAGTCAATCCAGAAAAACTGCTAATATTACATTTGAGAATATTGTGATATATTTACAAAATTACTATTCTTTAGAGAAACTTATGTTGGAAAATAGATTTTACCAAAGAAAATGGTCAAAATGGGCATGCCTGTTTAATGTCACATAATATGAAGTAAGACCTTATAATGTACAATTTTGATATTTACTTTCCCAACTTGTGTGTGAGTGGTGTAGTGTGAGTGTATGGTATAGATGTATCTGTATTGAAAATGAATAAAAAAAAAAAAAAAAAAAAAAAAAAAAATTGCAACTTAGTAAGTGTCAATATTATCTTCCAAATAGCATGCTTTTTCGATAAATATTTTAATTAGAAATATTTGTTGTATATGCTAAACAAACTTACTCTTCTGTTGAAATGGTTCAAAATTATCTAAGGATACGGTTCTATGTCATTATAACTAATTGATATTTTTATTTCATTTTGTAGTACCATGCAATATCAAGTGTTTTATAAGTGCTATGGTAATGACATTCCTGCGTACCGAGCCTGAGATGCCACAAGCGTGAAGAAGATTCGGATAATACAAGAAATATATAAATGTATGATGGAAATAAAAGGTATGTAAAGGATCATTGGAAACAGATAGTTTTAAAAGTCTTCACAACGTGGCTTTTACGGAAAGATATCCTTGTTATAGCATATGACTGGTGTGCTTTAATTACAACATAAGAAATTGTAACCCAGAAAGATGTATCTGTCAAGACTAAAAAATGACTCGCCCTTTACAGCAATTTTCTGGATGTTTGTTTTCTGTGTCTTATACTTCATATAAGGTTCAATTAAGATTTGTATAATATTTGTCCAAAACTTTTTCATCTCTTTATTTTAAAGTGTCCTTAAATCTTATGATCCAATGTCAACCAAACTATTCAAAGGTAAATTGCTTGCATGTTTGTTTAAATTAAATGTAAAAGGAAGATGCCTAAAATCAAAGAAAATACAGTGGGTTGTATCAAATATATCCCTTTCCAATATCAAGTGAGCAGCAGATTTATAAAATCTGCTGTAGTTTTCAAGATCTCTTCAGTTAGGTATTTTTTAAATTCTAAAGACATGATCCTATTTGTCAATTCGTAATCACGAGTAAGATAGGGATAAAATTTTGTAAGTTTAATATAAAATTAGAAAAAAAAAACATACTTTATATCCTCTTTTGCAAAAACTAAAGTAACAGGAGTCATGTTAATTAAAAAAGTATTATCCAAGACATTTTGGATACAATTAAGCATTCAAAAACAAAGTTTAACTTTATAAGCCAAAGGTTCAAGTGAGTTTTCATAGTTAACTTTGTGTTTTTTGAAAAACTTTTCATATCCTCATCTTTTCCTCTAGAACCTCAGCTCTAATTTCTATCAAACTTGGAGAGAACAATCCTTTCGAAAGGGTTTTCATTTTTATCAGAGGAAGTAAAACATCCTTTCTATAGAGAGACAATTATCTTTTCAAGAACCAAACAGCTTGTGATATTCAAACTTATACTTAAACTTTGGGATATGTTTGTTCGAATTATTATACCCGCACTTTCTAAAGAAAGTTCGGGTATATTGTTGTTGTCCTGTTCCGTCCGTCCGTCCGTCCGTCCGTCCGTCTGTCACGTTTTACTTTCTCAAACTGCTCTTACATCGTATAAACTAGCAATCTGAACTCTTGGAGTTTGATTGGGGGTGTCATGTTGTTTTGTAAAATGGTTTCAAAAATTCTCTGGTAGTCCTGGGGGTCAGATAATTGGTAAAAAATGACGTTTTTTCACAAAAAACCGTCTTCCTCGAACTCCTCCTACATTTTCAACAATAGACAAATCATCTTTTGGAATATGTTTTGGGGTATCCTATAGATGCGCAATAAGGTTTCGGAAATTTCAATTTTGCCCTGGGGGTCATTTGGTGGCTAAAAAATGACGTTTTTTTTTACAAAAAATCTGGTTTAAAAAACGTCATTTTTATTTTGCAGTAGCCAAATGATCTTCTAGAATATGATTGGGGGTGTCATTTTGAAGTATGATCAGGTTTCAGAATGTTTTTTTTCATCACAGGGATCGGTGAGCAACAAAAAATGACGTTTTTTTGCAAAAAAAGTATGGTTCCCGTAACTCCTCTTACAACTTTTGGAGTAGCTACGTCATCCCTTGGGATATGATTGGGGCTGTCCTATAGATGTGCAATAAGGTTTTAAAAATTTAAATTTCATCCAGGGAGTCAAATAGTAGCAGAAAATTGACGTTTAATACTCCTAAAAAAACCTAGATCCCAGAACTCCTCTTATGATTTAATCAATAGACACATCATATCTTGGGATATGATAGGGGCTGTCCTATAGATGTGCAATAAGGTTTTTAAAATTTAAATTTCATCGAGGAAGTCAAATAATAGCAAAAAATTGACGTTTATCACTCAAAAAAAACTGCATCCCAGAACTCCTCTTATGAATTAATGAATAGACACATCATATCTTCTAATATGATAGGGGCTGTCCTTTAGATGTGCAATAAGGTTTTAAAAATTTAAATTTCATCCAGGGAGTCAAATAATAGCAGAAAATTGACGTTTATCACTCCAAAAAAAACCTAGATCCCAGAACTCCTCTATTGATTTAATGAATAGACATGTCACATCTTGGGATATAATAGGGGCTGTCCTATAGATGTGCAATAAGTTTTGAAATATTAAATTTAATCCTGGTAGTCAAACAGTAGCAGAAAATTAACATTATCCCATGTGCGGATCTAGAGATGTGGTCAAAGGGGGGGAGGGGGTCCAGATCCCCCCTCCAAAAATCAAATTTCTTTAAAATTTAAACCACCACCCTCCCCGCGAACTCGAATAACTGTCAACCCCCCCCCCCCTTCCCAGAAAAACTCTCTGGATCTGCGCATGTATCCCT
Source organism: Magallana ariakensis (assembly GCA_020458035.1). Taxonomy (NCBI): domain Eukaryota; kingdom Metazoa; phylum Mollusca; class Bivalvia; order Ostreida; family Ostreidae; genus Magallana; species Magallana ariakensis. The sequence continues at coordinate 50,651,190 of CM035815.1, read as the reverse complement.
CCTTACACTGTAAATAAAATAATGACTTTTTTCCTTAAAATAAAACAAGAGGCCAATGGGCCACATCGCTCACCTGAGCAACAGTTCGTTGTAAATTCTATCTCATAGCATAAGCTATTTCTATTTTAAACTTTGAATCTATCTCTTTAGAATCTACACTAGGTCAAGATGTTTGCATACTAATCTCACAAACTGTAGCAATGTAGTTCTGAGAAGAAGATTTTTAAACATTTTCCCAATATACTTCTATGTTAAACTTTGAACAGCTTCTAGGACTCCAGTGTTGGTCCGGGGTCACGGCCTTACAATCTAGAATTTTCACTATTTGAGGATCCTTGCATAGTAATTTCACAAACTGTAACATTGTAGTTCTTGAAAAGAAGATTTTTAAACAAGTTTCCTATACATTTCTATGTTAAACTTTGAACCTCTCTTGGTGCCCCAGTATAAAATCGGTGATAACAATTTTAACAATTTAGAATCTACAATACCCAACGATGTTGCATTGTGGTTCTTAAGAAGATTTTAAACATTTTTCTATATATGTTAAACTTTGAGCCCTGCCTGGGGCCCCAGTTTTGGTCCGGGGGTCTTGATTTTTACAATTTAGATTCTTCACTATATATACAAGCTTTTTTAAATATTGGCATATTGGTTCAGTGGTTCTTGACAAGATTTTTAAACATTTTTCCTACGCATTTCTATGTTAAATTTTAAACCCCGCCTGGGGTCCCAGTTTTGGTCCGGGGGTCATGATTTTTATAATTTATAAACTTCACTATATATACAAGCTTTTGTGTAAATATTGGAATTTCTGGTGCAGTGGTGAGAAGAAGATTTTTAAAGACACACACCTATACTCACTGTTTCTTAATTATTTACCTTTTAAACATAGGTAATCACAGATTACAAAGCTCACCGAGACGAGGCATCAACTTTATGAGGAATCACCTTTATGAGACCACCTTTATCATATTATTTGAAAATCATAGTTAACAATGATCTTGGATATACATGGATACTGTTTTGACACAATATCGTATAACAATATCATATGTAAAAAAATTGTATATTAATCATATATTTTCATTTCATAGGTTATTATATGATACAATGTTTATCAATACAATAATATAAAATACGATATTGCATCCTATGATACCTACAATATATATCATATAATACAATAAAATACTGTAATAAATAATGATGAAATATGATATTGTAACATATGATATGACATTGTATCTTGTTATACATTATTGTATTTGATCACATAATACAATATCATAATATATTATGATTAAGATATTATTTGATACAATATAATAATTATATATGATAAAATATCATATCACATAATACATCACAATATTGTAACATATGATATATTATAGTATGATATTGTATTGTATTATATTGTATCATATTTGATACATAATTGGATACTGTATCATATGATAATATAAAATTAGATACAACATTGTATCATATCTATTGGTACAATATCATGAGATATAGTACTATATTATATCATAGAATATCATATTATACTATATTGTATTATATGATACAATATCACATTATACAATATCATATAATACATTTTCATGTGATATAATAATATATTATATAAACCAATATCATATTATACAATATTGTATCATATGATATATATATTATACAATATAATATCATATGATAAAATATTATATGTTGGAATATCATATAAAACAATATCATGTGATAAAATAGTATATTATACAATATCATATTATACAATATTGTATCATAATAA